>UESW01003900.1:2904426-3014212 GCA_900491605.1 Calamus simplicifolius | reverse complement strand
AAGACCTTTCTTGTACTGTCACCGATGGATGTGACTGGGCTCCTATTGCTAGAGGCGGCGAGTCGTACATCCTAGTAGGGCATGGTGGCGCGCAGAGGCGTGCAACGCGCCAAACATCGTTATGAGGCGTGACCCTCCGTACCGGGGCACACTTTACAGGAGTACTAAATGGTACTACGGCAAGGCACAGCCATGTGCCGAAGATCATGCGTGAGCACCGTGCATGCTGATAGTTGCTGTTTTCTTCGGCGGTTGAATAGCGTGTCGACCATGCACCCCGAGGCCAGTAGGGGCCCTGGGGTTAAGAAAAAATGACCCCACCCCGACCCCGAGGGGGTGCCGGAGGTGGGGAAATGACCGTTCACCCCGAGGCCGGTAGGGGCCCCGGGGTTAAGAAATGATGACCCCACCCCGACCCCGAGGGGGTGCCGGAGGTGGGGAAATGACCGTTCACCCCGAGGCCGGTAGGGGCCCCGGGGTTAAGAAATGATGACCCCACCCCGACCCCGAGGGGTGCCGGAGGTGGGGAAATGACTGACTGCCATTGCCCTGCCTGATGACGTTGGGATCAGTCATATCAAATCATAATAGTTTCCTCTTTCTCTAAAGTTGAAGAACATTAGGTCCTGGATTCTACATGGAACACCAAAAATAAAATATAATTTTTTAAAAGACAGCATAACTTTATTTGGATAGAGTGGATAAAAGAGATGCAGCACGGTTGCTCGGAAGATAAATGGGATAAATTCCAAGTGAATAAAGATCTTATTCACTTTTTCCATCCTCATCTATTATCCTTTCTTCATCTTCTAATTAGCAATAATTTATTTCTTCCCATCCCTGATGAGGAATCTCTATACCTGGCCCAATTCTATCATTAAAAAAATTTATTTGTAATCTAAAATTTATTATGAATCAATAGATATTTAAAATGTATTAAGTGATTTAAATTTAAAAGTTTAAACATAATATTTACATTATAATAAAAGGCTAAAATTTATATAATTAAGTTTATTATTATTAAAAAATAATTAGATTTTGAGGATTGGTTCGAAAGTAAAGATCATAGATTTCATTTCTAAATCCGGTTGATTTTAAAAGCTCTTCCTACCTCCATCCGGCTTTCCCATAACCTTTTCAAAATGACCTTTGCCGAGGTGGTTCCCTGCAGAGATTTATCTATTTCTGAGGTCATCCCAGCATCAACTTTATACGGTTACCGCAGATTTTTCTACCTCTGCTGTCATCCCAGCATCAGCTTTTGCACGTGCTGGGCTAAAAGATTATGATATCTCTGATGCTGGGCCGAACAGAGAGCTCACTGATCTCTGTTCGGCCTAAAAAGATAAGTTTGATCCTTAAATTTTTACCTACTGTTGAGGGGTAAAAACATCATTACATTGATAATCATGCGAAGAGGCTAAGATTAGCCCCATTCTCCTGCCCGCTAATACGCCCCCAAGGAACGAGCTAACTAATGTGGCCTAGCAGACCGAGCAACCTATAGCTCGGTTCTTCCTGAATGACTCGTAGCTCGGTTTTTTCTGAATTTTCATAGCTCGACTTTCCCGAGCTACCTGTAGCTCGACCTCCCCCAAGCTACCGATGATTCGTTTCTCCCCGAGCTTCCCATAGCTCGGTTTCCCCGAGCTACTCATAGCTCGGCTTTCCCCGAGCCTTCCATAGCTCGGCTCCCCCCGAGCTTCCCATAGCTCGGCTTCCCCCGAGCCTCCCATGGCACGGCTTCCCCCGAGCTTCCATAGCCCGAGCTACCCGTAGCCCGGCTTCCCCCGAGCCTCCCATGGCTCGGCTTCCCCCGGGCCTCCCATGGCCCGGCTTCCCCCGAGCTTCCCATAGCTCGGCTTTCCTGAGCTACCCATAGTTCGATTTCCCCGAGCTACCTATGGCTCGGCTTTCCCCGAGCCTCCCATAGCTCGGCTTCCCCCGAGCTTCCCATGGCCCGGCTTCCCCGAGCTTCCCATAGCTCGGTTTCCCCGAGCTACCTATGGCTCGGCTTCCCCCGAGCTTCCATAGCTTGGTTTCCTCGAGCTAACTATAGCTCGGCTCCCATGAGCAATCCGCAACTCGATACTCACCTCCGTGGAACCCGACGCGGGAGAGCCTAGGCCTATCGTAACAGAATCCCAAACAAAAAAAATCATATTGAGGAGTGGTCTAGGATCTAGTATAACTACCTGGGACCTACACATCTACCAGATCTCAGGCCGTCAAAGAGCTCTCCTAGCCGTCGATCCTTCAACGAACAAGATACGGATCCCACCGGCCTTACAACAGCCTGATTCGATTCATTCCCGTATCCTAACAACCTTCGAACCTTCCAGAAGGCGCTCAAGATCCAGGTCATTGCCTATAAATACGAAATCCACAGATTCTCTTAGGTATGCTCTCACGGCCCCTGGCTCACTCCCACACTCACTCACTCTCCTTCACTGCTCATCAGCGCTCCCCCAGAGCTCTCGATTGGCCACCCTTGGAGGGACTCCCCAGAGGGATCCTTCTCCCCATTTCTATCGATTGTCGATCCCAGCTGACTTGAGCGTCGGAGGGTGTTGACCCAATTGTTGATTTTGATGATTAACAAAACTATTTGAGTATAACATTTGAAGTTACTAATGATTTTGATTAAGTTTTTCAGATTATAAGTCGATTTAATGATCAAAATCAGGAGATAGTTAAGTTCTGTTCGAATCTAATGTCAAGGTAAGATTGCAGACATTAGAGTCGACTCCAGAGTCGACTCCAGAAAACTGGCACGGAAGTTAGAGTCGACTCCGACTGTTAGAGCCGACTCCAACAGAAAAGACAGAACGATTTTTCTGGCCCGACTTAGAGTCGACTCCGGGTCTGTTAGAGTCGACTCCAGAAATTTTTTGTCGACCCCAGAAAAGTCAGAGACGACTCCAGTTAAGGATTAAAGTTTTTCGAGTTAGAGCCGACTCCAGAAAAGTTAGAGCCGACTCCAAATGTCAGACGCGACTCCAGAACTGTCAGAACGACTCTAAACTTTACTTTTATCTTTTTAATCCCAACGACTATTGCTATTTATGGTCTAATCCTTCTTACACTTGTTTCTAACGGATAGTTTTAAACTATTTATGGATTAACTGATCTATAAGAAGAGGTTTGCTGCATCCGAAAAAGGAGAGAAAAAAGAAAAAAGAAAAGAATAGAGACAAATCTTTGAAATCCATCAGAAAAGAAAAGAGGAAAAATTCGAGAGGAAAGATTATACTGATTCCCAAAAGAAAAGAGAGAGATTCCAAGCTTTCATAGCTCATTTTGAAGAAATCTCAAGAGAAGAAGCAAGCCCTAGTTTTCTGATCTTCGAAGCTTCAAGAGCATTCTCAAGGAAGATCCACCCAAAGAGAAGAGAAGAAGCAAGCCACCCAAGATCTGCAAATCAGGCTTTGATTCTATCCTTTATTTCGTGTTTTATCATTGTATATTTGCTCATTGGAGGAGCTTTTGTGTTGTAAAAATATTATTGTTTGCTGGGTTCAATCTGGGGATTGAACTAGTGAGGTGTTACCTCGTGCAAGCAGTTAGCTTGTGTTAGGGTTTTGTGCTGGTGAGCCCGAAAACCAGCTGGGTTCGTTGTGATCCCGGAAAACAACAAGTTTGAGTTGTGAGCTTGTAAAACAACTCGCTGTAATCAAGGAAGATTATAGTGTGGACCCAAGTGAATCTTGGGAGTGGACGTAGGTGGGATACACCGAACCACTATAAAATCTTGTGTTTGCCGTGATTGTTTCTTATCTCTTATCTCTATTTTGCACTTGTTTTAATTGCATTAAGTTTTATTTCCGCTGATTTTTCAAAAGGTTTAAATTTTTTAAAGAACCCAATTCACCCCCCCTCTTGGGTTGTATCTGGGCCAACAATTGGTATCAGAGCTAGTGCTCATTAGATTTTGATCACACGATCAAGAGCTAAAGATCCAAATGGCAACTCAAGTTGGATCATTTGCTGAAGGTCATCTACGAATAGACCTCCACTGTTTAATGGTTCAAACTATTTATTGGAAAGCTAGAATGAGGATATTCATTCAAGCTTTGACTATGAACTATGGGGTGTTATAATTAATGGACCTACACACACCCACATGTAGAGTTAATGGCACTATTGTTCCTAAGCCGGAAAGGGAATGGAATGATAATGATAAAAAATGGCACAGCTCAATGCTAAAGCCATGAATGTTTTATATTGCTCTTAGATGCAAATGAATTTAATAGAATCTATTTGTAATTCTGCAAAGGAATTTGGGATAGATTGAGGTTACCCATGAGGGTACAAACCAAGTAAAAGAATCCAAATTAACATGCTAGTTCATAAGTATGAATTGTTTAAATGGATGCATGTGAATCTATTGCTGATATGTTTACAAGATTTACTGATATTGTAAATGGTTTAAAAAGTCTTGGTAAATCTTATGACTAATTCTGATCTTGTGAGAAATTTTAGTTCACTGCCAGGACTTGGGAAGCTAAAGTGACAGCAATACAAGAAGCAAAGGACTAAGTACCCTACCCTGGAAGAATTATTGGGATCCTTGATGACTCATGAGCTTCAAATTAAGCAACATGTTGATGATGATGACAAAGAAGAAGAGACTATGGCTCTTAAGATTTCTGAATATATGGAAGAGCCTCATGAATCTGAAGATGAAAGTGATGATGAGGACATGGCACTCATCACAAGAAATTTAAAAAATTCATGAAGAAGAAGAAGTTTGAAAAGAAAAAGCCCTTTGCAAGAAAAGGATGAGGACAAGGGCAAAGAAAAAGTTATTTGCTATGAATGTAAAAACCGGGTCACTTTAAATGAATGCCCTCAACTAAAGAAAGGCACCCAAAAAAAAAGAAGGCAATGTGGCCACTGGAGTGATTCGGAAAGCTCAAGTTCCGAAGAAGAAGAACAAGAGGAAATGGCAAATCTATGCTTCATGGCGGACAATGATGAGGTAAGTCCGAGTTTTCTTGCGATTTTACTTTCGATGAATTGCATAGTGCTTTTTATGAATTAATGGATGATTTTGCAATTTAAGTTCAAAGAACAAAGATTAAAAATCAAATGCAAAAACTATCCTTAGAAAATGAAAAGCATGTTGTAGAAAAAGAATTTTGATAAAGAAAATAAAGTTTGAAAAATGAAGTTGATAGACTTAAACCTATAGTTGATAAATTTACTTTAAGCTCTATCAAACTTAATATGATTTTAATAATCAAAAAGCTGTTTTGATAAAGCTGGATTAGGATATAATCCACTTAAAAAGCAAAAATCTTTGAAAAATATTTTTGTACATGCTGAAAAATCATAATATTACTTGTTTTAAATGTGGAAACAAAGGACATAAATCTATGTGTAAATCTACATAATAAAAGAAAGATGATTTGGGTTCCCAAAGGAACAATATTTAATGCTCTAACCATGAAGGACCCAAGAAAGCTTGGGTACCTAAAATAAGACTGAATGTTTTGCAGGAGTGTCTTGCAGCCAAAGATCAAAAGAAAATGGTATCTTGATAGTGGCTGCTCAAGACACATGACGGGTGACAAAGATCAATTCATCACCCTTGAATCAAAAGAGGAGGAGTAGTTACATTTGGTGATAATGGCAAAGGCCAATCATGGGTATTGGTAAGATTCAAATAACTCCATCCACTCATATTGATAATGTTTTATATGTTGATGGTTTAAACATAATTTATAAGTATTAGTCAATTATGACAAAGGTTTTAAAGTTTCCTTTGAATCTTCTATTTGCACAGTTACTAATCCCATTGATAATAGCATTATTTTGTTGGAAACGAATGGCAATGTATACTTGATTGATTTGAGTAATTTATCTCCAAGTAATCATTGCTTAGTTGCTAATAATGCTAATGAATGAGATTGGTTGGTATGGCATCGTAGATTAGGTCATGCAAGCACACACCTAATTTCAAAACTAATTAAAATGGATTTAGTTAAAGGTATTCCTAGCTTAAATTTTGAAAATAATCGAATATGTGATGCATGTCAATTTGGAAAACAAACAAGAAGTTCTTTCAAATCTAAAAATGTTGTTTCAACTTCTAGGCCACTTAGAGCTACTTCACATGGACCTTTTTGGACCTACTAGAACCACAAGTCTAGGAGGAAAGAAATATGGTCTTGTGATAGTAGATGATTACTCTAGATTCACTTGGGTAATGTTTTTAGCTCACAAAGATGAGACTTTCTCAATTTTGAAATTCTTAAGAAAGTCACAAATGAGAAAAACTACCATAGTGTCTCTAAGAAGTGATCATGGAACTGAATTTGAAAATCACTTATTTGAAAAATTTGTTTTGAAAATGGCATTAATCATAATTTTTCTGCACCTAGAACACCTCAACAAAATGGAGTAGTAGAAAGAAAAATAGAACTTTAGAAGACATGGCCCGTACCATGCTATGTGAAAGCCAACTCCAAAATATTTTTGGGCGGAAGCTATAAACACAGCATGTTACATCCTAAATAGAGCCCTTAATAAGACCTATCCTTAAGAAAACACCTATGAACTATGGCATAATAGAAAACCAAATTTAAGTTATTTTCATGCATTTGGTTGTAAATGTTTTATTCATAACAATGGTAAAGGATAATCTTAGGAAATTTGATGCAAAGTCTGATGAAGGATTTTCTTAGGATATTCAACATCTAGTAAAGCATATAGAGTATTTAATAAGAGAAGCTTAGTTGTAGAAGAATCCATTCATGTAGTTTTGATGAATCTTTAGCATCAAGTTCTAAAATTGATGATGAGGAAGATACAAACATTGAAAGAGATCTTGAAAAATTAAATGATATCTTCAGATCATGAACAAGAAGCTAAAGATAATGATTCACCTAAGGATGATGTTATACTAATCATAATGATAAAGATCTACCTAGAGATTGGAGATATGCTTATGGTCATCCTAAGGAATTGATTATAGGTGATCCATCTCAAGGTAAGAACTAGATCATCAATGAGAAATATTAGTAATCATCTTGCATTTGTATCTCAAATTGAACCTAAAACTATTGAAGAAGCTGAAAAAGATAATAATTGGATGTTAGCAATGCAAGAAGAATTAAACCAATTCACTAGAAATAATGTTTGGACATTAGTAGAAAGACCTAAATCATTCTGTAATAGGATCAAAATGGGTTTTTAGAAATAAACTAGATGAAAATGGCATAGTAATTAGAAACAAAGCTAGATTAGTTGCAAAAGGATATAATCAAGAAGAAGGTATTGATTTTGATGAAACCTTTGCACCTGTAGCTAGATTAGAAGCCATTAGGCTATTACTTGCATTTGCATGTCATATGAATTTCAACTTATTTCAAATGGATGTTAAAAGTGCATTTTTAAATGGATTTATAAATGAAGAAGTTTATGTTGAACAACCACCGGTTTTGAAGATCATGAATTTCCAAATCACGTTTTTAAATTGCACAAAGCACTTTATGGTTTGAAACAAGCACCTAGAGCTTGGTATGATAGATTAAGTAAATTTTTAATTGAAAATGATTTTACAAGAGGAAATGTTGATAAAACATTGTTTTTGAAAAGAAAAGAAAAAGATTTATTAATAGTTCAAATTTATGTTGATGACATTATATTTGGTGCTACTAACAATCTTCTTTGTCAAGAATTTGCTAAGTTAATGCAGGGAGAATTTGAAATGAGCATGATGGGAGAACTCAACTTCTTCCTTGGACTTCAAATCAAACAAAGCAAAGAGGGAATCTTTCATCAACCAAACAAAGTACAAAGGAAATACTCAAGAAGTTTGGTATGGAATCAATCAAACCCTTGGAACACCAATGAGTCCTTCATGCAAGCTGGACAAAGATGAAGAAGGTAAGAAGGTTGATCAAAAATATTATCGAGGTATATCGGATCCCTTCTTTACTTAACTGCAAGTAGACCAGATATAATGTTTGCTGTTTGCTATGTGCTAGATTTCAATCTGAACCTAAAGAATCACATTTAATTGCTGTTAAAAGAATCTTTAGATACTTAAATGGAACAAAAATGTAGGTTTATGGTATTCTAGAGACTCAACATTAAATTGATTGCTTATTCTGATTCTGATTATGCTGGATGTAAATTAGATAGAAAAAGCACAAGTGGTGCATGCCAATTTTAGGAAGTAACTTAATCTCATGGTTTAGCAAAAAGCAAAATTCGGTTGCATTATCTACTGCTGAAGCAGAATATGTTGCAGCTGGAAGTTGCTGTGCTCAAATCCTTTGGATTAAGAGACAACTTGAAGACTATGGTATCACACTTGATAAAACCTATAAGATGTGATAATACAGTGCAATCAATCTAACTAAAAATCCAATTCAACACTCAAGAACAAACACATTGAAATTAGATATCACTTTATAAGAGAACATGTTGCTAATAATGAAATTTGTCTTGATTATGTGAATACTGAAGAACAATTAGCTGATATTTTTACAAAACCCTTAAGTGAAGAGAGATTTTGTTATCTTAGAGGAGAATTAGGAGTTTGTGATCCTTTGGAATAATTTTCTGAAACTCTTAAGGACAACAACTATCTAGATTTCATCAATTTCTTGAAAAATCTCTATTCAATAAGGAAATCTATCTAGATTTGATTCATTGTTTCCCCAATTGCTAAGGAACATTATATAGAGTTTGATGATTAATTTGAATAGTTTCAGATCCTTGAAACTTGATTTTTTATCTCTGAAACTGTTGTGGAGTCGACACCTAACAGTTTGTGGAGTCGACACCTTAGTTTTTGATGTTCTGTCTAAGCAATTAGAGCCGACTCCGGCTTCTGTAGAGCCGACTCTAATTCGAGCGCTGACAGACTTTCTGGTTCGGAGCCGACACCCAGTTTTCGGGAGTCGACTCTAGGTCGAACTAGGTCAAAATAAAAAGGCGGAGTCGACCCCAAATCATTTATCGTCTCCTAAACCCTTTCCAAAAGTTCCAAACCTTCCAACTCCCCAAACCCCTCAAATCTCTCAATAACTCATTCCAATCGAATCCAATGGCACCCAAGAGGCGTGCGTTTTGGAAGCGCCGTTCCCACGAGAAGGACGATTCGGAGGCAACCTCGCCATCCTCCTCTTCGGCCACTCAAGAAGATTCCCCTCCTTCACCCTCTTCACCCAAAGTAGATCAATTAGCCGGTAAGACTATTACAACTGGAAGGAAGGTCAATTTGATTTCTTTGAGTCGGAGGGCTTCTCATTGGAAGATGTTTGAAAAGAAATGGGGTGGGAAAAGATTTGTTCATTAGATATCCCCACTTATCCTGCCCTAGTGAGAGAATTTTACAATGATTTGAGTAGAGGAGAAGGCGGTTTAGTCAGTATTGTAAGAGGAACTAAAGTTGTAATAACTGCTGAAATCTTGGAAATCTATTGGAAATGCCCACAATTGGTATTATGGAATATCAGCATGATGATAGAAGTGGTGCATTGTCAAGAATGTTAGGGAGGGATGTAACCGAGTTTGAGGAAATCTTGGCTAATCAATTAAATTTGGAACTCAGGTTACTACACAACATATGTGGAAGAATTTTATTCCTAAAATTGGTAGATTTGAGTACGTCTCGGAGCGAGACATTCTTTTGATGGATTGTATTATACTGGAAGGCCAGTCAACCTAGCTGGCATGATGATTGGTATATGGCAGAGGCTGCTACAAAGAAAAGATCTACACTGCCATATGGTATGGTTCTGACATTAGTCTTTAGAAGCCAAGGTGTGCTAATTATGGATAATGAACCCTAAGGAAATTAAGGCACACTGACTATTATAGTATCTACTATTCATCGGATGGGCTTCAAAAAGAAAAATGGTATTGGATGAAAGGAGGACAAGAGAAGAGCTGAGAAGATAGAGCTGAAGAGGCCAGAGTAGAAGATATCCCTGGACCATCCACTGCGGGACCATCAGTCCCTGATCCATTTATTGCTGGGACCTTCAGAGCTGGACCGAGCACTTCCCTCTCCTCCACATCAGTCTGCCTTGCTTCTGGGAGATTCTCTGATGAGCAGATTGGTCAGTTAGAGCCTTGCTTGCTGAATATGACAGTCAGAGATCTCATGAGATTAATCAATTAAAAGAAGACTTCAATCAGCTAAGCTTGACATGATTTTCTTTTCCATAAGCAATTCTGTTGAATCCTTTGGTGCTGAACTTCACAAAATCTTTGAAAGGATGGAAGGCATTGCTGATGGCTCGGGATCTTATGTTCATGCAACTGGTCAACTGAAGAAGGACATTGACCTTGCAGTCTCACAGATTGAAGCTTGTCTTGAAAATTTTAAGAAATCTCAAAAAGATGATGTAATGGAAATCATAGGTCACTTGAAGAAAATTGTATTCAAGCATATTTGATTTTGATTTTTATCCTAGTTTGTATTTAGGATTTAGCTTTCTTTACTTTGATAGCATGTATCTAGGAATTTTGTATGTACTTTGGAATGTACTTGAATCAACATGTAATGTTCTTACTTATGAAATGCAATTACACAAATTTTCAAATCTCTCTATGATTGACTGAACCAACCCCCGCTCTTATAACCTTCTTTATTTTTTTAAATTCTCCTTATTGCTGATAACAAAAAAGGGGGAGAGATGGTTGAATATGCAAAAAAAAAAAATGGAAGAATATTAAATGAAAGAAAGAAAATATCTAAAAAGAAGAGAATTTTGAGATTTATTTTAATCAGTTCAATTAATTTCATTTATTTACATAGGGGGAGCTATTCAATGCAGGGGGAGCTTAATAATTTCCTACGTAATTTAGTTTAAATGTTCATAATTGATGGCTTATATAGAACTCATGTATTTTTTTGAATATTGGCATCAAATCTTATTAAAAGTTTTAAGCTTTAAAATGACTATAACTCTTAATTCGAATGAATTTTTTGAATGCATATACTCAAAGTTTTTGTTATCATCAAAAAGGGGGAGATTGTTGACCCAATTGATGATTTTGATGATTAACAAAACTATTTGAGTATAACATTTGAAGTTACTAATGATTTTGATTAAGTTTTTCAGATTATAAGTCGATTGAATGATCAAAATCAGGAGTTAAATCAAGTTCTGGATCGAATCTAATGTCAAGGTAAGATTGCAGACATTAGAGTCGACACATGGAATCGCAGAGTCGACTCCAAACGGCACAGACTTAGAGTCGACTCCGGACTGTTAGAGCCGACTCCAACAGAAAAGACAGAACGATTTTTTTCCACCCCGACTTAGAGTCGACTCCGGGTCTGTTAGAGTCGACTCCAGAAGAAGTTTTTGTCGACCCCAGAAAAGTCAGAGACGACTCCAGTTCAAGCAATTTGGGATTTTTTGATTTAGAGCCGACTCCAGAAAAGTTAGAGCCGACTCCAGAATGTCAGATGCGACTCCAGAACTGTCAGAACGACTCTAAACTTTACTTTTATCTTTTTAATCCAACGGCTATGCTATTTATGGATCTAATTTTTCTTACACTTGTTTCTAACGGATAGTTTTAAACTATTTATGGATTAACTGATCTATAAGAAGAGGGTTTGCTGCATCCAAAAAAAGAAAAAGGAGAGAAAGAAGAAACAAAAAGAAAAGAATAGAGACAAATCTTTGAAATCCGTCAGAAAAGAAAAGAGGAAAAATTGAGAGAAAGATATACTGATTCCCCAAAAGAAAAGAGAGAGATTCTAAGCTTTCATAGCTCCATTTGAAGAAATCTCAAGAGAAGAAGCAAGCCCTAGTTTTCTGATCTTCGGAGCTTCAAGAGCATTCTAAAGGAAGATCCACCCAAGAGAAGAGAAGAAGCAAGCCACCCAAGATCTGCAAATCAGCTTTGATTCCTATCTCTTTATTTCGTGTTTTATCATTGTATATTTGCTCATTGGAGGAGCTTTTGTATTGTAAAATGATTATTGTTTGCTGGGTCAATCTGAGATTGATTCCATTGAGGCTGTTAGCCTTGTACAAGCAGTTTGCTTGTGGTGTAAGGTTTTGTGCTGGTGAGCCTTGAAAACCAGCTGGGTTCGTTGTGCACCCATGAAAACAATAAGTTCGAGTTGTGAGCTTGCAAAATAACTCTGCTGTAATCAGATTGATTATAGTGTGGACCCAAGAGGTACTTGGGAGTGGACGTAGGTGTAGGTACACCGAACCACTATAAAATTCTTGTGTTTGCCGTGATTGTTTTCTTGTCTCTTATTCTATCTTGCTTACTCTGTTTTAATCCGTGCGAATCTAAGTTTTATTTCCGCTGGGGTTTATTTTTCAAAAGAGTTTAAACGTTTGAAAAACCCAATTCACCCCCCCCTCTTGGGTTGCTATCTGGACCAATAGAGGGTCTTCCACGGAGGGCCACCCCCAACGCCTCTCGCGTGAGGACTTCTGTGCAGGTACACCCAGAAGGAAGCCCAGATCAGGAGACCGGTCGCGCCGAGTCGGAGGACAGATCCCGGTGGCAATAGATTGGCGCTAGAGGAAGGGCCTCAAGTCCCATTAAAACTTGAAAAAGGAGACAAGGATCTTGATCCGGAGAGAACCTCTCTGATGGCCAACCGGAAGAGAGGGCAACCTCTGATGCCCAGATCAGGTCGCCTCCCAGAGGCCTGATCCGACTGGCCACAGCGCCGCACAGCCCCACCTGTCGAGACTCCGTCGCCGCCTGCCATTCCGGTGACCCAGGACCAGTTTGCTACTGGTCCAGCAGGTCCAACACCCAGGTCAGGAGCGCCTCACCCCCCTGCTGTCCAGGAGGCGACTTGCCTTTCCGGCACCTCCTCCTCTGGTCCGCATGGAATCAGCGGACCCCCAGCACCGCCCCAAGGGGGACAAACCGGTCCCTCGAACCGGTTGCGATAGAGATCTCCCAGATCTCGGCGAGCCCGCTCCCTCTCTCCGGCCGTCTCGCCATGATTCGACGCCGCCTTGCGGTTCTCCCGCCCAGCTCCTCCTCTCCTGAGGAGGAGATCCGCCGTCAGATCCAGGAATGCGTCAGGAGCTGGACGCCGCCAAGCAGATCCATCCTGCCCCAGCCCAAGGCAGAGCAGGGCATCCCTTTCTCTAAGGGATCATGGAGGAAGTGATTCCCTCCCATGTCAAGCTGCCCGACCGTCGAGCCCTATCACGGCTCCACTGATCCGGACGACCATCTCAGCAGCTTCCGGTCAATAATGATGTTCCACGGAGCATCTGATGCGATCCTCTGCCTTCCCATCCACCCTCAGAGGATCCGCCCGAACCTGGTTCAACGCCTTGAAACCAGGTTCCATTGATTCATTTGACGAGCTGAGCCACCTTTTTATTGGCCAGTTCGTCAGCAGCCGCCGCCACCGACGGAGATCCGACTCCCTCTCCGAAGTCAAGCAGAGAGAGGGGGAGTCCTTGAGAAATTATCTTGGCCGTTTCAACAAGGCCATGTTGGAGGTGGACCACCTTAATCATGAGGTGGCTATGTCCGCCCTAGCGGGGGGAGTTTCGAAGGAGAGCGACTTCTATTTGGCGATGGAAGTCAGCTACCCCCCGTGTCTGTCTGATATGATGGCCCTTGCGGACAAATACGCTCGGGTCGAGGAGTCGCGGAGAATGGCCCGCGCTGAGCAGGCGAAGAAGAAAGAGCCCAAAGTTCCCGACAGACACCGCCCTCCGTCGGCCAAGCCCGCCTCGCCGCCAAAGAGTCCCTCCGCCGCCGCCAAGGAATCGCTCCCGGAGTCCCCCAGGCGATTCGATCGCTACACTCCGTTGACTGTGCCCCGGGCAGATCCTCATGGAGATAGAGCGCCAGCTTCCCCGACCAGTGCCTCTCCGAGGGAACCCAACCCGGAGAGATCCCGCCAAGTACTGCCGCTACCATAGGGAGCACGGCCATGACACTGAAGAATGGCAGCTGAAGAACGAGATCGAGAGACTGATTCGGCGGGGACGGTTGGACCAGTTCAGAAGGGCACCCGAGCCACAGCAAGGAGGTGATCGCCAGCCCGAGCTCCCACAACTCCTCCTCCTCCAAATCCGCCAGTGGTTGGCCGCATCAACATGATTGAAGAGGCCGGCGGATCGAGCTCCAAAATGGTGATGCAGGTGCCAAAGAAGCGCGCACGGGCGAGCTCTCCTTTTCTGATGATGATCTTCTTGGGATACAGCTTCCCCATGATGACGCACTTGTTGTATCCCTAATTTGAACAATTATGATGTAAGCCGAATCCTGTTGATAGTGGAAGCTCGGAACGTTTTGTACCTCGATGTGTTTGCCAGGATGAAATTGCTCATGGAAAACCTTCGAGCCGTGGATTCCACCTTGATGGGATTCACCGGCGACGTCATCGTCCCAGAAGGAATCGTCACCCTGACGGTCCGCGAGGAACCTGGCCCCTTGTAACCGTTGTTCAACCGACTTCCTAGTGACCGACCTCAGGTCCCCATATAATGCCATATTCGGCAGGCCCGGCTTGATGTCTCTTAAAGCGTTCTATCCCGCATCTGTCTATGAAGTTCCCCACCGAGCAAGGAGTTGGTGTAGTTCGGGGAAGTCAAGCCATGGCTCGGCAATGTTTTGTCACGAGCCTTCAGTCCAGAATTCCCGAGTTGACGGGCTAGACGCTCGCGAGGACTTCGCCGAGCAACGGGGGAACCGGTGGAAGAGCTGGAAGAAGTACCACTGGACGAGCTCGGCCCGACCGAACCACAAAGATCGGGTCGCTGCTTGAAGGGAGCCTCGTCGCGAGCTGATCAGATTCCTCCAAAGCAACGCGGACATCTTCGCCTGGACCGCCTCCGACATGCCAGGAATTAGCCCCGAAGTCCTCGTCCATCGCCTCAATGTGGACGAGATGCACAGGCCTGTAAGCAGAAAGAAGAGAAGCTTCGCCCCAGAACGGCAAAAGGCCATTGAAGAGGAGGTCGACAAACTCATCAAAGAAACTTTGTCCGAGAGGTAAATTACCCAAGTTGGCTGTCAAATGTCGTCATGGTGAAGAAGTCGAATGGCAAATGGAGGATCTGCATCGACTTCACCGACCTCAACAAGGCATGCCCGAAGGACAGCTTCCCTCTCCCTCGGATCGACCAGCTTGTGGATGCCACCTCGGGCCACCAAATGCTGTCATTCATGGATGCCTATTCGGGCTACAATCAGATCCGGATGGCCCCCGAAGATGAAGAAAAGACCGCCTTCATAACCGACCGAGGTACCTACTGTTACCGAGTTATGCCTTTCGGTCTTAAAATGCAGGAGCGACCTACCAGGCTGGTCAACAAGGTGTTCAAGGAGCAAATCGGCCGGAACATGGAGGTGTACGTGATGATATGCTGGTCAAAAGCAAGGAAGCGCTGCGGCATGTTGAGGACCTCGCGGAGAGCTTTGCCACACTGCGCAAATATGGATGAAGCTCAACCCAACCAAGTGCGCCTTCGGCGTCAATTCTGGGAAGTTCCTCGGCTTCATGGTCTCCCAGCGGGGTATCGAGGCTAACCCCAGAAGATTCAAGCTCTCCAACAAATGGCGCCCCCAGCGTCCATTAAAGAGGTCCAGCGCCTAACCGGGAGGATAGCGGCCCTTAACCGCTTCGTGGCTCGGTCAGCCGAGAGATGCCTCCCCTTCTTCAAAACTCTCCGATCGGCCAAAAATTTCCAATGGACTCCTGAATGCCAGAAATCATTTGAAGATCTCAAGAAGTACCTCGGCTCGCCTCTCCTCAGTAGTCCGGTCCCGGGGAGACTTGTCCTGTACCTGGCCGTTTCAGAGGGAGCAGTTTGTTCGGTGCTGGTCAAGCAAGAAGGCAAAGCCCAGAGCCGATCTACTATGTGAGTAGGCTGCTCCGCGACGCGGAGACGAGGTACACCAGGATTGAGAAGATAGTGCTTGGCCTTGATCACCTCGTCCGGAAGCTGCGGCCATATTTCCAAGCACATTCAGTGACGGTCCTGACCGATCAACCCATCAAGGCGGTGGTCCACCGTCCAGAAACATCGGGAGGATGACCAAATGGGCCGTCGAACTAAGCGAGCACGACATACAATTTCAACCTCGCCCGGCCATCAAAGCTCAAGTGCTGGCCGACTTCCTCCTTGAGTACCATCCCGGAAGACGGCTCTACCCCAACTCCCGAAGGACCAAAACCTGAAGCTCGGTGGCTCCTTCACGTCGATGGGTCGTCCAATGCCCATCACTCCGGTGCGGGTTTGGTTCTCACCAGCCCGGAGGGGGAACTTCGAATATGGCGTCCGATTCTCCTTCCCGGCCTCCAACAACGAAGCCGAGTACGAGGCCCTGTTAGCTGGTCTCCGGATCGCCCGCAACCTGAAGGTGGAAAAGCTTAGCGCCTTCACCGACTCCAGCTGGTGGCCGGCCATGTGCGAGGGGAGTTTGAAGCCCGGAAACCAAACATGATCCGATATCTCCAAGAGGTGCGCGGCCTACTTCCTCATTTTCAAGTTTGAAATTATTCAAATTCCTAGATCGGAAAACGCCCGTGCCGACCTACTCTCCCGATTGGCAACCACGGAGACAATGGATGCTGAACAAAAATTCCATCTGGAGACCTTGGAGAGCCCGAGTATCGGAAGCCGACGGTGATGCAAATCGAGGCCGAACCATCCTGGTTCGACCCTATCCTCAGGTATCTCAAAGAAGGGTCGCTCCCGTCCGACCGAAGGGAGGCCAAAATTGAAGCTGCAGGCGACCCACTATGTATTGATCGACACCAGCTTTACAAGCGGTCTTTCTCCATGCCGCTGCTCAGATGCCTCCGCCCATCCGAGGCGACTATGCCCTCGGGAGGTACATGAAGGGATCTGCGGCAACCATCTGGGAGCCGGTCCCTTTGTCACAAGGTGCTACGGCAAGGCTATTATTGGCCGACCATGCAGAAAGATGCGGACGATCTAGTCCGAGCCTGTGACGCCTGCCAGAGACATTCGAGCATCCAGAGGCTCCCTCCGCCGAGCTAGTACCCATATCCTCCGCCTGGCCCTTTGCCAAGTGGGGGATGGACATCCTCGGCCCATTCCCTTGCGACGGGGCAAAGGAAATTTCTATTTGTCGCCATTGACTACTTCACCAAGTGGGTTGAAGCGGAAGCAGTTGCCAAATCACCGAAGCCGGGCCAGAGACTTTGTGTGGAGGTCCATCATCTGCCGGTTCGGCCTCCCCCACACCATAATCACCGATAACGGCAAGCAGTTCGACAATTCCAAATTCCGCCAATTCTGCGAGGAGCACGGAATCCACCACCTTACTTCGGTCGGGCACCCGCAGCCAACGGAGCGGCCGAAGTAACCAACAGGACTCTCCTCCAAGGAATCAAAGCTCGCCTCTCCAGAGCCCAAGGCAGGTGGGCGAATGAGCTGCACCATGTCTTGTGGGCCTACCGCACCACCCCGAGAGTCCCACGGGCGAGACCCCATTCCGAATGGCTTTCGGTACGGAGGCCGTCATCCCTGTGGAGATAGGGCCTCCCATCTTTGGGTGGAAAGTACTCGGAGGAAGCCAGCAACGAGCAGCTCGCACCAACCTCGACTTGGTAGAGGAAGTCAGAGAGAAGGCCCGAATCAGAACGGCCGCCTATCAACAGAGGGTGGCTCGGTACCATGCCTCCAGAGTCAAGGGAAAGCCTTCTCGCCCGGCGACCTTGTCCTCCGAAAGCGTATGTATCCAAACCGCTGGAGCAAGGAAAGCTGGCGCCAAACTGGGAAGGCCCTTACCAAGTAGCGAAGATCATTGGACCCGGGACCTACAAGCTGCAGGATCTAGGGGAAATCCATCCCCGGACGTGGAACTCGGACAACCTCCGCAAGTATATCAGTAGGGTACGCCCTTTATAGGCTCACCTTCTTAATTTTTGTCGGCACATGTTTCATAATTTATAATATGAATCACTACACATTATATCGCCAAAAATTGTGAAAAGAAATAGGTGCTGCTTACCAATCCTCGGCACGACCGAGTTACCTGTTTAAACAGGGAATCTCCGAACCTCGGCATGGCCGAGCAATAATTCTCTGAACCTCGGCTGGGCCGAGCAACAAATCTCCGAACCTCGGCAGGGCCGAGCAAAATTCTCCAAACCTCGGCTGGGCCAAGCAATAGATCTCCGAACCTCGGCAGAGCCGAGCAATAATTCTCCGAACCTCGGCTGGGCCGAGCAACAAATCTCCGAACCTCGGCTGGGCCGAGCAACAGATCTCCGAACCTTGGCAGGGCCGAGCAAAATTCTCCGAACCTAGGCTGGGCCAAGCAACAAATCTCCGAACCTCGATAGGGCCGAGCAATAATTCTCCGAACCTTGGCTGGGCCGAGCAACAAATCTCCGAACCTCGGCAGGGCCGAGCAATAATTCTTCGAACCTCGGCTGGGCTGAGCAACAGATCTCTAAACCTCGGCAGGGCCAAGCAATAATTCTTCGAACCTCGGCTGGGCCGAGCAACAAATCTTTGAACCTCGGCAGGGTCGAGCAATAATTCTTCGAACCTCGGCTGGGCCAAGCAACAAATCTCCAAACCTCGGCTGAGCCGAGCAACAAATCTCTGAACCTCGGCAGGGCCGAGCAATAATTCTCCGAACCTCGGCAGGCCAAGCAACAATCTCCGAACCTCGGCAGGGCCGAGCAATAATTCTCCGAACCTCGGCTGGGCCGAGCAAAAATCTCCGAACCTTGGTTGGGCCGAGCAACAAATCTCTGAACCTCGGCAGGGCCGAGCAACAAATCTCCGAACCTCGGCTGGGCTGAGCAACAGATCTCCGATCCTCGACAGGGCCGAGCAATAATTCTCCGAATCTCGGCTGGGCCAAGCAACAGATCTCCGAACCTTGGCAGGGCCGAGCAATAATTCTTCGAACCTCGGCTGGACTAAGCAACAAATCTCCGAACCTCGGCAGGGCCGAGCAAAATCTCCGAACCTCGGCAGGACCGAGCAATAATTCTCCGAACCTCAATTGGGCCGAGCAACAAATCTCCGAACCTCGGTAGGGCCGAGCAATAATTCTCCAAACCTCGCTGGGCCGAGCAACAAATCTCCGAACATCGGCAGGGCCGAGCAATTATTCTCCGAACTTCGGCTGGGCCAAGCAAAAGATCTCCGAACCTCGACAGGGCTAAGCAATAATTCTCCGAACCTCGGCAGGGCCGAGCAATAATTCTCCGAACCTCGGCTGGGCCGAGCAACATATCTCCGAACCTCGGCAGGGCCGAGCAATAATTCTCTGAACCTTGGCTGGGCCGAGCAACAGATCTTCGAACCTCAGCAGGGCCGAGCAATAATTCTCTGAACCTTGGCTGGGCCGAGCAATAAATCTCCAAACCTCAGCAGGGCCGAGCAATAATTCTCTGAACCTTGGTAGGGCCGAGCAATAATTCTCCGAACCTCGGCTGGGCCGAGCAACAAATCTCCGAACCTCGGCAAGGCCGAGCAATAATTCTCCGAACCTCGGCTGGGCCGAGTAATAGATCTCCGAACCTCGGTAGGGCCGAGCAATAATTCTCCGAACCTCGGCTGGGCCGAGCAATAAATCTCTGAACCTCGGCAGGGCCGAGCAATAATTCTCCGAACCTCGGCTGGGCTGAGCAACAGATCTCCGAACCTCGGCAGGGCTGAGAAATAATTTTCCAAACCTCGGCTGGGCTGAGCAAGAGATCTCCGAACCTCGGCAGGGCCAAGCAATAATTCTTCGAACCTCGGCTAGGCCGAGCAACAAATCTTCGAACCTCGGCAGGGCCGAGCAATAATTCTTCGAACCTCAGCTGGGCCAAGCAACAAATCTCTGAACTTCAGCAGGGCCGAGCAAAAATTCTCCGAACCTCGGCTCGGCCGAGCTATAAGTCTCTGAAGCTCGATAGGGCCTAATGATGAATCCTAAAGTCCCAGCAAAAAATCGAAGCACACAAACCTCGATTAAAGCCGAAGGACTTCCAAACAGTCCCCAGAACTTTGGCCAGCTTGGAAAACGCACATTGTGCAAGACCGCCAACAGAACACAAGGTATGCGCCTCTAGCAAACCCCTAAAAAGCTTGGCAGGCCCTACATGGCCTTCCACGAACCCCAGGCGAAGTCGGAGAATCCCCCCTGCTACTAAATCCTCGGGCGGTGCCCCTGTATCCTACCGCCCAAAACGCCTATCTCAAACGAGGCCATGACTTAGCGTTTAAACCCGTGGGACCACCCAGATCCCCTATCGGTTCAAATAGAAATGAGCGTTTTTCTCTTTTACGGATTGAACGGCAATATCATCAGAAGAATAACAAATTGACAAAAAAGACCTTTCTTTATTAATGGTGAGAAGAAAGTACAGACAGAAAGAGAAAAGTACAGAAAGGAATAGCCTTCACAGAGGCCTAACGTCTTCCCTCGGGAGCTGCCGAGTCTTCCACGTGACGGGACATCCCGGCGACTTGCTGGCAGAGGGATGTAATCTCCTCCTCCTGCCGACGTACGATCCGACGAAGGGCCTCGATTTGCCTCGCGGAAATGGCGAGGTATTCCTCAACTGCCTTCTCAAGCCGCTCGTGGCTCGCGAAGGCTGACGCCAGGGCCAAGCCATCAACCACAATGGTGGGGCAACTCCCCTCGGAGCCCCCATGACCATTGATCGCCACGCCTGATCTGTTGGATGATTTCTCCCCACCTTTAGAGGCCATGTCGAGAGCTGTCGAGAGGCTTACCAAAAGGACGGTGAATGCTGGCACCCCTCTCATCCGTATTTATACTCCTCAGGCGAGTATCTCGATTTGTCGGGTCATAAATACTGACCCATGGGAATTCACCACGTGTCACCGCTTTAACTGGCGACTGCAGGACCCAAAGGGCCGTGCCCCCTTCCCGAGGGACATCGGTAAACGTCAACAAATTACTCGGGAACCCTCCCTCCTTCTCTAGAAACTGGGTTCCTCCCGATTTGCCGAGCCCGCATGGAGTAAATGACCTCGAAACTCCCCCTAATTTCCTTAGATTGGCCGCCTTTGGGAAATGCGAAGAAGGAGCGCCAGCGCTTGATGCTGACTCACTTCCCTCAAAAGTAACCAAATCATAAATAACAGGCGTACCCATACGCCGCCCGTCCCACTTTGGCGCTCCGCGCCGAATCCCACAGGAGATGGACATCATGAGCCTCGGTGGCGACCAAGTCATCCCTCCGAGCAGCAATTCTCCAAACCTCGGTTGGGCCAGGCCACAATTCTTTGAACCTCGGCTGGGCCGAGCCACAATTCTCTGAACCTTGGCTGGGCCGAGCCACAATTCTCCGAACTTGATAGGACCGAGTAATAAATCTCTGAGCCTCAGCCAAAGCGAGGAATTATCAAACGATCTCCAGAGTTCCACCCGAAGTCGGGCAGCCTGTAAGCCCCGGCTAGGTCGGATAACGCGGGATCCTCGAACAATAATGGACGAAATCCCTGCACCTCGTTTCATTGCCAACAACAACCCTCGACACAAAAGAAATAGAAACCAGGGGAAAGAACAAAACTTCCTTTATTTCATGAATATTGAATCAAATTACAACCGCCTGAGAGGCATTACAAGTGCATTAAAATGCATGAAATAAAAACGGGTACATAACTCAAGCAAACTGCTCCAAAGCAGCTTCGAGCGACTATGATGCTTCGGCATCCGGTCCAGCAAATCAGGCAAGCCATGGGCCAACCAGTTCGAGCTGATAATGAGCGGGTGACATGGACCAACCGTTGCGACCAGCTTCGGTTAATAATGATATCTCGGCGACCCAACCGAGATATCAGAAAAATCAGAAAGGGTGGATGGATTTTTGTCCCAAACCACCCAACCGAAGGGCCCCCCGATGAAGTAGGAGGGAAGATCGCGGGCCCTGATACCAAGGCACTCCCCCAAACCTAGTGTGTATAGCTAGCCATTGCCCAAGTCAAAAGGCAATGTACTAGCAGACGACACACCATCACCCCCTCCTCATGTGGCAAAAGATTCCCTGGGCAGACGAGCCCAGGGATCCAGGCCAGGGGAGGAGGAGAAGTTCATGCAAGCCATGGAGAGCACGCGTGGACTTCCTACCCGACATCCTGGAGGATGAACCACAAAGGACACACAGGAAGCGTATATGTGCGCTCTCCGTGCGATCTCTGTGGACCTCTTGTGCGCTCTTCATACGATCTCCGAAGCTCCTTTCTTGAGGGTAAGCCACCCCCCGGCGGCTCCTTTGTCACGCCAGCTATCCGGGGGATAGCGGCGACTTCCAGGAGACAAGCTCAGTTCTCCCGCAATAAACCTTGGAGAAACGGGCATCATGAGTATCTTCATGATTCACAGGAAGGAAAATTTCAGGATGGCCCAACACAGCCCTCTTTCCCCCTTTTTATAGGCAGAGGCGAGCCGGGAACAGCTATCAGAGAGCCCTGAGACTTAAAGCGCCAAGCCTGCGCCACCACATGACCTCCTACAATGAAAACAACACCTCCCAATGTGCGCCAGGCACGTCGCCCGAACCATGACGTAAGTCAGAAGATTACTTCTGACCCCGGATCACGAGCTTTTAATGCATAAAACCGTCCATCGACCTTGCGGATACTGACAGATCCGGGAGATCGTCCTACGAAAATGACATCCTCTAATGGCCAATGAGCACTAACACTGCACGTCAAAGCGACCTACGTTGAAAAAGATCGACACAATAAAGGCTCGTCGGAAATTACTAGGCGACCTTTTGCTGGCCACAGAGCCGTACCACCTACTTCGGTGAAACGAGAACCGGCCCACCTTGGAAAAGGCGAAGCACTGATAGGGGTAATAAATAGATGTGAAGGCGAAACCCTCTTTTCACTAAAAAAGAATAAGGAGATGATAGCGACGATTCAGCGAACCCCTAGTTCAGGGACGAACTCCCCTCTTTTCGTCGAGGGTGCAATCTCAGTTTGATTGCCGATAAGATGAGCTACCTCGGTCCTAGCCGAGCTACTCCGTCCCTCGGCCCTAGCCGAGCTACTTTGTCCCTCGGCCCTAGCTAAGTTACTTTGTCCCTCGACCCTAGCCGAGCTACTACATCCCTCGGCCCTAGCCGAGTTACTTTGTCCCTCGACCCTAGTCGAGCTACTCTGTCCCTCGACCCTAGCTGAGCTACTCTGTCCCTTGGCCCTAGCCAAGCTACTTTGTCCCTCGACCCTAGCCGAGCTACTTTGTCCCTCGGCCCTTGCCGAACTGTCTCATTCTTCGGACTTGGTCGAACCACCACGTCATTCGGCAAAAGCCGAATTAAATCGTCTCTCAACCTCCTTTTATACAAGACTATGTTGACGCCCGACCCTTTTGTCGGGGCAATCCCTATGCCTTGGCCTCTACTGGGATGTTCCAACAAATTTTGAGATAGGAAACCACCCAGGGAAGACAAACGAATGAAAAACAACCGATCCATTTATTGATTTCCAGTCGAACTACAAGACAAAAGAAAGAAAAAATACACATAGCCCTCCAAGGGGTCAGGACTTGGGATCAATCCCAGCATCTCCTGTAGCAGCACCAGCAGGGGCATCACTTGGCCCCCCCTTCTCGAAGGTGTCACACCGGGATACCTCGGTAGCCGCATCGACTCCCAGAATATCTTCAAGGTCGACATCGGATATTTCTTCATACTCGTCCTCCTCGACTCCCGGGGTACACACCTCATAATGCTCGGCCTCCAGGCAAGACAGATCCAGGTCAGGATAAGCTTGGGCAACCTTAGCCCGCGCCTCATCTTTGCCAAGCTGAAATGCATCGGCATAGGCCGCCCTGCGTTCGTCGGCAAATTCGGTAGATTTCTTATACTCCTCCACCGCCGAAGAGGCTCGCGCATTTGCCTCAGCTAATTGCTTCTCCAATTCGGAGATTCTTCGATGCCTCGAGGCCGCCTCTTCTACGAACGCCGCTAACCGCCCCTGAAATTCCTGGCTCATCCTGTTGAACTGCAGGCAAAAAGCCAAGTAAAACGAAAGTCAAAATATCAGAATGAGTAAAACAAATAGCGCCCTACCTTCTCGCCCCGCCGGGCTAGCTCACCCTCCAGCGCGTGGACCCTATTGAGAGCCCTAGACTTAGCCAATTGGTTTTGACGAAGACTCTCTTCTAGCTCGTCCACCCGGGATTGAGCGTCCCCGGTCTCTTGATGAGCATAATCGAGCTCATTAGAAAGTCGAGCAGCCCGTTCATCCGACCACTTTAGCCAATCCTTTGTATCGGCGAGCTCTTTATTTAGGCGGGTGAGGTGGTCCTACTGCCGCCGGCACTTATGCTCTTCCTCCTCGAGCCTTTTGCTCCAGCTGACTTTATCTTCGACGTGGCTAACTTTCAGTTGGTCCCACCTCTTATCAAAGAACAGTTGCATAGTTTTGATCTTGCTCTCATGCTCCATCCTGGCTTGAGAAAGCTCCAGACTAGTCTTCTCGGATTGCTCACGGAAGCCTTGGAGCTCACCAATCTGTAGGGTGAGTTGAGAGGCTCTTTCCCTCTTAACTGCAAGAATCCTGTGGGTCTCCCCAAGCTCCCTCTGGAGTTCACCAACCTGTACAGCGAGTCGAGGGGCTCTTTTCCTCTCAACAGCAAGAATCCTGCGAGCCTCCCTGAGCTCCCTCTGGAGGACCACCAGGGTTCGGCCATCTCCTCGTCGTCGGCTGGTTCCCCCACCGCTGGCCCAGGCCGAATCTCAGCGGCCGTAACTGCTTCTCCCGCCTCGATTGAAGCGGAGGCCGCTCCCACTTCCGCCTGTAACCTCTTCGAGCCACTGGCCTCCAATGAGGGAGGCCGAACCGCCTCGCCCACAGGGGCCCCCAAGCCAACCGACGTTTCTCCCTCGCCATCGTCAGACAAAACAACAACGGGAGGGGAGGAAATCTCAGTAGCCACCTCCGAAACTCCCGCAACATCCTAGTCTTCACCTCCGAACAGACCCTCCTCTGCCGCCGAAAGATCATTCACCACCGGAACTTCGATGCCTCCGGTCCGCGGCGACGAGGAGCGCCGATCATCACCGCCTCCCTCGATCTCTCTATGATGGGAGCCGGAAGGGCGAGACCTCTTCTCGGACCGTTGCTTGCTGCTGGAGCCAGATCTCCTGCGGCGCTTTCCCAGCTCCTCCCTCATTTGGTCTGCGAGTGCCGACCTTTCGGCTGTAGGGGCAATATGATTCGCCCGTTAGTTTGCGCAGAGATCAAAGATGGAGCCACGCTAAACTATCAACTACAGAGTAATACTCACCGCGAGGATCGACGGGGCTCAATCCGATCGCAAAGAGAGCATCCTCTGATAGGAGAACACTGGCTGGAAGCGCCCGACTGCCGCACAGCACGATCAAATCCCTTTTCTCCGACTCGGTCAGCTCCGGGTGCCTCCGGATCCTTTATGTATTGCCCCCATATCCGAGGGAAATTCGAGCCAATATTCTCCTCAACTATGAAGAATCGCGACTTCCACTCCTTTATCGACGACGGGTTATCAGAGATCATCTTGAAGGATCTCCGGGGGCCGATGTAGGGCCATTCTGAGGCCCTCCCAGAAATCAGATTGAAACACCCTAAATATCGAGAGTGTCACAGTCACTCCGAGGCATTTGCACAACGAGATAAACCCGATGAGGTTGCGCCAACTGTTGGGAGCCACCATGGTGAAGCATATGTTGTAGAACTTCATCACCTCCCGCACCAACGGATGAAGAGGAAACCGAAGACCTGCCCTCAAACGTTCCTCATAGTAGAATGCCCCATCCCCTAATTCGGATGTCACCCTATCCTCAGCCGTTGGAAGCAACAAGACAACGTCCTGGGGGATCTTATACAAGCGACATATCTGCTCCAGGTCCACCAAGGTCACCTCCGAAGCCTGGTCGCTTGGGTTCACCATATCCTCGATCGCAAGAAATGCTGAGCAAGATCGCAGCGAAAACGGGAAGACGAAGTTCTCTAAGGGAGAGCGATAAGGGCACTGTAAATAGGGATAGCGCCGCCATGACTCCATTTTTCCAATTGAAACCGCCTCAGGGTGAGGGCGAGGCGTCTCAACCTAGGCGTCCGAAACTGCTACTACGAGTGCCGTGAAAATCGAGATTTCCTACATGGCGCCTCCCCAGTCGTTGCCTTCACCCCTAAGGAACGACGGATCCACCTCGAAAAGGCAAGATGGCCCACGGCATTAATTAGGGCATCATTGCGTAGGCTGCCAAATACACATCACCCCGTTCGGATCGCGCCACCTAGGTCTATACTCCCTACACCCGAACCTATGCTTCGAACTAGGGAGTGGGGGCATGTGATGAGGGGTAAAAGCGTCATTGCATTGATAACCGTGCGAAGGGGCTAAGATTAGCCCCATCCCCTGGCCCGCTACAATACGCCCCCGAGGAACGAGCTAACTAATGTGGCCCAGTAGGCCGAGCAACCCATAGCTCGGTTCTCCCCGAATGACTCATAGCTCGGTTTTTTCTGAGTTTCCATAGCTCGGCTTTTCTAAGCTACCTGTAGCTCGACCTCCCCCAAGCTACCGATGATTCGTTTCTCCCCGAGCTTCCCATAGCTCGGTTTCCCCGAGCTACCTATGGCTCAGCTTTCCCCGAGCCTCCCATAGCTCGGCTCCCCCCGAGCTTTCCATAGCTCGGCTTCCCCCGAGCCTCCCATGGCATGGCTTCCCCCGAGCTTCCCATAGCTTGGCTTTCTCCGAGCTACCCGTAGCCCGGCTTCCCCCGAGCTTCCCATGGCTCGGCTTCCCCCGAGCCTCCCATCGCTCGGCTTCCCCCGA
The DNA here is from genome assembly GCA_900491605.1 of Calamus simplicifolius. Lineage (NCBI taxonomy): Eukaryota > Viridiplantae > Streptophyta > Magnoliopsida > Arecales > Arecaceae > Calamus > Calamus simplicifolius. The sequence goes on along the minus strand of UESW01003900.1, from coordinate 2,987,455 downwards.
GCCTCCCTTGGCTCGGCTTTCCTCGGGCCTCCCATGGCCCGGCTTCCCCCGAGCTTCCCATGGCTCGGCTTTCCCCGAGCCTCCTATGGCCCGGCTTCCCCCGAGCCTCCCATGGCTCAGCTTCCCCCAGGCTTTCCATAGCTTGGCTTCCCCCGAGCTTCTCATAGCTCAGCTTTCCCGAGCTACCCATAGCTCGGTTTTCCCAAGCTACCTATGGCTCGCTTTTCCCGAGCCTCCCATGGCTCGGCTTCCCCCGAGCTTTTCATGGTCCGGCTTCCCCCGAGCTTCCCATAGCTCAGTTTTCTCGAGCTACCTATGGCTCAGCTTCCCCCGAGCTTTCATAGCTCGGTTTCCACGAGCTAACTATAGCTCGACTCCCATGAGCAATCTGCAACTCGATACTCACCTCCGTGGAACCCGACGCGGAGAGCCTAGGCCTATCGTAACAGAATCCCAAACAAAAAAATCATATTGAGGAGTGGTCTAGGATCTAGTATAACTACCTGGGACCTACACATCTACCAGATCTTAGGCTGTCAATGAGCTCTCCCAGCCATCGATCCTTCAACGAATAAGATACGGATCCCACCAGCCTTACAACGGCCTAATTCGATTCATTCCCGTATCCTAACAACCTTCAAACCTTCCAGAAGGCGCTCAAGATCCAGGTCATTGCCTATAAATATGACATCCACAGATTCTCTCAGGTATGCGCTCACGGCCCCTGGCTCACTCCCACACTCACTCACTCTCCTTCACTGCTCATCGGCGCTCCCCCAGAGCTCTCGATTGGCCACCCTTGGAGGGACTCCTCAGAGGGATCATTCTCTCCATTTCTGTTGATCGTCGATCTCCGCTGACTTGAGCGTCGGAGGGTCTTCCACGGAGGGCCACCCCCAATGCCTCTCGCGTGAGGACTTCTGTGCAGGTACACCCAGGAGGAAGCCCAGATCAGGAGACCGATCATGCCCGAGTCGAAGGACAGATTCCGGTGGCAACACTCATAATTTATTTAAATCCTTAATTATTATAAATATTGGATTTTATTTTCTCTTTCTTGATTTCCAATGTGAATTTTTTTGCAGACAATAACTCAGATTTTTCTATGGAATTGCAGTAGAAGGAACAAAATCATGATAACATGTCCATGATTCAGTCACAACACTTCCCTGTGAATCTGAGATTTCTTTAAAGTGACATCATTTGATTCACAGTCATGCATCATATATAAAGTTCAGTCTTAAATTTAGGTTTGTACATTTTCACACAGATGGCAAGGTCCCCTAATTTTAACATAGGAGGCACCTACCCTCCTAACCGACAGCAACAACAGCACAATGCTTCTTCAGTCAATAATAGTGGAGTCTTTTTAAGTTTTTGTAGTTCCAACAGTTTTAGAATAAAGTTTATATTGTAAGTAAGGAAGGCTATCAGCCTTGTATACCATATTTAAAAAAAAGAAAAAAGAAAAAAGAAAAAAGAAAATCAATTATTTCAACCAACATCAATCTCGATGAGAGATACGAACGAGTAAAACTTAAAAGACAATAATTCTATTTGCGATATTGTAACAATATAAAAAAATGTGATCTTGTAACAATATAAAAAAGAATCACCCAGAAGAACTGCTGCCGCCGGGATCTGTCCTCCGACTCGGGCACGGTCGGTCTTCTGATCTGGGCTTCCCCCTGGAGGGACTCCCCAGAGAGATCCTTCTCCTCATTTCTATTGATCATTGATCCCCACTAACTTGAGCGTCGGAGGGTCTTCCATGGAGGGCCACCCCCAATGCCCCGCCGGGATCTGTCCTCCGACTCGGGCGCGGTCGGTCTCCTGATCTAGGCTTCCTCCTAGGCAGACCTGCACAGAAGTCCTCATGCGAGAGGCATTGGGGGTGGCCCTCTGTGGAAGACCCTCCGAAGCTCAAGTCAGTGGGGATCGATGATCAACAGAAATGAGGAGAAGGATCTCTCTGGGGAGTCCCTCCAGGGGTGGCCAATCGGGAGCTCTGGGGGAGCGCGAACGAGCAGTGAAGGTGAATAAGAGAATGAGTGAGAGTGAGAGTAAGCCAGGAGCTGTGAGCGCATACCTGAGAGAATCTGGGAATGTCATATTTATAGGCAATCACCTGGATCTTGAGCGCCTTCTGGAAGGTTCGAAGGTTGTTAGGATACGGAGATGATTCGAATCAAGCTGTTGTAAGGCCGGTGGGATCCGTATCTTGTTCGTTGAAGGATCGACGGCTGGGAGGGCTCTCTAATGGCCTGAGATCTGATGAGTGCGTAGGTCCTAGGCTATTATTGTAGACCCTAGACCATTCCTCGATACGATTCTTCGTTTGGGATTTTGTTATGCTAGGCCTGGGCTCTCCCGCGTCGGGTTCCACGGAGGTGTGTGTCGAGCCATGGATTGCTCGGGGGAGCCGAGCTATGGGTAGCTCGGGGACGCCGAGCTGTGGAAGCTCGGGGAGGCCGAGCTATGGGTAGCTCGGGAAAATCGAGCTATGGGTAGCTCGGGGAGAGCCGAGCTATGGGTCGCTTGGGGAAGCTGAGCTATGGGTCACTCGGAGAGAACCGAGCTATGGGTAGCTCGGGGGAACCGAGCTATGGGTTGCTCGGCCCATTGGACCACATTAGTTAGCTCGTTCTTCATGGGCGCAATGTAGCGGGCGGGGGAATGGGGCTGATCTTAGCTCCTTCACACGGTTATCAATGCAATAGCGATTTTACCCCTCAACACATGCCCCCCACTCCCTAGTTCGAAGCGTAGGTTCGTGTGTAGGGAGTATAGACTTAGGTGGCGCAATCCGAACGGGAGGACACGTATTTGACAGCCTACGCAATGATACCCTAATTAATGTCGTGGGGCCGTCTTGCCTTTTCGAGGTGGATCCATCGTTCCTTAGGGGCAAAGGCAGTGACTGGGGCTCATAGGCTGCCCGAATTCGGGCGGAACCCTGGAGATTGTTTGATAGTTCCTTACTTCGGCCGAAGCTCAGAGATTTTTACTTGGCCCTGCCGAGGTTCAGAGACTCATGATTCGGCATAGCTGAGGTTTGGAGATTTATGGCTCGGCCCTACCGAGGTTCAGAGAATTGTTGCTTGGCCCTGCCGAGGTTCGGAGAATTGTTGCTTGGCCCAGCCGAGGTTCGGAGATCAGTTGCTCGGCCCAGTCGAGGTTCGGAGATTTATGGCTCGGCCCAGCCGAGGCTCGGAGTATAGTTGCTCAGAGGGATGACTTGGTCGCCACCGAGATTCCCAATGTTTGGTTCCCGTGAGATTCGGCGGAGACAGCCAAAGCGGAATGGGCGATGCATAGGGATGCTCGATATTCATTTCTTGGCGGTTTCCGAGGAAAGCGAGCTATCATCATCCGCTGACGTGCCTTTTCGTTTCCTCGTGCCTCTCGAAGGCGGCTGATTCGAGGAGACCCGATGGGGTTTCGGGAGCATTTACTCTATGAGGGCCCGACAGATCGGAAGGAACCCAGTTTCTAGAGGCAGAGGGGGGTTCCCGAGTAATCCATCGATATTTACCAATTTTTCTCGGAAAGGGGCGCGACTCCTCGTTTCCTGCGGGCACCAGCCAAAGTGGCAACATGTGGCGGATTCTCATGGGTCGGTATTTATGACCCGACTGATCGAGATACTCGCCTGAGGGGTATAAATACGGACGAGATGGATGCCAGCATTCACCATCCTTTTGGTTAGCCTCTCAACAGCTCCCGATATGGCTTCTCAGGGTGGAGAGCAATCGTCCAATGAATCTGGTGTAGTTAACGGCGGTCGTGGGGGCTCCCAGGGGAGCCGTTCCACCGTGATGGTCGATGGCATGGCCTTGGCGTCAGCCTTCGCAAGCCATGAGCAGCTTGAGAAGGCGGTAAAGGAGTATCTCGTCGTTTCCATGAGGGAGGCCGAGGCCCTTCACCGGGTCATAGACCAGCAGAAGGGGGAGATCACATAGCTCCACCAGCGAGTTGCCGAGCTGTCCCGGTGTGTGAAAGACTTGACAGCTCCTGGTGGGAGACGTTAGGCCTCTGCGAAGGCTATTTTTCTTTCTTTTCTGTACTTTTTTCTTTCCAATAAATAAATAAAGAAAAAGTCTTTTTTGGCAGTTTCTTGCTCTCTGATGATATCATCGTTCAGTTCATAAAAGAGGAAAAACCGCTCGTTTCTGTTTGAATCGATGGGGGACCTGGGTGGTCCCGTTGCTTACGCTCTAAGTCATGGTCTCGTTTGTGGAGCGAGATAGGCGTTTGGGCGGTAAGATACAGGGATATCGTCCGGGGATTTAGCAGTAGGGAAGATTCCCCGATTTTGTCTGGAGTTTGTGGGCGGCTGCGTAGGGCCTGCCTAGGCCTTTAGGGATTTGCTAAAGGCGCAGACTTTGTGTCTGTTGGCGGTTTTGCACGGTGTGCATTTTTCAAAATGGCTGAAGTTCTAGGGACTGTTCGGAAGCCCTTCGGCTTTAATCGAGGTTTGCGTGCTTCAATTTTTGCCGGGGCTTTATGCACTCTGGTTTTAGCCGGGGCTTTAGAATTCATCGCTAGGCCCAACTGAGATTCGGAGACTTGTTACTCGGCCCAGCCGAGGTTCGGAGATTTATGGCTCGGCCTTGCCGAGGTTCGGAGAATTGTTGCTCAGCCTGCCGAGGTTCGGAGATTGTTGCTCGGCCCTGCCGAGGTTCAGAGAATTGTTGCTCAGCCCAGCCGAGGTTCGGAGAATAATTGCTCGGCCCTGCCGAGGTTCGGAGAATAATTGCTCGGCCCTGCCGAGGTTCGGAGAATTGTTGATCGGCCCAGCCGAGGTTCGGAAAATAATTGCTCGGCCCTGCCGAGGTTCGGAGAATAATTGCTCGGCCCTGCCGAGGTTCGAGAATTGTTGCTCGGCCCTGCCGAGGTTCCGAGATTTGTTGCTCGGCCCAGCCGAGGTTCGGAGAATTTGTTGCTCGGCCCTGCCAGGTTCGGAGATTTGTTGCTCGGCCCTTCGGAAGCCAGGTTCGAGAATTGTTGCTCGGCCCTGCCGAGGTTCGGAGATTTCCTGTTCAAACAGATAACTCGGTCGTGCCGAGGATTGGTAAGCAGCATCTATTTCTTTTACGATTTATGGCAATATAATGGATTTATGTCATAAATTATGAAATAAGTGCCGACAAAAATAAGAAGGCGAGCCGTAAGGACATACCCTATTGATACTTTGCGAGGTTGTCCGAGTTCCACGTCCGGGGACGGATTTCCTTAGATCCTGCAGCTTGTAGGTTCCTGGCCCAATGATCTCCGTGACTTGGTACGGGCCTTCCCAGTTCGGCGCCAGCTTTCCTTGCTCCAGCGGTTTGGATACAGAGCTTTCCGGAGGACAAGGTCGCCAGGAAGGAAAGCTTTCCCCTTGACTCTGGAGGCATGGTACCGAGCCACCCTCTGTTGATAGGCGCCGTCCTGATTCGGGCCTTCTCTCTGACTCCTCTACCAAGTCGAGGTTGGTGCGGAGTTGCTCGTTGCTGGCTTCCTCCGAGTAACTTTCCACCCGCAAAGATGGGAGGCCCTATTCCACAGGGATGACGGCCTCCGTACCGAAAGCCATTCGGAATGGGGTCTCGCCCGTGGGATTCTCGGGGTGGTGCGATAGGCCCACAAGACATGGTGCAGCTCATCCGCCCACCTGCCTTGGGCTCTGGAGAGGCGAGCTTTGATTCCCTTGGAGGAGAGTCCTGTTGGTTACCTCGGCCGCTCCGTTGGCTTGTGGGTGCCCGACCGAAGTAAGGTGGTGGATTCCATGCTCCTCGCAGAATTGGCGGAATTTGGAATTGTCGAACTGCTTGCCGTTATCGGTGATTATGGTGTGGGGAGGCCGAACCGGCAGATGATGGACCTCCACACAAAGTCTCTGGCCCGGCTTCGGTGATTTGGCAACTGCTTCCGCTTCAACCCATTTGGTGAAGTAGTCAATGGCGACAAATAAGAATTTCGCTGTCCCGTCGCCAAGCGGGAATGGGCCGAGGATGTCCATCCCCCACTTGGCAAAGGGCCAGGCGGAGGATATGGAAACTAGCTCGGCGGAGGGGAGCCTCTGGATGCTCGAATGTCTCTGGCAGGCGTCACAGGCTCGGACTAGATCGTCCGCATCTTTCTGCATGGTCGGCCAATAATAGCCTTGCCGCAGCACCTTGTGGCACAGGGACCGGCTTCCCAGATGGTTGCCGCAAATCCCTTGTACCTCCCGTAGAGCATAGTCCGCCTCGGATGGGCGGAGGCATCTGAGCAGCGGCATGGAGAAAGACCGCTTGTAAAGCTGGTCATCAATACATAGTGGGTCGCCTGCAGCTTCAATTCCTGGCCTCCCTTCGGTCGGACGGGAGCGACCCTTCTTTGAGATAGCTGAGGATGGGGTCGAACCAGGATGGTTCGGCCTCGATTTGCATCACCCGGTCGGCTTCCATGATACTCGGCTTCTCCAGAGTCTCCAGATGGAATTTTTGTTCAGCATCCATCGTCTCCGCGGTTGCCAATCGGGAGAGTAGGTCGGCACGGGCGTTTTCCGATCTAGGAATTTGAATGAAAACTGGGAGGAAGTAGGCCGCGCACCTCTTGGAGATATCGGATCATATTGGGTTCTCGGGCTTCAAACTCCCCTCGCACATGGCCGGCCACCAGCTGAGAGTCGGTGAAGGCGTTCTTTTCCACCTTCAGGTTGCGGGCGATCCGGAGACCGGCTAACAGGGCCTCGTACTCGGCTTCGTTGTTGGAGGCCGGGAAGGAGAATCGGACGCCATATTCGAAAATCATCCCCCTCCGGGCTGGTGAGAACCAAACCCGCACCGGAGTGATGGGCGTTGGACGACCCATCGACGTGAAGGAGCCACCGAGCTTCAGGTTTTGGTCCTTCGGGAGTTTTGGGGTAGAGCCGTCTTCCGGGATGGTACACTCGAGGAGGAAGTCGGCCAGCACTTGAGCTTTGATGGCCGGGCGAGGTTGAAATGTATGTCATGCTCGCTTAGTTCGACGGCCCATTTGGTCATCCTCCCCGATGTTTCTGGACGGTGGACCACCGCCTTGATGGGTTGATCGGTCAGGACCGTCACTGAATGTGCTTGGAAATATGGCGCAGCTTCCGGACCGAGGTGATCAAGGCCAACACTATTTCTCAATCCTGGTGTACCTCGTCTCCGCATCGCGGAGCAGCCTACTCACATAGTAGATCGGCTTCTGGATCTTGCTTTCTTCTTGACCAGCACCGAGCAAACTGCCCTTCCGAAACGGCCAGATACAGAAACAGAGTCTCCCCGGGACCGGACTACTGAGAAGTGGAGGCGAGCCGAGGTACTTCTTGAGATCTTGAAATGATTTCTGGCATTCAGGAGTCCATTGGAAATTTTTGGCCGATCGGAGAGTTTTGAAGAAGGGGAGGCATCTCTCGGCTGACCGAGCCACGAAGCGGTTAAGGGCCGCTATCCTCCCGGTTAGGCGCTGGACCTCTTTAATGACGCTGGGGGCGCCATTTGTTGGAGAGCTTGAATCTTCTGAGGGTTAGCCTCGATACCCGCTGGGAGACCATGAAGCCGAGGAACTTCCCAGAATTGACGCCGAAGGCGCACTTGGTTGGGTTGAGCTTCATCCATATTTGCGCAGCGTGGCAAAGCTCTCCGCGAGGTCCTCAACATGCCGCAGCGCTTCCTTGCTTTTGACCAGCATATCATCCACGTACACCTCCATGTTCCGGCCGATTTGCTCCTTGAACACCTTGTTGACCAGCCTTTGGTAGGTCGCTCCTGCATTTTAAGACCGAAAGGCATAACTCGGTAACAGTAGGTACCTCGGTCGGTTATGAAGGCGGTCTTTTCTTCATCTTCGGGGGCCATCCGGATCTGATTGTAGCCCGAATAGGCATCCATGAATGACAGCATTTGGTGGCCCGAGGTGGCATCCACAAGCTGGTCGATCCGAGGGAGGGGAAGCTGTCCTTCGGGCATGCCTTGTTGAGGTCGGTGAAGTCGATGCAGATCCTCCATTTGCCATTCGACTTCTTCACCATGACGACATTTGACAGCCAACTTGGGTAATTTACCTCTCGGACAAAGTTGGCTTTGATGAGTTTGTCGACCTCCTCTTCAATGGCTTTTGCCGCTCTGGGGCGAAGCTTCTCTTCTTCTGCTTAACGGGCCTGTGCATCTCGTCCACATTGAGGCGATGGACGAGGACTTCGGGGCTAATTCCTGGCATGTCGGAGGCGGTCCAGGCGAAGATGTCCGCGTTGCTTTGGAGGAATTGATCAGCTCGCGACGAGGCTCTCCTTCAGCAGCGACCCGATCCTTATGGTTCGGTCGGGCCGAGCTTCGTCCAGCGGTACTTCTTCCAGTTCTTCCGCCGGTTCTCCCCGTTGCTCGGCGAAGTCCTCGCGAGCGTCTAGCCCGTCAACCTCGGGATTCTGGACTGAAGGCTCGTGACAAAACATTGCCGAGCCATGGCTTGACTTCCCCGAACCACTCCAACTCCTTGCTCGGTGGGGAACTTCATAGACAGATGCGGGATGGAGACAACCGCCTTGAGAGACATCAAGCCGGGCCTGCCGAATATGGCATTGTATGGGGACCTGAGGTCGGTCACTAGGAAGTCGTCTGTACAACGGTTACAAGGGGCCAGGTTCCTGCGCGGACCGTCAGGGTGACGATTCCTTCTGGGACGATGACGTCGCCGGTGAATCCCATCAGGGTGGAATCCACGGCTCGAAGGTTTTCCATGAGCAATTTCATCCTGGCAAACACACCGAGGTACAAAACGTTCACCGAGCTTCCACTATCAACCAGGATTCGGCTTACATCATAATTGTTCAAATTAGGGATACAACAAGTGCGTCCTCATGGGGAAGCTGTATCCCAAGAAGATCATCATCAGAAAAGGAGAGCTCGCCCGTGCGCGCCTTCTTTGGCACCGGTGCATCACCATTGCTGGAGCTCGATCCGCCGGCCTCTTCAATCATGTTGATGCGGCCAACCACGGGCGGATTTGGTGGAGGAGGGAGTTGTGGGAGCTCGGGCTGGCGATCACCTCCTTGTGCTGTGGCTCGGGTGCCCTTCTGAACTGGTCCAACCGTCCCCGCCGAATCAGTCTCTCGATCTCGTTCTTCAGCTGCCAGCATTCTTCAGTGTCATGGCCATGCTCCCTATGGTAGCGGCAGTACTTGGCGGGATCTCTCCGGGTTGGGTTCCCTCGGAGAGGCACTGGTCGGGGAAGCTGGCGCTCTATCTCCATGAGGATTTGCGCCCGGGCACAGTCAGCGGAGTGTAGCGATCGAATCGCCTGGGGGACTCCGGGAGCGATTCCTTGGCGGCGGCGGAGGACTCTTTGGCGGCGAGGTGGGCTTGGCCGACGGACAGGGCGGTGTCTGTCGGGAACTTTGGGCTCTTTCTTCTTCGCCTGCTCAGCGCGGGCCACTCTCCGCGACTCCTCGACCCGAGCGTATTTGTCCGCAAGGGCCATCATATCAGACAGACACGGGGGGTAGCTGACTTCCATTGCCAAATAGAAGTCGCTCTCCTTTGAAACTCCCCCCGCTAGGGCGGACATAGCCACCTCATGATTAAGGTGGTCCACCTCCAACATGGCCTTGTTGAAACGGCCAAGATAATTTCTCAAGGACTCCCCCTCTCTTTGCTTGACTTCGGAGAGGGAGTCGGATCTCCGTCGGTGGCGGCGGCTGCTGACGAACTGGCCAATAAAAAGGTGGCTCAGCTCGTCGAATGAATCAATGGAACCTGGTTTCAAGGCGTTGAACCAGGTTCGGGCGGATCCTCTGAGGGTGGATGGGAAGGCCGGCAGAGGATCGCATCAGATGCTCCGTGGAACATCATTATTGACCGGAAGCTGCTGAGATGGTCGTCCGGATCAGTGGAGCCGTGATAGGGCTCGACGGTTGGCAGCTTGACATGGGAGGGAATCACTTCCTCCATGATCCCTTTAGAGAAAGGGATGCCCTGCTCTGCTTTGGGCTGAGGCAGATGGATCTGCTTGGCGGCGTCCAGCTCCTGACGCATTTCCTTGGATCTGACGGCGGATCTCCTCCTCACCGGCTAGAGGAGGAGCTGGGGCGAGGAAGCAAGGACGGCGTCGAATCATGGCGAGAGACGCCGGAGAGAGGGAGCGGGCTCGCCGAGATCTGGGAGGATCTCTATCGTAACCGGTTCGAGGGACCGGTTTGTCCCCCTTGGGGCGATGCGGGGGATCCGCTGATTCATGCGGATCAGAGGAGGAGGTTGCCGGCGAAGAAGTCGCCTCCTTCTGGGGATGTGAAGCAGGAGGAGGCAAGGCGCTCCTGGACCAGGTGGGTAGAGCCTGGACTTGCTGGACCAGCGTAGCAAACTGGTCCTGGGTCACCGGATGGCAGGCGGCGACGGAGTCTCGACAGGTGGGGGTTGCGGCGCTGTGGCGCCAGTCGGATCAGGCCTCTGGGAGGCGACCTGATCGGGCATCAGAGGTTGCTCCTTCTTCCGGTTGGCCATCAGAGAGGTTCTTCTCCGGATCAAGATCCTTGTCTCCTTTCTTCAAGTTTTAATGGGACTTGAGGCCCTTCCTCTAGCGCCAATCTGTTGCCGCCGGGATCCGTCCTCCGACTCGGGCGCGGTCGATCTCCGGGGGGGCGGACCTGCAAAACAGAAGCCCACACGCGGAGGGACGCTGGGGGTGGTCCTCCGCGGAAGACCCTCCGACGCTCAAGTCAGTGAAGGAATCGGCGATCAACCAGAAAATGAGGAGGTGGATCTCTCCGGGGAGACCTCTCCAGGGGGCCAATCGGAGCTCTGGGGGAGCGCCGACGAGCTGAGGGAGAGAGAGAGTGAGAGTGAGAGTAAGCGGAGCTGTGAGCGCGTACCTGAGGAATCTGCCAATGATATTTATAGACTGTCACCTGGACTTGAGCGCCTTCTGGAAGGTTCTGAGGTTGTTAAGATACGGGGTGACAGAATCAGGCCGTTGTGGGGCCGGTGGGATCCGTATCTTGTTCGTTAAGGATCGACGGCTGGGAGAGCTCCTGATGGCCTGAGATCTGGAGTGCGTAGGTCCTAGGCGTTATTGTAGGTCCTAGGCCACTCTCGATATGATTCTTTGTTTGGGATTTTGTTATGCTAGGCCTGGGCTCTCCCGCGTCGGGTTCCACGGAGGTGTGTGTCGAGCCATGGATTGCTCGGGGGAGCCGAGCTATGGAAGCTCGGGAGGGCGAGCTATGGTAGCTCGGGGAGGCCAAGCTATGGAAGCTCGGGGAGGCCGAGCTGTGGAAGCTCAGGAAGGCTGAGCTATGGTTAGCTCGGGGAAATCGAGCTATGGGTAGCTCGGAGAAGCCGAGCTATGGGTCATTCGGGAAGAACCGAACTATGGGTAGCTCGGGGGAACCAAGCTATGGGTTGTTCGGCCCATTGGACCACATTAGTTAGCTCGTTCTTCATGAGCGCAATGTAGCGGGCAGGGGAATGGGGCTGATCTTAGCTCCTTCGTACGGTTATCAATGCAATGACGATTTTATTCCTCAACAAGAATAAACCTGCTGTTGTGCCGTGATATGTCTGAAATTGCTGCATGAATTTCTCCATTCCTCAGATGTGATCCCTTTCTCTGTGCATATTTGTATGTTACAGAAGACTTTTAAATTCTCATTTGTGGGCAAAAAAAACTTGAGGACATTGAAGACACGCAGTAAAGAAATCTACGATCAATGCTTATGGTTTCTAGCCACATATCATAGACAATATGAATAATTGGGGAAACCGTTTATTCACACCATAAACATTATCTTAAATCACTGGCATACTCCTCAGCTTATATAACGGATGATTCAAGGCTGTGCAATAATTGCCAAGGACATGAGCTGTGAGCCACGCAAGAATCAGGCTGGTCTTACCAAATGATATTTCCAACTCTAACCAAACATATTTTAAGTTCAAATTAGGCATGCATGCTGCTCCTGGTTACAAGGTTGACTCATATAATAGATAAACAACATAACGATATGTGTGCACACACAAGTGCACACGTCCATGCTAGATATTTTTCAGGTTTTATAGCGGCTTGTAAGGTCTTTAAAACAGTTCATCTGTCAAATATTGGAGGATTGTGATCAGAAAATAAAAGCAAGAATCTTAAGTACCTTGATCTTCTTAGCTTTCTTTTCTTTCTGTGCATGTTCACCTTAATTTCTCCGATCCAGACATAGCCCAAACCCTCTTAAAATAGGATGGATCCGAATATCTCTTCAAACAAGCTCTAGCACCAGCACTGTCAATATTAATCTGGAAAGTACAACCAGATTATTTATATTGTTAGAAGAAAAACAGAAGTCTTTTGGACATGTGAAACGCATTTGTCAACATATTTATGATCCTGTAGCCCTCCTTTTAATTAATCTTTTTGTATACAAATGCCCAGCCCTCCTTTTTTTTTTTTTTTCTGTTTTTTTTTTCCCCTTCTATACAAGGGCATTTTTCTATACAAATGCCCAGCCTAAGCCACCGCCGGCTCTCCTCGGGGTTTGGCTGGCCATCGACGACTAGCTCCGCACCAACCATCACCAATGGCCACCCCCCCTTCATTTTTTTCTTTTTTTTTTTCTTTCTTCCGCCATTGTCTTCACTGTGACGGTAGCACGGCCAGTTAGGAAAGGCCGGCCGAGCCCCATCGAACGCCGCTCCAGCGCCGATGAGGATTACTGTCCGGGGCTTGGGTCCGTTACTGAGCCCGAACAAATATGCAAGAGCCGGTTCAGCTCCCGTGTGAAGTAGGGGGTGCCCTCTCTTCACTTCTCCGGCCACTTCCTTCGCCGGAGTGGCCATTCAGGAAGGCGCATGAGGCTGCCAGGCCTCGGCACGGCAGCAGCTCATCGGATCTGTTTTTTCTCATCGCACGGCAGTGCGGTTCACCCTTTTTCCTCTATTCCAAAACCCACCGATCTCTCCCAAAATGGCACACTGGCCACTCCTTTTTCCAAAACCCTCCCGTCCCTCCCAAAACCCATCCACCTCTCTCGTGCTCTCCTTCCTCCAACGATCTCCAAAAAATAGAATCAAACATAAAGGAAAAAAAAAAAAGAAAATCAAAGAAGAAATATCCAAAGAACAAAATAATTCAAAGAAAGAAAAAATTTGACCTTTTTTGCTCCTCCTCAACTATCTCAATCGCTTAGAGGGAGAAGAGGGAAGCAGACAGTCAAATAAAAATGTAGGCAGTGGAAATTCCAGGGGTTTTAAGCTTTATTTATAAAAAAAAGAGTTTATAGTGTTTAAATATTTTCTAAACAAATTTATAGAAAAAAAAGTTTGTTTTGTAGTGGCTATGATAATGAGTACTCTTTTCAAGGTTTTAAGTTCAAATCCTTCTATTTATCTATTATATATTTATTTTATAAAAAATATTAAAACAATTTTTTTTGTTTCATTTTTTTATTTTTTTATTTTTTTTATGAAAGATATTTTTTTAAAAAAATATTAATTGAAAGAACTATCAAGATTTTATTAACCATTTAAATCTCTTTATAAATTATTTAAATAATTTATTAATATATAAAGTTACTATTTTTTATGCTCTTTAGTAATATATATTTTTACTTGAATTTGATAAAGTTCTAGCGAGCAGAGAATAGAAAAAAATTAATTAAACTTCTATTTAGATATGATTTAATACATAATTTAATAATTTAGGCAATATATCATTTGTATGTGAATTATTTTTTTATCGAATAATCATTATTTTATTTTCATCTAATGTTTTTTCACCTTTTGTAACATTTTGTAGAAATTATTTATCAACAATAATATATATATTCAATGCACTACATCCATCACATGGTTTAAAAGTTTACATTACCGGTTTACATTATGTACCTATAGTCTAATTTAACTTTGATTCCATAATTTGGACCTGTCATTAATCCTTGCGAGGTTTTAAAATTGGATATTGCGTTTACATGTTACTTATCATTCCTTTATCCATATATTTATCGTAATGAATATATATGTGGTTGGCAAAATGTTCATTCTTATCTAGGTAATTTAGAAAAACTTACAACATTGATGATTCTCTAATTACTCATCATTGTTGCTTTAACAAATTGTTCAGATTGTATTGGTTCTGCATTTAATGCTACAGGGGTTACGCAATGCCCAAATTGTCGGCAATTGGCTTTATGCAAGCAGTTCACACCCATTGCCAGAGCTAAATATGAGTGACTGGGCACATGATGAAGACCTCTATGATCTCAATTATTCAAAAATGGTATGGTGATCGATGGATTTATTTGTTTTCCATGGTTATATACTGTTGTCACATACTTGTCATATATTGTGGTGATCGATAGATTTATTTATTTTCCATGAACATATAGTATAGTCACATACTTGTTCATATATATTGCTTTTCTTTGTATAGCAATAAAGATGTTATTTTTATCTATATATTTTGCTCGTTTGCTTTCAAGACTTTTCATATTCATTAAATTTGATCATGGACCCGAGCTAATTTTTTTATTAGACTAGGTTTGGGTCTAGTGACAAGATTGATAACCTGATCAATTAAGGAATTAGGACGTTGTGCTCGGGTTGGGGTCAATATATCCCTGTGGGGATGATGGTGAAACATGCATCATCAATCTATGGCTATGGCACCTAGAGTAGTAGAGTGCGAATGATTTTACGTAGAGTTCTCTAGGTCAATATTATGCAAAAGATTGTTGTCGTCCTTGCCGATGGCTGCATTATATAGCCGAAGCTCTTTCCTCATACACATGGCCACCTTCTTAATTATACAGTGTTTGATCTAATTCTTTTGGCACCTCCAATATCATTGGTCGGATTGATTGCCATATAATTTTTCTTAAATTATGAGTACAAAAGTATTTTATGAGGAAAAATTTTTTCAAAAAATCTCTTTCTAAAAAAATTTCTAAGAAATATTCTAAGGGAATATATTTTATCAAAAAAAATTTACTAAAAAATAGAAAGTTTTCTTAAAAATTTATAGTAAAAATAAATTTTCAAGGAATTTTTTGATGACTGCAGAGTATCTAAAAATTTATTTACTTAAAGGGCATAATGTGAGTATCAACCTAATTTATCTTTGACCGATAAAAGTTGTCACGCTCCAGTACCAAAATTTGAGCTAGGATGACAACCCGCCGCATCCAGGCATGCAAGGCGTCTCGAACTTCATCACATAAATCAATATAAAGCAAAATTCACATCCATTATTTATTACAAACTATAATTATCAGTCTTGGGCTACCTGCCCTACACACAAGCAAATCTGAACTAAATTAATATAATGAAACTAAGTCTATTTAATAGAAGCTCCTTCTATCCCAATTA
Organism: Calamus simplicifolius; assembly: GCA_900491605.1. Taxonomy (NCBI): domain Eukaryota; kingdom Viridiplantae; phylum Streptophyta; class Magnoliopsida; order Arecales; family Arecaceae; genus Calamus; species Calamus simplicifolius. Next base: position 2,972,120 of record UESW01003900.1, on the reverse strand, counting down.
TCCTTCTTCATTCCTGAGGCTCTAAAAAACATTGTGAGAATTCTATGAGCTCACACTCAATAAGTAAGCCTAATATAATCTCAAATTTTTATTTATCATGCTATTAACAGGTTCATGTCATCGGATCAATTAATTTGAAACTTAATTCAATAATAATTACTAGAATATATGTGATGTAAACAAAACATTGTTTATACTGCCATTATGTTTCTTTATGTATCCCACGGCCCTACAACACACATCTTGTATATCACTCTTAAATATCCCCTAAGAGGAAGGGTCATAGTACCAGTATTTATCATCTGTCATGTGATAATCTGTCATGTGATAATCTGTCATATGAGAATCTGTCATGTGAGAACCACGGTGACACATAAAGTTTTTCTGTCATTATTATAATTACATATTATCATAGAAACAACATGATTTTACAAAAAATAATATAATACATTTAAATGTAAGTTCACAGTTTACAAATTAAATAATTTATAAAATTATAATACTTGACTTACTTACCACAGTATGCAAATTCCAATTAATGACCCAACTAATTGGACACCTAGGAACCTACAGTATCATTTTTTATTATTAAATTTCTAAAATCTGGATTATAAAATGATTCTTAAATTCTACCCAAACCACTTCACGGGTCCAACTTTGGGCTCAAATATCTCTCAATGTATACACCCAAATAGGGAAACAAAATTATCCCCAGAAACTAGAATCAATCCTGATTCGGGCCATATATTTAATTTACCATTCTCGACTCGATACATGGCCTAAAACGCCGCCCAAACAGGCTCCAGAGACGGCCCAACAGGGCCCAAAGACCGAACGCCCCAAACGGCCCATCAATCCTTTATTACCCCGCTCCTCTGTTTCTTTGAAACAGAGGATCCGAGAGCCGTGCCGGCGGCCAGGGCCGCTGCCGGCCAAATTGGAGGCAGCCCGGCCACCGTTGGCCGGACCGGGGCCGGCTGCCGCCGCGGCCGGCCTCCCCCCTCTCTCTCTCATCAATTTCTCTCTCATTCTTTCTTTCTCTCTTTCGTCTCCCGCGTCTTCCACAGTGCCGGCATCAATTCCGACCAAATTGGCGTCGGTCCGGCCACTGTTGGCCGGACCAGAGCCGGCCGCCGCCGCGGCCGGCCTCCCCTCCTTCTCTCTCTCCCCAATTTCCTCTTTCTTCCTCTCTTTCTCTCTCACTATCTTCCATGGCCAAGAATCGTGCCGACGGCACGACCGGCCACCATGGCCGGCCGGACCTCCATCGGACGCACGCCCGGCGCCGATGGAGGTCGCCGACCAAGGCTCAGGCCCGGCGAAGCGGCGAGCAAGCCGCCGGGCCCGAACCAAGGATCGGACCACCGGCAAATAGTTTCCCAGGCAGCTTCTCCCCCGTCGCAGCTCTCTTCTCTCTCTCTCTCCTTCGGCACCCAATCGGACGCCGCCCCCAGTGCCGGTGGGGTTGTCGGCCGGGGCTCAGGCCCGGCGAGGCGGCAGGCATGCCACCGGGCCTGAACCTGCGTCGATACAGGGAAGGAACTGGGTTTCTTCAACCCGGTTCCTCCCTGTCTCTCCTTTTTTTAAAACTTTCTCTCTCTAACTTTCTCTCTCCCAAGCATGGATAGGGGACTTACCAGGAGCAGATGCGCGCACGATGACGATGGAAAAGTGGCGTTCACGGATGATGGGAAGGAGGTTTCAGTTATCTTTTAAAGGCGATGCAGAGTCCTCAAATCTAGGGACTCTGTTAGTTAAATATATTTGGAATTTAAATATCTAGAGTCTATCTTCCTGATCTCGTGATAACTCTCACGAGCAGTTGAGAAATCCAGGGGATTACATTCTCCCCTCATAAAAATTTCGGCCTCGAAATTGGTAACTTTCATTAGAGAAAATTAAAAGTCCAATTTTTGTCCCAAGGACTAACAATCAACTAAAGCTAACCGTTTTCAATCATTAACTATTTTAAGATATAAATAGTTGTGGATACTTTTCTTTCATTTCTTCCTCTAGTTCCCAAGTAGCCTCCCTCTCAGAATGATTACTCCATTGCACCTTGACATAGGGAATGGTACGCCGTCTCAGAACCTGATCTTTGTGGTCTACGATATGCACAGGATGCTCCTCATATGATAAATCTTTCCTCAACTGTATAGGCTCATACGCTATGACATGGTTGGGGTCAGAGATATACTTCCTCAACATAGATACATGAAAAACATTGTGTACCCCAGATAGAATCGAAGGCAGTGCCAGGCTGTAAGCAACCTCTTCGACTCTGCTCAAGATCTCAAAAGGCCCAATATAACGTGGACTCAGCTTTCCTTTAATCCCAAATCTCATCACATCTTTGGTTGGTGATACCCTTAAGAACACATGGTCCCCAACCTGGAATTCCAATTCCTTTCTTCTGACATCAGCATAGCTCTTTTGCCTGCTCTGAGCTGTACGAAGACGCTCCCTGATTAAATGCACCTTATCTACTGTTTGCTGAATCAGCTCAGGGCCTAGCAATTTCCTTTCCCCCACGTCATCCCAACATATAGGAGATCTGCACCTCCTACCATACAGAGCTTCAAATGGAGCCATCTGGATACTGGCTTGGTAACTATTATTATATGCAAACTCCACCAAAGGTAAGTGGTTATCCCAAGCTCCACCCAAGTCCATCATGCAGGTTCGCAACATGTCCTCCAGAATATGTATGGTCCTCTCTGATTGTCCATCTGACTGGGGATGATAGGCAGTACTAAAATTTAGATTGGTTCCCATGGCCTTATGAAGACTCTTCCAGAACTGGGACACAAACCTAGTATCTCTATATGATACAATAGATACCAGAACACCATGGAGTCTCACGATCTGCTCAATATACAAATTAGCCAATCTTTCACTAGAGACCCCCACTCTGAAAGGTAGGAAATGAGCTGATTTTGTTAGTCTGTCCATAATGACCCAAACTGCATCGTTGCTCTTAGGGGTTTTGGGCAGACCAGTCACAAAGTCCATTGTAATCTTTTCCCATTTTCACTGTGGAATCATCAGAGACTGAAGAGGTCCCGCAGGCCTTTGATGCTCGGCTTTCACTCGCTGACACACCAAGCACTTGGCCACATACTGAGCAATCTCCTCTTCATGCCTTTTCATCAAAAATTTTTCTTTAAGTCTCTGTACATCTTAGTGCCACCTGGATGCACAGTATAGGGATAGTAGTGAGCCTCCTTCAAAATTTCAACCTTCAGTTCCTCAATGTTTGGCACACAAAGTCTTCCTTCAAATTTCAGGAATCCATCCTCCATTACATAAAATTCATTCTGAACTCCTGACTGCACCACTTCTTTAATCCTTTATAGATCTGGATCTTCCATCTGGGAGGACTTGATTCTATCAACTAAGGTCGACTGGAGTACAAGTGCTGCAACAAGCCCATCAGACTGTTGTACTCTCAGTCCAACCTCCCATTTCTCCAGATCTCTCAATACGTGAGGCTGGGAAGTAATCATAGCAGCTAACTCAGAAGAGGATTTTCTGCTCAAGGCATCAGCTACTACATTGGCCTTCCCAGGATGATACTGTAGATTCAGGTCATAATCCTTCAATAGTTCCAACCACCTCCTCTGCTTTAAATTTAGCTCCTTCTGTGTGAAGATGTATTTTAAACTCTTATGATCTGCATACACATCACACAAAACTCCATATAGATAATGCCGTCAAATCTTCAGAGCAAAAACCACAGCAGCCAATTCCAGATCATGAGTAGGATAATTCTGCTCATAAGGTTTCGATTGTCTGGAGGCATAAGCTATCACTCTTTCATTCTGCATCAAAACACATCCCAATCCTTTCCGAGAGGCATCAGTATATATAGTAAAACCTTCAGATCCTGTTGGAAGAACAAGAATGGGAGCTGACAACAGGCGCTGCTTTAACTCCTGGAAACTTTCCTTACACTCCACTATGAAGTCAAACTTCACTCGCTTTTGGGTTAAGCGAGTTAGGGGTAGAGCAATGCGAGAAAAATTCTCCATAAATTTACGATAATACCTGGCTAACCCCAAGAAGCTTCTGATTTCTGCCACATTGGACGGTCGGCTCCAGCTAATGATAGCTTCAATCTTTTTTGGATCCACAGATACACCATCTTTAGAGATTATATGACCCAAGAAAGATACTTGATCCAACCAAAACTCACACTTCTGCAGCTTGGCATAAAGCTTCTTCTCTCGAAGAATCTGCAGCACGATTCTCAGGTGGTCCTCATGCTCCTTATGGCTTTTGGAATATATCAAAATATCATCAATGAAAACTACCACAAACTGATCCAGATATGACTTAAAAATTCTATTCATTAAGTTCATTAATGCTACTGGGGCATTAGTTAACCCAAACGGCATCACCAAGAACTCATAGTGGCCATATCTGGTTCTGAATGCTGTCTTTAGCACATCCCCCTCTTTGACTTTGAGCTGATGGTACCCGGACCTGAGATCAATCTTTAAGAATATCCGGGCTCCTTGAAGTTGATCAAACAAGTTGTCATCCTTGGTAGAGGATACTTATTTCGCACTGTTACCTTATTGATTCCTCGGTAATTAATGCAGAGTCGAAGACTGCCATCCTTCTTCTTAACAAATAGAACTGGAGCACCCCAAGGAGAAGCACTGGGTCTAATAAATCCTCGATCTAGGAGCTCTTGCAGTTGATCCTTCAGTTCTTTTAGCTCAGCCGGGGCCATACGGTAAGGGGCCTTTGATATAGGTCCAGTTCTAGGAACTAGATCAATAGAGAACTCGACTTCCCAATCAGGAGGTAAATTAGTCAAATCCTCAGGGAAGATATCAGGGAATTCTTGAACTATGGGAATATCCTCCAACTTGGTCTCTTCTTGCTAAAGGTCCTTGACTACAGCAAGAAATCCTTGACCACCACTCATCAAATACTTTCCAGCCTGCATTGCTGATATGAACACTGAGGCTAGGTGTTTCTGACCACCAATAAAACTGAATTCAGGCTGGCTTAGAATTTTGAAGTTGACAGTCTTCCTGAAGCAGTCAACTGAAGCATGACAGGAGGCCAACCAATCCATTCCAAGGATAACATCGAAAAACTTCAGTGGGAGGACAATGAGATCAGCATTCAACCTCCTATTCTCTAAGATAATTGGGCAAGATTTTCATACTGTGCCAACTTTCATAACATCTCAATTTGAAAGTGCAATATGCAGCTCTTGCTCCAGAGGAATAGGTGTCAATGATGCATTCTTGTCAAGATAGATGTCAGATATGAAAGAATGCATGGCATCCGGGTCAATTAAAGTTTGAGCGTAAGCAGTACCTACTTTAATCATTCCTGGACATAAGTGTAATTTGTTTTAACATTAAGGATTACACCTACTGTTAATTAGCTGTCAATGCATTGCACTAGATAAGAATGTAATACTAGATATAACATTAAAGGGTATACCTGTCACCACAGAATTAGATGCGGCAGCGTCCTGCTGAGTGAGGTTGAAGACCCATCCCTGGGTCCTCAATGGCTGCTGCTGCTGTTGCTGGCTCATTCCTTGACTTGAAGAAGGCTGATGATCCTTCCGAAAGGGACAGGTAGCAATCTTGTGATCAGTTTTCCCACAGACAAAGCAGGCACCAGTCACTCTGCGGTAAGGCTTTCCAGGGTGGGAGTTACCACAATGAATGCAACGAGTATCCTTATTCTGTGGTTCAGCTGGAGCTTGCTGTGCACCCTTCTTCTTGGCCTAAGCAGAGGATTGCCCAGAAGTAGGCCCTTTTCTCTTCTTCCGCAGCTTCCAATCCTTTTGAACAGCATTCATATCCCTCTCAATCACCAAGGCCTTATTCACTACAGCACTGTAAGTGATGAGCTCAAATGCATTGACCGCTTGCCTCAGTCTGGGTCGCAGTCCCTCAGTGAATCTAGTGACCTTGGCCATTTCATTGGTCACAATATTTGGAGCAAAACGGGCCAACCTGGTGAATTCAGCTTCATACTGGGCCACAGAAAGATCCTTTTGCTCCAATTTGATAAACTCTGATTCCATCTGTCTCTGTTCACTCCTGGGAAAGTATTTGTCAAAGAATATCTCTCTAAACTCTCCCCAAGAAATAATCTGTCCATTCCGATGCTGCTCCTCGACTAACCACCAATCATAGGCTTCTCCCTGGAGAAGGTAGGTGGCAAATCTAATCCGCTCCATATCCTGACTACCATGGGCCATAAAAGCCTTCTCCATGTCTTGCACCCATCGCTCAGCATAAACAAGGTTGGTGGATCCAGAGAAAGGGGCAGGGGCAAATTTCTTGAAGTCTACAAAGCTATGGCCAACCCCTACCCAGGATTAAGATGGAGTAGGCTGGGTCTGTGGAGCAGTAGAGTCGGGCTGAGTCTGTGGAACAGGAGGGGTACGTTGTTTCTGTGGAGCAGTGTGAGTAGGCTGAGCGGACAAGGCTTGCAGAATATGGTGCTGCAAGTCCCGCATCGACTGCGCCATACCCGAGAGAACCTGAAGCATCTCGGTCTGGAGTTGCTGCTGATCAGTCCCGACTGAATTGGCAGGGGCAGCAGCTCCGGTGGCTTCCAAACCTCCCGATTGGCCAGCATTACCAACCTTGGAACTCTCATTATTTTGTCGACTTCTAGTGCGACGTGCCATTCTTATCTCCTAATAAATTAGTTGTAATTAATATCATTATAAACATTAATTGTTAGGCTTTCAAAGCATAATATCTGAAATTCCTTTAAATTTATAAGTGTCTCAATGTTATTATAGTGTTTTGCCTAAGGTGTCATCATGTATATGTCCCTAATGTCATAACCTGGCTCTGATACCACTAAAGCTGCCACACCCCAGTCCCAAAATTTGAGCTAGGATGACAACCCGCCGCATACTAGGCATGCAAGGCATCTCGAACTTCATCACATAAATCAATATAAAGCAAAATTCACATCCATGATTTATTACAAACCATAATTATCAGTCTTGGGCTACCTGTCCTACACACAAGCAAATCTGAACTAAATCAATATAATGAAACTAAGTCTATTTAATAGAAGCTCCTTCTATCCCAATTATCCTTCTTCATTCCTGAGGCTCTGAAAAACATTGTGAGAATTCTATGAGCTCACACTCAATAAGTAAGCCTAATATAATATCAAATTTTCATTTATCATGCTATCAACAGGTTCATATCATCAGATCAATTAATTTGAAACTTAATTCAATAATAATTACTAAAATGTATGCGATATAAACAAAACATTGTTTATACTGTCATTATGTTTCTTTATATGTCCCACGGCCCTACAACACACATCTTGTATATCACTCTTAAATATCCCCTAAGAGGAAGGGTCCTGGTACCAGTATTCTGTCATCTGTCATGTGATAATCTGTCATGTGATAGTCTGTCATGTGAGAACCGTGGCGACACATAAAGTTTTTCTGTCATTATCATAATTACATATTATCATAGTAACAACATGATTTTGCAAAAATTAACATAATTACATTTAACTATAAGTTCATAGTTTACAAATTAAATAATTTATAAAATTATAATACTTGACTTACTTACCACAGTATACAAATTTCAATTAATGACCCAGCTAATTGGACACCTGGGAACCTACAGTATCATTTTTCATTATTAAATTTCTAAAATTTGGATTATAAAATGATTCTTAAATTCTACCCAAACCACTTCACGGGCCCAACTTTGGGCTCGAATATCTCTTAATGTATACACCCAAATAGGGAAACAAAATTATCTCCAGAAACTAGAATCAATCCTGATTCAGGCCATATATTTAATTTGCCATTCTCGGCCCGATACATGACCCAAAATACTGCTCAAACAGGCTCCAGAGACGGCCCAACCGGGCCCAAAGACCAAACGGCCCAAACGGCCCATCAATCCTTTATTACCCCGCTCCTCTGTTTCTTTGAAACAGAGGATCCGAGAGCCGTGCCGACGGCCAGGGCCGCCGCCGGCCAAATTGGAGGCGGTCCGGCCGCCGTTGGCCGGACCGGCGGCGGCCGGCCTCCCTCCCCTCTCTCTCATCAATTTCTCTCTCGTTCTTTCTTTTTCTCTTTCGTCTCCCGTGCATCTTCCACGGTGCCGGCGTCAATTCTGGCCAAATTGGCATCGGTCCGGCCACCGTTGGCCGGACCAGAGATGATCGATGCCGCGGCCGGCCTCCCCTCCTTCTCTCTTTCCCCAATTTCCTCTTTCTTCCTCTCTTTCTCTCTCACTGTCTTCCGTGGCCAACAATCATGCCGGCAGCACGGCCGGCCACCATGGCCGGCCGGACCTCCACCGGACGCACGCTCGGCGCCGGTGGATGTCGACGACCAAGGCTCAGGCCCGGCGAAGCGGCGAGCAAGCCACCAGGCCCGAACCAAGGATCGGACCGCCGACAAATAGTTTCCAAGGCAGCTTCTCCCCCGTCGCAGCTCTCTTCTCTCTCTCTCTCCTCTGGCATCCCACCGGACGCCGCCCCCGGTGCCGGTGGGGTTGTCGGCCGCGGCTCAGTCCCGGCGAGGCGACGGGCACGCCGCCGGGCCTGAACCTGCGTCGACACAGGGAAGGAACTGGGTTTCTTCAACCCGGTTCCTCCCTGTCTTTCCTTTTTTTTTTAACTTTCTCTTTCTAACTTTCTCTCTCCTAGGCATGAAGGAGACTTACCAGGAGCAGATGTACGCACGATGACGATAGGAAAGTGGCGTTTGCGGATGATGGGAAGGAGGTTTCGGTGATCTTTTAAAGGCGATGCAGAGTCCTCAAATCAAGATACTCTGTTAGTTAGATATATTTGAAATTTAAATATCTAGAGTCTATCTTCCTAATCTTGTGATAACTGTCACGAGCAGTTGAGAAATCCAGGGGATTACAAAAGTAGATCCAAATTACAATGGCCTTTGCTTGGTATCTTCTGATCCATTGTTCAGGTGAGATATATATATATATATATATAATCCAAATATTGCAAGTGTGGATATCACTCTATCACATCCCAATCCTATTCATAAAAAAAATCAGGTACATGACACAACCGTATATTCCTTAAGAGTCAATCTCTTGAAATATGCAAGACCTTTAAAAACTTTTATAATTAATTCATGTAATTGCATTTTATAATACTACATTTTTACCTCAAATAACAGGCTATGAATTTCACCAGAATGACCGCTAAACCTATTCTGAATATATAATCAAAAGATAATTTCAATCCTTCAATAAGCAAAAGTCCAATATGCATAAGTAACCATATAACATTAGGTTATTATAAGTTTTTACTCTAAATTAATTAAAGTATTTATCACTAGTAACAGGCTATACTAATTTACAACCACTTTAATTTATAAAATTTTCTCTATTGAAAAGTTATATTTTAGTTTTATAATAGAGAATAGGTAAGCTTCTTTTTAACCACACTCCCTAAACTATTAGGCTCTAAGTTGTCATAATGTAAAAATAAAAAGTAATAAATGAGCACAAGAGCCTAGTATCATTAATATACGTTCCCATAAGTAAATTTAAATCCAATTATATTTACACACAAAGTAAATTTCATAGATATCCAAAAGTTTTAGCAATGCAATATGATAATAGATTATCAATCTGGCTATAAATGAGTAACAGATAATAAAATTTTATTTAATTTTAATTCAAACTTTTTTTATTTTATAAAATAAAATTTATTTTGATAATTGGCCTTGGTCACATGCCTGCCTTGTGAGGTATCATGTTTTGGCCAGAGAAGGCTATAATCTTGTGACGCATTCTAGTTCGTGATGGAGCAAAATTTTATGCCACATTTTCAACATATAATGAAGTATTTAACAAGGCTAGTTATCAACAAATATATGCATGTTATCGGTAATTTATCATAATTAAGTCAATTAAGAATTATATAAGGATGAAATTCATAATACAATTAAAATACTAATTCTTTACTAAAACTTCATCTCATTTTTAAGCATTTATTTCTGTAGCACTGTAAGAAAACTTTTATTCTAATATCCAATATATGTGAATTATAATTATGTATATAATTTATTAATTTTTTTTAGAATTCAAGGGGGCAGATAATAAATGATCCTTATCCCTTTGTGGTAATTGAGCACCATAAAATTTCTATGTGTATCTTAAAATTCAATTTCAACCATATACTCTGTATAAAAAGGAAAAAATAAGAAACTTTCAACACAATATCTTACTGTACGATCACGGAGCAAGCGAGAGAGAACTCATAGAAAAATTATCGGCCCAGTTGACAAAAAAAAAAAAAAAAAAGGACGCCACTTCATCGCCTGATGCTCCGCGATTAGGAGAAGAGAAGTGTGCATGAAAAAAAAAAAAAAAAACTCCAGAAAACGTTTGAAGAAAAACGGTCGCTGAGGTGAGGGCCATGGTTCCATGTATCATACATGCATACCATAACATGAGGAGAACATTCTAATTTTTCAATGTACGGATGAAGCCTTGACTATCTGATTCTGATTTCTTCTTACTTTTTTAGGTACGGCTGGTGTGTTGTGACTCAACTTCTGAAATTAAAAGAAAAATTCTTTGGCTTTGGCTTGAAATGATAGAGTATACAACGATGGTAGAATACACAATAATGAAAGAAAAAAGATAAAATATTTTATTATATAAAACATTGAAGAAGTATAATTTTTCTCACAAGCCCTCTCTCTTTGTTTTTTCTTTTCTTTTCCTCACCATGCCTTCTTTTATATGATAGCCACATATTTATAGATACAAAAAAGCAACCTTTTGACTTCTCTAATAAATACATCATAATGTAATCTTTTAGACTTCTTTATGATTTTTTCATGTGACTCTTCAGTTTTCAATGTGAATAATAGATCATTATGTAACCTTTTAGACTTTATGTAGCTTTTAGATTTTTTATATGACTTTTTAAATTTTCAATATGACTCTTAGTTTTTTGTCACTATAATTAAGTCTTAAGAATTTATTATGGCCTTTCGATTTCTTAGCACAATTAAGTTTACCTTTTTCCAACACTCCCCTTAAACTTAATTGTTCTTTTTTCATCATACTAAGAGAACTTTTAAACTTGATGAAGAGTTCTATTCTCAAAGGTTTAGTGAATATGTCAGCCACTTGATGCTATGTCTTCGTATAAAGTAGCTATACATCTTTATTCTTCACATGTTCCTAGATTGAATGAAAATGAACATCGATATGTTTGCTTCTTTGATGATACACTGAATTCTTTCCTAGTGTAATGGCTAACTTGCTATCAATGTTTATTTTGGTAGGCTCTTTTGCTTAAAACCAACTTCCTTCAGCAAGTTCCTTAGCCATATTGCATGTGATACGCATACGGATGCAGCAACATATTCAGCTTCACATGTACAAAAAGTAACAATAGGTTGCTTCTTTGACATCCATGAAAAAGCTGCATCTCCCATAAAAAATACAAATCCGAAAGTACTCTTTTGGTCATCCATATCTCTAGCCTAATCACTATCTGAGTAGCCAATAAGTTCAAAGTTACTGATGAGAATAAAATAGTCCATCAGTAATGGTACCTTGGATGTAACAAAGAATCCTTTTTGCTGCCTTTTCGTGCATTGATTTGGGCTCTCCATAAATCTGCTAACTAAGCTGACTGCATATAATTTGTCTGGCCTTATACAAGTCATATACCTCAAACTTTCTACTAAGCTTTTGTAGAGAGTAGGGTCAATTACCTTCCCTTCATTTTTTTAAAACACTTTTTCTTCACAATCAACGGGAGTGCTTGTAGGATCACAATCTTCCATCTTGAATCTCTTCAAGAATTTTTTGGCATAACCTTCTTGGGATATGAAAATTCCTTCTTCATGTTGTTTGACTCCAAACCAATAAAGTATGTCATTAGTCTCATATCTGTCATCTCAAACTCCTTCATCATGGCTTGCTTGAACTCTTTAAACATTTGTGGATTATTACCTGTAAAGATAAGACCATCTACATACAAACAAACAAGTAAAATGTTAGAATTTTTTTCTTTTACATACACAACATACTCATAAGGGCATTGCTTGGAGCCATTTGCTTTGAAGTAGTTATCAATCCTTGAGTTCCATGCTCTTGAAGCTTATTTTAAGCCATAAAGAGCCTTTTTTTAGCTTCAAAACCTTCTCTTCATGTCCCTTCTTCACATATCCTTTAGGTTGTTCAACATATACTTCTTCTAGAAAACCATTCAAAACGCCAACTTCACATCTAGTTGGTAAATTCTCCAATTGTTTTGTGTAGCCAAGAAAATTACTAGGTGAATTGTCTCCATATGAGCTATGAGAGCAAATACCTTCTCGTAATCAATCCCAGCTTGTTGCCTGTATCCTTTAGCTACTAATCGAGCCTTGTATTTTTAACCTTTCCTTCTGCATTCTTCTTCACCTTGTATGCCATTTCACTCCGATTGGCTCATAGCCTTTTGGAAGAGTGGTAAGCTTCCATGTGTCATTCTTCTGATATTGCCTTCATTTCTTCATCCGTAGTTGTCCTCCAAATTTTTTTTTTTGCTTCTTGAAAAGAGATTACATCCTCATCAGCATATAAACAAATGAGATTAAGTGGTCTTGTTACTTCATAGAGATCTTGAATGCTTCTTGTCTTTCTGGAATTTTCACTTGAGGATGGAGATCTCGTGCTAGGTGATGAGAAAGGAGTGGAATCTTTAACTTAAGCCTTTACTTCTTCTTCTTCTTGCACTTCTACCATGTTGGTGCTCCAATTCGATACTCCTTCTTAGTTGAACTTCACATCATGGCTTACAAGAATCATCTTTGCCTTTGGGTCATAGAGTCTATATGCCTTGGACCTCTAATTATATCCTATAAAGATGCAAGGATAACTCTTGTTATCAAGCTTGCTTCTCCTTTGATCTGGGATGTGTGGATAGGCAATACAGCCAAACACTCTTAAATGAGATACATCTGGCTTATAGCCATTCCGTGCTTCTTGAGGGGTTCTTCCATTAAGATTCTTTGTTGGGTAGCGTTTGAGGATGTACACTGCACAATTCATAGCTTTTGCCCAAAACTCTTTTGGCATTCCTTCGTCTTTAGCATGCTTCTTATCATGTCAAGAATGGTTCGATTTTTCCTTTCTGCTATGCCATTCTATTGGGGTGAGTATGGAGCAGTTAAGGTCCTCCAAATGCCTTGAGATTTGTAGAACTCTTTGAACTCCTTCAAGGTGAACCCTCCTCCTTGATCTGATCTCAAAGCTTTGATTTTGTGTCCAGTTTGGTTCTCCACAAGAGCTTTGAACCTTTGGATGTCTCTAGGGCCTCTCGTTTCTGTTTCAATAGATACACCCAAGTTTTCCTGTTAAAGTCATCAATAAATGTTAGAAAATAATGACGACCTCCAAATGATGCCCATGTGATATGACCACAAATGTCTATATGGATGAGTTGTAAAGGCTTTTGGATTTGATGAAATGACTCTTTTGAAAAAGCTAGCTCTTGACTATTTTTAGAAAATACATGCCTCACATATTCCTTCAAGATATCCTCAATAAGAGGTAACCCCTTCACCATTGCCTTTGAGGATAGAAGCTTCAAGGAACTAAAGTTCAAATACCCAAATCTCAAGTGCCATAACCACATGTTATCCTTCATGCAAGCATTCAACCACTTTGCCTCAATATACTTAATGTTCAACACGAACATTAGATTCTTGGTCATAGGTACTTTTGCAATCAACTGATCATATTTTCTCAAGTATAAGTACCTTCCTTTCATGAAAACATCAAAGGTTTTTTCTAATAATTGACCAAGACTTAAGATATTTGTTTTCATATTAAGCACATAGTAAACATTAGAAATAAACTATTGAGAACCATCCTTGAGTTGGATTAGGATCTTACATATCCCTTTCACTTGAACTTTTGAGGCATCTCCAAAAGAAACATTGCCTTTTACTGTCTCATCTAACTCTTTAAAGACATGTTTGTGCCCACACATATGATTGCTTGCGCCAGTATCCAAGTACCATATGTTCTCATTGAAAGCTTCTACTCCCTTCTCTGCTAGTAGTAGTACACCATCTTCTTCCTCCTTTCTTGCATAGTTGGCTTTCTCATGCACTTGGTTATTCTTATTATGGTAACATTTTAAGGAATAATGACCATATTTGCTAAAAATAAAACATTTAACTTTTCTTTTATCATACCTTTGTCCTCCTTTTGAGAAACCTCTTTGCCTTTTTCTACCTTGAATGCTTTCTTCATTTAATGAAAATCCTAGGCGTCCATTTCCTCTGCCACATCCAAAGAAACCTCATCCTTGTTCCCAGCCTCGTCCATCATGATATCCACAGTTGTAACCATGACCGTGGTTTATATGGATGCTTTCACCAGTTGGGCCTTCCTTTTTCTCACTGATGGTGAGCTTGCTTTTCAGGGCTTGCTCCAAAGGTTCTTCTTTCCTCATCAAAATTCTTTGTTCATGGACTTGTAGAGAACCCATGAGTTCATTAACTGTCATAATATCCACGTCTTTGGACTCTTCAATTGTTGTCACAATATAGTCAAACTTTTGATCCAAGGACCTTAGGATCTTCTCCACTACACGTAGCTTGTCCTCCATATTCTCACCATTTCTTCTCATTTGGTTCACGATACATAAAACCTTTGTGAACTAATCCGAGATGGATTCTCCTTCCTTCATCTTCAAAGTCTTGAACTCGCCTCTCAACATTTGAAGGCACACCTTCACTTTCTTAACACCATTATGGGCTTTATTAAGGATCTTTCATGCTTGCTTTGAATTGGTAGCATCAGCAACCTTCTCAAAAGTAGCCTCATCTATGCCTTGGTAGGTGAAGTAGAGAGTCTTCTTATCTTTCTTCAAATTCTCTCGTTGTTGCACTCTATCGCCAACTTCTTCATAGCCTCTTTCGACTATGTCCTAAATGTCTTGAGATCCAAGAAATGCCTTCATTTGGATACTCCAATTCTCATAGTTGGTATTAGTGAGACAAGGAATGGGAAGCACTCTGATAGCCATGACCAGGCTTTGATACCACTTTGACAGAGTATGCAATGATGGTAAAATACACAAGAGCATGAAAGAAGAAAGATAAAATGTTTTTACGAAACAATGGAGGAGTATAATTTTTTTCACAAGCTATCTCTCTTTCTCTCTTCTTTCCTTTTCCTCACCATGCCTTCTTCTTCACAATATCCACATATTTATAGATACAAAAAATAACATTTTGACTTTTCTAATAAATACACCATAATGTAACTTTTAGACTTCTCATATAACTTTTGATTTTTCCATATGATTCATCAATTTTTAATGTGAATAAATACATCATTATGTAATATTTTAAACTTTTCAAAATTTTTATATGATCCTCTAAATTTTCAAAATTAAGTCTTCAAAATTTATAGCATAACTAAGTTTTTTTTTTTCAACATAGAAGCACTGATGAGGGGTAAAAATATCATTGCATTAATATTCGTGCAATCCAAGACATCGGGCTAAGGCTAGCCCATAACCCTATCGCATAGCTGTCACATCCGAAAGGCAGCAATGAGTAGGCTACCCCCTCCAAACAGCTTTCGTGTATCAGTTGGCCGAACTATTATTATACCTCGGCTGATCGAGCTATTATCAGTTGGCCGAACTATTATTATACCTTGGCTGATCGAGCTATTATCATTTGGCCGAACTATTATTATACCTTGGCTGATCGAGCTATTACTATACCCCCACAGGCTGAGCTATCGCCACCGAACCATCCTGTGCTTTCATAGGCCAAGCCTCGTTATACCTCGGATAGCCAAGCCATTCTGTGTCTCAAGAAGGCCGAACTATCCCATACCTCGGTAAATTGAGTCTCACAGTACTTTAGCAGATTCGGCCATCTTCTGTACCTCCGATCGAGGTACTCAAGCGCCTCTACGGAATACACTTAAATTAACAAGATTTCAAATAGAAAATCATGCCAATGCTACCAGAAATGGCCTAAAGCCTACGTAGTTGCTGAATCTTGAAGCATCGTCTGCTCTTCTTGGCCGTTGATCCTCTAACCAACTGGATACGGATCCTACCGGTCCTGTAACAGCCTGATTCGAATCAGTTTCGAATCCCAACAACTTTCAGACCCTCTATGACGTATCCAAGGAATCAGGTGATCACCTATAAATATCACAGCCTCCGATCCCCTCAGGTATGACATTTTACACACTCAAGACACCTCTCTTTCACTCACTCACACTCTGAGAAAAACTCCATTAGAGCTCAGACAGAGCTCCTAGCACCACCCCTAGAGGAACTCTTCCTCGAGGATCCTTCTCCTCATTGTCTGCTTGCTGTGAATCTCCAATGACTTGAGCGTCGGAGGGTCTTCCGCAGAGAGCACCCCTCCAAACTACCTTCTGCTCGAGGACTATTTTGCAGGTCCCGACCCGGAGTCGAGCCCGGATTCGAAGCCCCAATAGTACCTGAGTTAGAGAACGGATTTCCGCGGCAACAGATTGGCGCTAGAGGAAGGGCCGCAAGCCCCGTAAACTTTTATTCTAGGAGATAAGGATCCAGATCGGAAGAAAAATCCTCTAATGGCCAACCGCAAGAGAGCCACCTCTGAGGCTCAGGATCAGGCTGCATCTCAGAGGCCTGATCCAACCAACAGCGCGGAGCCCTTGCTACCGCCACCAGCTGAAACCCCTTCACCGTCAGCCCCGGCGGTGACCCTGGACTAGTTCGCCGCTCTGGTTCAGCAGGTTCAGGACCTGACCCAGCTTGTTCAAGGAGCTCAAAGGGTTTCCCACCTGGCGGCTTCTGTTCCACCACTTCATGAAGAAGAGGCCGCCCCCATTCCTCCAGCAACTCTTCCCTCTAATCCGCTCGGACAGCAGATTACCTTCACCGACCTGTAGGGGCGAAGCCAATGCCCCACTAGGCCAGAGGAGGGAGCCCACTTAGATCCCATCGGGCTCGCTCCTGCTCGCCGGTGTCCTCCCAAGATTCGACACCGCTGCCGCCATCCCATCACCCCATCCCTCCTATCACTCTGGATGAGGCAATTAGGCAGCAGATACAGGAGATGCGATGGGAATGGCGTCAGGAGTTAGATGTCGTCAGACAGGCTCCTCTATCCCAGCCGAAGATGGATCAGGGCATCCCCTTCACCGAGAGGATCATGAGCGAAGTGATTCCCCCTCATGTCAAGCTTCCTACCATCGAGCCCTACCATGGATCTACTGATCTCGATGACCACCTCTACAGCTTCAAGTCCATCATGATATTCCACGGAGCGTCAGATGTGATTCTATACTGTGCTTTCCCCTCTACCCTTAGAGGGTCTGCTCGAACCTGGTTCAACAACCTGAAGTCGGGTTCTATTGACTCTTTTGATGAGCTGAGCTATCTGTTTATCATCCAGTTCGTCAGCAGTCATCGTCACCGGCGGAGATCTGATTCCCTCTCAGAAGTTAAGCAAAGAGAGGGAGAATCCTTGAAGAACTACCTTGACCGTTTCAACACAGCCCTGCTAGAAGTCGACCACCTCAATCACAAGGTGGCCATGTCCGCCTTGGCCGGAGGGATATCAAAGGCGGGAGACTTTTATTTGGCCCTGGAGGTCAACTACCCGAAGAACCTTTCGGACATGATGTCTCTAGCGGACAAGTACGCCAGAGTTGAGGAGTCGAGAAGGTCGGCTCAGTCTGAGCAGAAGAAGAAGAAGAAGGAGGTGAAAAGCTCCGACAAGCATCGAGCCTACCGCCATGCTAGCCTGCCTCACCGCCATGGAGCCCCTCCACCGCCACCTTGAGACCAGACCCGGAGCCCAGCTCGAAGGTTCGACCACTATACCCCTCTCACTGCACGAGGGCGTAGATTCTGATGGAGATCGAGCGTCAGATTCCTCGGCCTTCTCCCCTCTGAGGTAATGGTATCCGGAGGGACATGACCAAGTATTGCCGCTTCCATCGAGACCACGGGCATGATACTGAAGAGTACTGGCAGCTTCAGAATGAAATCAAGCATCTAATCCGGCGGGCAGATTAGACCGATTCAAAGGGCCATCTGAGCCAGCGAATGAGGAAGGTCATCAACCTGAACCTCGCTAGCTTCCTCCACTGAATCCCCCGATCATTGGCAATGTCAACATGATAGCGGCGATCGACTCTCCATCATCTGGGCCAAGTGAGGAGGAAAATCTATTGAAGAAGGCTCAAATCGACGAGCTTGCTTTCTCTGATGAAGACCTACGGGAGGTACAACACCCCCACGACGATGCTCTGGTTGTATCTTTGAATATAAACAACTACGATGTACACCACATTTTAATTGATAGCGGAAGCTCCGTTAATGTTTTGTACTTTGATGCCTTTGTGAGACTGAAACTCCAGGCGGAAAGCCTCCGAGCCATGGAATCCACTTTGGTGGGTTTCACGGGCGACCCTATAACCCCTGAGGGAGTCATTACTCTGACGGTCCGAGCCGGCACCTGGCCTTGTGTAGTTATTACGCTCATGGATTTCCTCGTGACTAAGCTTTGGTCCCCCTACAATGCCATCCTCGGCAGGCTGGGGCAGATATCCCTCAAGGCCATCATTTCTATTCCCTATATTGTCATGAAATTCCCCCTTTTTTGGGACCAAACTCCCTTCGATCTGTCGGACCCCTTCGAATTAAATATCCTCGAAAGTTTGCCAGACCCCTTCGAATTAAATATCCTTAAAAAAACGTGGAGAAGAAGAAAAAGGGGCATCGGTGTTCGGCACTGGAGAAACATGGCTCGGTCCGCCCACTTCGAAGGTGGCCGACTGACGGGCCTCGGGCGCCTTTGCATCGCTCAGAGAGCTCTCCACCCTTTTTCGGCGTCCATGCCCGAATCTACAGTCGTAATAAGAGATAGGTTCGTAAATCCTCGACAGCACTGAGTGATCTCCTTACCTTGGCAGAGCCAAGAAAAATATCAAAAATCCTTGGCAACGTCGAGCGATCTCCATACCTTAGCAGGGCCAAGTAAAATATGTTCCTTATGAAGCCTCGGCTAAACCGAGCAATATATTCCCTGATGCCTCGCCTATACCAGTGGCATGTTATTCGAAGTCTCGGTCGAGTCGAGCATTATATTCCTAAATAAATCCGGAAGTCTCAGCCGAACCAAGGGACACAATTCTGAAGCTTCAGCCTGATTGGGCAATCTCTTAAATACCTCAACGTCACTCGGACGCCCCATGATACTTCGGCAGAAGTAAGCAACCTCCTTCCACTCGACAGTAAGGTCATACGAGCTATTTCTTTCCGAAGAAATACCTGCTTCGTTCTGCAAATGAGATCATGCTTACCACATGAGTCCATAGGACCGCCCAGGTCTACCTCTGAGCTAAATAGGGATGAATGTTTCCTCCACTAAGGACCAAATGCTTGTCTTAGCAAAAACAAAGTAGCAAGAGCGCCGCCAAAATAGGCTATGACTCAAAAAGCATGTGATAGGAGTAGCAACTCTCAACACAATCATATCGGAAAAAGAAGCAGGTAGAATAAAAACTTTCTTTATTTATTTATCAATGAAAAGAGTTACAACCTCCTGAGAGGCATTATAAGAGCATCATAGCATAGGAAATACAAATAAAATAAAAGCTCCACTGAACAACTTCGGTCGACGATGATGCTACCACATCAGACCCAAGAAATTAGGGGAATCAGACAAGCTCGGTCGAGCCGATGCCAAAGAACAAACTGGCCACCCACAGGTCCCCTGGATGAATTAAGAGATCCAAAAATGGGAGGAAGACCTGTGGATGCCGATGCTGGGGGGACATTCCCCTGGGTGGGATGCTGAGCTGCGGGTCACTACCCGATTGTAAAAGGCATAGGACCAGTAGGCCTACACTACTCTCCTTCCTCTTCACATGGCGAAAGATTTTCCAGTCGGATGAACTAAGGAATCCAGCCCGAGGGAGAAGGAAAAGTCCGTCCTTACAATGGGATATGCATGCTTTGCATTTATGACGGTCCCCATGGCAAGTAACAAAGGACACACAGGGAGCGCATACGTGCGCTCCCCATATAGTCTCTGCGGACCTTCCGTGCGCTCTCCATATGATCTTCAAAATTCCTCTCTCGAGGACAGTCTGCTCTTCAGCGGCTTCTCCATCACCCCAACTATCCGAGGGAAATCGACTTGCAAAAGAAAAGATCAGGCTCTTCACTCTCAACCTCAGGGACACAGACATCATGAAAACTTTCATAGGAGAACAAAGTCTTGGGAGATAGCCTAACACGGCCCACTCTCCCCATTTTATAGGCGGGCAAGCCTAGGGCAGTTATTAAAGAGGGAAGCCCCAAAATTTGAAACACCCTATCCCATTGCTACGTGGTAGGGCAAAAGAAAAGAATCACTTTCCAAAGCACGCCAAAGCGTTTCCCAAGCCGTGACGAAAGGTAAAAGATCTCCCCCCGATCTCAAATCAAGAGCTTTAAATGCATGAAATCAGCTGCAGGTCTTTGAGATATAGGCAGGCCTGGGAAATCTCCTTTCGAAAATGATGCCATCCAATGGCGATCAAATGCTTGTCGCGTACGTTAAAAGGACCTGCATCGGAAAAGGCCAACGAAGTAAATGCCCTTGACAATGGCGAAGTGCTCTTCAGCAAAGCCGCTTCGTGTACCTCGGCCGAAAGCACGCCTGCTTCTTCGCTTCGGAGAGGCCGAACTATCTAACCTCGGCCCTAACCAGGATACCTCTGCAATTCTTGGCCATTTCAAGCCGAGCTATCCTATACTTCGGCAGAACAAATTCCCTTACCTGCTCTGAGCGAGACAGGAACTATATTCCTCGGCAGCGCCGGACCATTTTATGCCTCGGCCGAGCGTGCCAATTTTTTTACTTTTTACTTCGGACAAACCAAGCTATCCTTATAACTCGGCCTCAACCGAGACGTTTACTTAAGTCCGAACCAAACCGACCTAAGATCGTAATTGAATTATAATTCTTTCATAGTCGGAAGAAAACTTGAGATAAAGAGATCATCCAAAAAAGGCAAACAAGTGAAGGCGAAAGACCCATTCATCGGAAATTTCAACCAGATTACAAATCTGAGAAGCGAAAAATACACAAGTGACCCTTAAGAATCAGGGGTTGGATCGATCTCAGCAGCCTCCTCGGTAACGTTCGGGGGGGGGGGGGGGGGGCTTGGCTTGTTTCACCCACCTTAAATATCGTTGTTTCCTCTGCGGCAAGATGAGAGTGTCCTTCGGGAGCTGCGGCCTCACTAGAACCCAGAATAACGTCAAGATCGACGTCTGAAATATCTTCATACTCAGCTTCTTCAGCCCACGGGGTACATGCCTCAAAAGGTTCGACATCCAAAAAGGTTAAATCCCATTCTGAATGCACGCAAGAGATCTTTGCTCGAATCTCCTCTTCGCAGAACCTAAATACGTCAGCGCAGGCTTCTCTATGTTCTTCTAAAAACTGGGCGGAACCTTTATATTCCTCCACGGCCAAGGCAATTCAGCCATTGGCTTCAGCTAGTCGATCTTGAAGCTCGAGGTTTATTTGGCGACTCGCGGATAGCTCCGCCCCCAAGGCACCAATTTGCTCCCGTGCCTTGGACTCAATTTTGCCCATCTACAAAATATCAGAATGCTCAAACCCACGGATGAAATAAAAGCACTAAAGGCAAACGAAAAAGAGAGACACCATACCTCTTCCTCTTGCCAAGCCAGTTCGCCGCTCAGTTCTTGTACCTTCTCCAAGGCCTTCGACTTAGCTGACTGATTTTGGCGAAGGCCCTCTTTGAGATCATCAATCCGGGACTGCTTGTCCCCAATTTCCTGCTGAGCATAATCGAGGTCGTCGGTGAGCCGAGAAACCCGCCCATTTAACCATTTCAACCGATTCTCCATCTCGACGAGTTATTTATTAAAACCGGTGAGCTGGTCTCAATGCTACCGACACTTGTGCTCCTCCTCCTCGAGCCTCCTGCTCAAATTGTTTTTATCTTCAGCATGACTGGCCTTCAGCTGGTCCCATCTCTTTTTGAAATACTGCTGCATGGCCTTAACCTTGTTGTCATGCTCTGCTTTAATATGGGATAACTCCAGACAAGCTTTATCCGATTGCTCGAGAAAGCCCTGGAGCTCTTTGACCTGAATTTCGAGCCGAGAGGCCCTCTCGGCTGCAAGACAGAAAGACTCAGTCACCCTTTTGAAGTTCTTTTTGCTGGACGCCAAGGCCCTAGAAAGTGAATCGATTGAATGCACCCTCGTCCGAAGTTCGGCCGCCTCCTTCCTGACCTGAGTACAGGCCCCAACGGCTAAATTTAGGCACCAGATCAGTGCCCTTGTGATCAAGGAATTTTACAAAGAAAATACAAGTGAGAAGCTATGGTCTTACCAATCATGGGTTACAATCCCGGTATAGTGGCTTACCTGGGCAACGTAATTGAAGCCATCATCATGAGAGTGGCATTACTGATCTTTGGGAGAAGGAAAACATCCCTCAGCACCCCGAGCCGGCGGAAGGCCACATCGATGATATCCTCGACCGTAGATTTGTCCGTGGAGGAGCCCTCCCCCGTGTGCAAAACTAACCTCATCAAGGCGGTGAGCATGTCATCCAACTCTAAGCTATGGATGAAAGAGCCCATAACTGAAGAGCTGGCCTGAAGAGCTCTGACCTGAGGAATCGTCCGCCCGGCCTCCTCTATCAAGACTCTAATTTGCCCGGCCTCGAATACCTCGGACTCGACTAAAGGAACCTCGCCCGAATATCCCCCTCACTCTGCGATTCTTCTTCTTCCTCTTCCACCAACGCTATGCCTCCGGCAGGCTCCGCTTGAACTCCAACCTCTCCTACGGTGTCCTCGGGAGCCGCGGAAGTGAGATCCTCGATGGAAGGTACCACAACTTCCACCGGCCTCTCAGCAGGCAGCTCCGTCAGAACTTCGACAGCCACTATTGCCTCTCTTGATCCCTCCACCTAAACGAGGGCCTCTTCCGCGTGCGGTGGACTTCTCACCACGGATGACTGAAGCATCTCTTGTGGGGGGACCGCCAGGTCGACCGGCGATGTGTCCTCCGCATCATTCGATATGACTAAAATTTGAAGAGGAAAAATCCTAACAGCTCCCTCTGAACTCCCCTCAGCCGTTTCCTCTACCATTCTGCCTCTCTTAGGCAGAGAGGACTCCTCAACCCTGATTTGTGCCCCCACTTCCTCTCTTATTGGGATGGGAGAGGGGCGGCTAGAACCATCCTTTTTCGATCCCTTCGGGCGGGGCCTGGAAGGGTGAGGCCTCTTCTCAGATTTATGCCTCTCTTTAGAGCCAAAGCCCCTGTGGCGCTTGCCCAGTTCCTTCTTCATCTGGCCCACAAACGCCGACCTCTCAATTGGAAACACATCAAACGGGTCAATCGGACAGGAATAACCGGGCACACCGGCCGTCATGACCAAAGAAGAAAAGTATGCTCACCTTGAGGGTCGATAGAACTGAGTTCGGCGATGAAAAGGACATCCTCTGCTAACAGGATGCTAGCCAACACCATCCGACCACCACGAAGGGTTACCAGATCCCTCTTCTCCTGTTCGCTCAACTTGGGGTGCGCCTCTGGATCCTTCACATAGCTCGACTATCCCCTTGGAAAATCCAAGCCGATGTTCCCATCGGCAATAAAAAATATGGATTTCCACTCCTTTATCGAGGATGGATTGTCGGTGATCATCTTGAATGACTTTCGAGGACCGATATACGACCACTCAAACCCCTCCCGAAAACCAGATTGTGGCAAACTCGAAACATAGGGATGGTCGCAGTCACCCCGGCGCGGCTACAGAGCGAAATAAACCCGATGAGGTTACGCCACTGTTAGGCGCCACCATTATTGGACAGATATAGAACCTTATCATCTCCTTTACCAACGGGTGAAGAGGAAATTGAAGGCCGGCCCTAAGACTTTCCTCATAGAAGAAAGCTCCCAGACTTAACTTGGTCGAAACCCTATTGTCGGCTTTCGGGGCATATAGAACTACGTCTCTAGGAACTCTGTAAAGTTGGTGGATCCTCTCCAGGTCCTCCAGGGAGATCTCCGAGGCAATATCGCTTGGGCCCTTCATGTTCTCCAGCCAAGAAGCAAAACACAAGCAAATCTATGGAAAGGAAAAGAGAGAAAAGAGAGGGGTCTCTATGGAAGGAACAAAAGAGTATTGTGGGAAGGACGCCGCCCTGGCCTCCTTTCTCCCCTTTAAACAGTGATCTGGAAAGTTGCCTTAAGCGTTAAGGCTCCTGTAATAGGTGTCGTAAGAGACTCCCCCAATCGCCGCTCACAGAATCCAAAGAATTTTCTCTTCGTGCAACAGCAGATAATGATAGTGAATTGGCGGCCCATCAGTTTCGAAGCCATCATTGCGCCTTTTCAAATCCTTCTGGGGAGGATTATTCTAGACTCTACTCCCTAAATCTGAAGTTACACTTCAGACTAGGGAGTGGGGGGCATGTGATGAGGGGTAAAAATATCATTGCATTAATGTTCATGTAATCCAAAACATCGAGCTAAGGCTAGCCTGTACACCCTGTCGCATAGCTGTCACATCCGAAAGGTAGCAATGAGTAGGCTACCCCCTCCAAACAGCTTTCGTGTATCAGTTGGCCGAACTATTATTATACCTCGGCTGATCGAGCTACTATCAGTTAATCGAACTATTATTATACCTCGGCTGATCGAGCTATTATCATACCCCCACAGGCCGAGCTATCGCCACCGAACCATCCTATGCTTTGGTAGGCCGAGCCTCATTATACCTCGGATAGCCAAGCCATTCTGTGTCTCAAGAAGGCCGAATTATCCTATACCTCGGTAAATTAAGTCTCACCATACTTCGGCAGATTTGACCATGTTTTATACCTCGGCTCGATCGAGGTACTCAAGCGCCTCTGTGGAATACACTTAAATTAACAAGATTTCAAATAGGAAATCATGCCTACGCTACCAGAAATGGCCTAAAGCCTACGTAGTCGCTGAATCTAGAAGCATCATCTGCTCTTCCTGGCCGTTGATCCTCTAACCAATCGGATACGGATCCTACCGGTCCTGTAACAGCCTGATTCGAATCAGTTTTGAATCCCAACAACTTTTAGACCCTCTGTGATGTGTCCAAGGAATCAGGTGATCACCTATAAATATCACAGCCTCCGATCCCCTCAGGTATGGCATTTTACACATTCAAGACACCTCTCTTTCACTCACTCACTGTCACACCCTAGACCCAAATATCGGGCTAGGGTGACAACCCGCCGCGTGCCGGGCACGCAAGGCGTCACAAAATTTTAACATATAACACCATTATATATATAACCAAGTCAAATTCATCTCTAAATACTAAAAGTTTTGGGTTACAAATCCTTACACACCACAATAATAAAGTTTGGGCATCAAGCCCTACACATAAGTAATACTATGGTTACAACAAAATAATGAGTCTTGATTTATTTAATAGAAGATCCATCACCCCAACCATCCATCTTCAATCTCGTGGCTCTGACAAAAACATTGTAAGATTTTTATGAGCTTACACTCAATAAGTAAGCCACGTTATACAGTCAAATCATAGCATAACAATCTATAAGCATATAAGTGATTTGCATGCTTAAACATTCCACAAATACTCAACATGCAATGTAAGTAAACCCACTGTTTATACTCTCAATGGTAGCTGTAAATGTGACCCACGGCCCTGCAATATCTCAATAGTGCACCAACAAGCATCCGCTTACTGAAAGGGTCCAGATACCAGGGTCACGCCATATCATAATCCATTAGAACACATACTCTATATATGTGATGCCACCTCGAACCAAGCAGAACACATCCTCTAGATGTGTGATGCCACCTCATAGTAACTCAGAACACATCCTCTAGATGCGTGATGCCATCTCGAACCCAAGCAGAACACATCCTCTAGACGTGTGAATGGCATAAATAAACAGAACACATCCTCTAGACGTGTATGTGGCATAAATCATCAGAACACATCCTCTAGATGTGTGGGCATAAATCATCAGAACACATCCTCTAGATGTGTGTGTGGTATGACATGATAAAGGAGAACCGCGGTGACACATAACAGCACCTCACATCATGCACAAACATATCAATAACATCTTCATATTGCATAAACAGTGGATTATACTTACTTAACAATTGCATGTAATATATCACATCAATGTAATAATAACTGCATCTCTCATGCATAGCATCCACATATGAAATCATTCTCAATCATAGCACATAAACAACAATGTACTCATCTACTTACAATTTAGCCATAACAATTCTTCATGTCACAATATAATTTACAATTTAAAAATTCATATAATGAATAAAATAATTTATTAAATACTGATAATTGGCTTACTTACCTCAGTATGCAATCCAACAGGTATATATATATCAGCTAGTCAGATGTCTGAGCACCTACAGGATCATTTTACACAATTAATTTATTAGAAAAGAATATTAAAATGACCCTTAGAATTCTACCCAGACTAGATCATGGGTCCAACTTTGGGCTCGAATATCTCCCACTATACATACCCAATTGGGGAAGTAAAAATACCCCATGAAACTAGAATTAACCCAGATTCTAGCCATATAAATATTTTGCTAATCCCGGCCCGTTATGGGGCCTAAAATTAGCCCCAAAACTCATCGCTGCACGGCCCAAAAGGCCCTGAACCGGCCGGCCCAGTTCATCTCAACCCACCCGATCCCCTGTTTCACCGAACAGGGGACGGGTATCTCGCCGGCGGCCAGGGCCGCCGCCGGCCAAATTGAGGGTGGCCCGGCCGCCGGTGGCCGGGCCAGAGCCGGCCGCCGCCGCGGCCGGCCACCAATCCCCTCCTCTCTCTCTCAATTTCTCTCTTTTCTCTCTCACATCCGCGCGGCACGTCACTGTACCGGCGGCACGGCCGGCCACCTTGGCCAGCCGGACCTCCACCGGACGCACGCCCGGCGTCGGTGGAGGCGACAGGCCGGAACTCTGGCTCGGCGAGGCGGCGAGCACGCCGCCGGGCCCGAACCAACCAGCGGAAGCCGGTTGGCTTTCGCCACCGTGCGAGAGAAGGGCCGATTGGCCCTCTCTCTCTTCTCTCTCTCCACCACCACCCCGCCGGACACCTCCCCCGGTGCCAGCGGGGTCGCCGGCCGAAGCTCAGGCCCGGCGAGGCGGCGAGCACGCCGCCGGGCCTGAACCAAGAATCGGCCGGCCTCCCTCTCTCTCGCTCTCTTCTCTCTGTCTCTCGCGCTCTCTCTGTCTCTCACGCTCTCTCTCTCTCTCTCTCTCTCTCAGAGGCCAGGGGATTACCTGAAGGAAACGGAAGCCAGGATGATGGAGGGAGTCTCCCTCCATCACATATTTAATCCCCCCGCGCAACGCTTCAGTTTAAGGGGTCCGGGAAACCGAAGCGCTTCGCTGAGAGCGAAGCGTCGGACAGCACAGGACCAAATCCTGAACCTGGTTCACATGAACCGGGAATCGGGTACTACATCCTCCCTCCTTATAAAAATTTCGGCCTCGAAATTGGTATACTATAAATCTCAAAAGTCAACAATCTAAGATAGATAAATTACCTTCAAATAATTGTGGATACTTTGATTTCATCTCCTCCTCCAGCTCCTAAGTAGCCTCCCTCTCAGAGTGATTATTCCACTGAACTTTGACATAAGGGATGGTACGCCGCCTCAGAATCTGATCCTTGCGGTCCACGATACGCACAGGATGCTCCTCATATGATAAATCCTTCCTCAACTAAATAGGCTCATAAGCTATAACATGACTGGGGTTGAAATATACTTCCTTAACATAGATACATGGAATACATTGTAAACACCAGATAAGATCAGAGGCAGTGCTAAGCTGTATGCAACCTCCCCAACTCTGCTCAAGATCTCAAAAGGTCCAATATAGCGTGGACTAAGCTTTCCTCTAACCCCGAATCTCATCACATCCTTGGTTCGTGATACCCTTAAGAAAACATGATCCCCAACCTGGAATTCTAACTCTCTCCTACTGACGTCAGCATAACTCTTTTGCCTGCTCTGAGCTGTATGAAGACGCTCCCTGATCAAATGCACCTTGTCAACTGTCTGCTGGATCAGCTCAGGCCTAGCAATTTCCTTTCCCCTACATCATCCCAACATAAAGGAGATCTGCA
Source organism: Calamus simplicifolius (assembly GCA_900491605.1). Lineage (NCBI taxonomy): Eukaryota > Viridiplantae > Streptophyta > Magnoliopsida > Arecales > Arecaceae > Calamus > Calamus simplicifolius. The sequence continues at coordinate 2,943,891 of UESW01003900.1, read as the reverse complement.
CCTCCTACCGTACAAAGCCTCAAATGGGGCCATCTGGATACTGGCTTGATAACTATTGTTATAAGCAAACTCCACCAAAGATAAGTGGTTATCCCAAGCCCCACCCAAGTCCATTACACAGGCGCGCAACATATCTTCTAGAATCTGTATGGTCCTCTCTGACTGCCCGTCAGACTGGGGATGATAAGCTGTGCTGAAGTTTAATTTGGTTCCCAAGGCCTTATGAAGGCTCTTCCAAAACTGTGATACAAATCTGGTGTCCCGATCAGATACAATAGAGACAGGAACACCATGTAGTCTCACAATCTGCTCCAAATACAAGCTAGCCAATCTGTCACTCGAGACTCCAACTCTGAAAGGTAGGAAATGAGCTGACTTTGTCAGTCTGTCCACAATAACCCAAACTGCATCATTACTCCTGGGAGTTTTGGGCAGACCAGTCACAAAATCCATAGTAATCTTTTCCCATTTCCACTGAGGAATCATCAAAGATTGAAGAGGTCCCGCAGGTTTTTGATGCTCGGCCTTCACCCGCTGACATACTAAGCACTTGGCCACAAACTGAGCAATATCCCTCTTCATCCCTTTCCACCAAAAATTCTCCTTTAAGTCTCTATACATTTTAGTACCACCAGGATGCACAGTATAGGGAGAGTAGTGAGCCTCCCTCAAAATCTCAGCTTTCAACTCCTCATTGCTAGGTACACAAAGTCTGCCTTCAAATCTCAGGGATCCATCATCCATTACATAAAATCCACTCTGAACTCCTGACTGAACAGCAACTTTAATTCTTTGAAGATCTAGATCTTCCATCTGGGAGGACTTAATTCTGTCAACAAGAGTCGGCTGAAGAATAAGTGCAGAAACAAGTCCATCAGACTGCTGTACTCTCAGTCCAATCTCCCACCTCTCAAGGTCCTTCAGAATGTGAGGCTGTGAGGTAAGCATAGCAGCTAACTCAGAAGAGGTCTTCCTACTCAAAGCATCAGCCACAACATTAGCCTTCCCTGGATGATAATGTAGATTCAGATCATAGTCCTTCAGAAGTTCCAACCACCTCCTCTGCCTCAAATTGAGCTCCTTCTGTGTGAAGATATATTTTAGACTCTTATGGTCTGTATACACATCACACGACACCCCATAGAGATAATGCCGCCAAATCTTCAAAGCAAAAACCACGCAGCTAATTCCAGATCATGAGTAGGATAGTTCTGCTCATAAGGCTTTAGCTGTCTGGAAGCATAGGCTATCACCTTTCCATTCTGCATTAGGACACATCCCAATCCTTTCCGAGAGGCATCAGTATAAAGTGTGAAACCCTCAGATCCTGTCGGAAGAACAAGGATGGGAGCTGACACCAAACGCTGCTTTAGCTCCTGAAAACTTTCTCACACTCCACTGACCAGTCAAACTTCACTCGTTTCTGGGTTAAACGAGTTAGGGGTAGAGCGATGCGAGAGAAGTCTTTCACAAATTTTTGATAATACCCGGCTAGCCCCAAGAAGCTTCTGACTTCAGCCACATTGAAAGGTCGGCTCCAGTTAATAATAGCTTCAATCTTCTTTGGGTCCACAGAAATGCCATCCGCAGAAATTACGTGACCTAAGAAAGCTACTTGGTCCAACCAAAACTCACACTTCTGCAGCTTGGCATAAAGCTTCTTCTCCCGAAGAGTCTGAAGCACAATCCTCAAGTGATCCTCATGCTCCCTGAGACTCTTAGAATAGATCAAAATATCATCAATAAATACAACCACAAACTGATCCAAGTATGGCCTAAATATTCTGTTCATCAAATCCATGAACGCTGCTGGGGCATTAGTCAAACCAAACGGCATCACCAAAAACTCATAATGGCCATATCTAGTTCTGAAAGCTGTCTTAGGCACATCCCCATCCTTGACTTTAAGCTGATGATAACCTGACCTGAGATCAATCTTAGAGAATACCCGGCTCCTTGAAGTTGGTCAAACAAGTCATCAATCCTCGGCAAAGGGTACTTATTTCGTACTGTCACCTTGTTGATTTTCCGGTAATCAATGCATAGCCGAAGACTGCCATCCTTCTTCTTAACAAATAGAACTGGAGCACCCCAAGGAGAAGCACTAGGCCTGATAAATCCCCGATCTAGGAGTTCCTGCAATTGGTCCTTCAACTCTTTTAGCTCAGCCGGGGCCATACGATAAGGGGCCTTGGATATAGGTCCAGTTCCAGGAATCAAATCAATGGAGAACTCAACCTCCCGGTCAGGGGCAACTCCGATAATTCATCGGAAAGACATCAGGGAATTCTCTAGCTATAGGAATATCCTCCAACTTGGCCTCTTTCTTTTGAAGATCATTAATAACAGCAAGAAATCCTTGGCCACCACTCCTCAGATACTTTTCAGCCTGTAGTGCCGAAATAAACACTGAGGCTAGAAGTTTCTGGCCACCAGTAAAACTAAATTGGGCTGACAAGGAATTTTGAAGTTGACGATCTTCCTGAAACAGTCTACAGAAGCATGATAGGAAGCTAACCAATCCATGCCAAGGATAACATCAAAGAATTTCAGTGGAAGGACAATAAGATTGGCATTCAGCTTCCTATCCTCAATGATAATCAAGCAGGATTTGCATACAGTATCAACTTTCATAGTATCACCATTTGGAAAGGCAATGTGTAATTCATGGTCTAGAGATTCAGGTGTCAACAATGCATTCTTGCCAAGGTAGGTGTCAGATATAAACGAATGCGTGGCACCCGGATCAATTAGAGTCTGAGCATAATCATTGCCTATCTTATCATTCCTGGACGTAAATGAAATTTCATTTTAACAATAAGAATATAATGTCTAACTAATTATTAATGCATTGCACAGGATAAGAATGTAATACTAGATGTGAAATATTGATATACCTGTCACCACAGAATTAGAAGCGGCAGCATCCTGCTGAGTGAGAGCGAAGACCCTTCCCTGAGTCCTCGGTGGTTGCTGCTGCTGCTGACCCGTCCCTTGACTGGAAGATGGCTGCTGGTTCTTCGAAGGGGACATGTGGCTATCTTATGGCGAGTCTTTCACAGGAGAAACAGGCACCAGACACTCCACGGCAAGGTCTTCCCGGGTGGAAATTCCCACAGCGAAAGCAGCGAGCCTCTCTATTTGGTTGTCCTCCTGGGGCCTGAGGTGCACCTCTCTTCTTGGCCTGAGCTGGGGGCTGGCTAGAATTATGCCCTTTCCTCTTCTTCTGCTACTCCCAATCCCTCTGAACCGTATTCATATCTCTCTCAATTACTAAGGCCTTATTTACCACGGCATGTAAGTGTGAAGCTCAAATGCATTGACCGCCTGCATCAGTCTAGGTCGAAGTCCCTCCGTGAATCGGGTGATCTTGGCCATTCGTTAGATACTATACTTGGAGCAAAACGGGCCAACCTGGTGAATTCAGCTTCATATTGGGCTACCGAAAGATTCCTTTGCTCCAACTTAAGAAATTCTGATTCCATCTGCCTCTGCATACTCCTGGGAAAGTACTTGTCGAAGAATGCCTCCTTAAACTGTTCCCAAGAAATAGTCTGACCATCCCGACGCTGCTCCTCTACTAACCACCAGTCATAAGCCTCCCCTTGGAGAAGATAAGTAGCAAATCTGATCCTCTCCATCTCCTGACTACCATGGGCCATAAAAGCCTTCTCCATATCTCGCACCCATCTCTCAGCATCAATAGGGTTGCTTGAACCAGAGAAAGGAGCAGAGGCAAACTTCTTGAAATCTGCAAAGCTGCGGCCGATCCCCACCCAGGATTGAGATAAAGCAGACTGGGTCGGCGGTGTTGATTGAGTGGGTAAGGTTGGCTGCAACTGCGGAACAGAAGGGTAGGCTGAGTCGGAGCAGAAGGGGGTGCAGACTGAGCGGTCAAAGCCTGCTGGATCTGATGCTGCATATCCCGCATAGACTGCGCCATACCCGAGAGAGCTTGAAGCATCTTGGACTGGAATCGCTGGTGCTCAGTTCCTACTGGGTTGGCAGGGCCGTACCTCCAGTAGTTCCTTGACCCACCGGCTGATCAGCATTACCGGCCAGAGAGTCCTCCTCATACTGTTGGCTCCTAGTACGGTGAGCCATAACTATTTCCTGTTAAATTAGATGTGGTTAATATCATCATAAACTAAAGTGTCAGGTGTCTCTAAGTATAATGTCATCAAAATATATTCTCTACGTGTTATCATGTCAATATGTCTGTGTCCCTAGGGTCATAACCGAGCTCTGATGCCACTAAAGCTATCACGCCCCAGACCCAAATATCGGGCTAGGGTGACAACCCGCCGCGTGCCGGGCACGCAAGGCATCACAAAATTTTAACATATAACACCATTATATATAAACCAAGTCAAATTCATCTCTGAATACTAAAAGTTTTGGGTTACAAACCCTTACACACCACAATAATAAAGTTTGGGCATCAAGCCCTACACATAAGTAATACTGGGGTTACAACAAAATAATGAGTCTTGATTTATTTAATAGAAGATCCATCACCCCAACCATCCATCTTCAATCTCGTGGCTCTGACAAAAACATTGTAAGATTTTTATGAGCTTACACTCAATAAGTAAGCCACGTTATACAGTCAAATCATAGCATAACAATCTATAAGCATATAAGTGATTTGCATGCTTAAACATTCCACAAATACTCAACATGCAATGTAAGTAAACCCACTTTTATACTCTCAATGGTAGCTGTAAATGTGACCCACGGCTCTGCAATATCTCAATAGTGTACCACAAGCATCCCCCTACTGAAAGGGTCCAGATACCAGGGTCACGCCATATCATAATCCATCGGAACACATACTCTATATGTGTGATGCCACCTCGAACCAAGCAGAACACATCCTCTAGATGTGTGATGCCACCTCATAGTAACTCAGAACACATCCTCTAGATGCGTGATGCCATCTCGAACCCAAGCAAAACACATCCTCTAGACGTGTGAATGGCATAAATAAACAGAACACATCCTCTAGACGTGTATGTGGCATAAATCATCAGAACACATCCTCTAGATGTGTGTGGCATAAATCATCAGAACACATCCTCTAGATGTGTGTGTGGTATGACATGATAAAGGAGAACTGCGGCGACACATAACAGCACCTCACATCATGCACAAACATATCAATAACATCTTCATATTGCATAAACAGTGGATTATACTTACTTAACAATTGCATGTAATATATCACATCAATGTAATAATAACCGCATCTCTCATGCATAGCATCCACATATGAAATCATTCTCAATCATAGCACATAAACAACAATGAACTCATCTACTTACAATTTAGCCATAACAATTCTTCATGTCACAATATAATTTATAATTTAAAAATTCATATAATAAATAAATAATTTATTAAATACTGATAATGGCTTACTTACCTCAGTACGCAATCCAACAGGTATATATATCAGCTAGTCAGATGTCTGAGCACCTACAGGATCATTTTACACAATTAATTTATTAGAAAAGAATATTAAAATGACCCTTAGAATTCTACCCGGACTAGATCACGGGTCCAACTTTGGGATCGAATATCTCCACTATACATACCCAATTGGGAAAGTAAAAATACCCCATGAAACTAGAATTAACCCAGATTCTAGCCATATAATATTTTGCTAATCCCGGCCCGTTATGGGGCCTAAAAATTAGCCCCAAAACTCATCGCTGCACGGCCCAAAAGGCCCTGAACCGGCCGGCCCAGTTCATCTCAACCCACCCGATCCCCTGTTTCACCGAACAGGGGACGGGTATCTCGCCGGCGGCCAGGGCCGCCGCCAGCCAAATTGAGGGGGGCCCGGCCGTCGGTGGCCGGGCCAGAGCCGGCCGCCACCGCTGCCGGCCACCAATCCCCTCCTCTCTCTCTCAATTTCTCTCCTTTTCTCTCTCACATCCGCGCGGCACGTCACTGTACCGGCGGCACGGCCGGCCACCTTGGCCGGCCGGACCTCCACCGGATGCACGCCCTGCGCCGGTGGAGGCGACAGGCCGGAGCTCAGGCCCAGCAGGCGGCAAGCACGCCGCCGGGCCCGAACCAACCAGCGGAAGCCGAACCCGGGTTCGGCTTCCGCCACCGCGCGAGAGAAGGGCCGATTGGCCCTCTCTCTCTCTCTCTCTCCACCACCACCCGCCGGACACCTCCCCCGGTGCCGGCGGGGTCGCCGGCCGAAGCTCAGGCCCGGCGAGGCGGCGAGCACGCCGCCGGGCCTGAACCAAGAATCGGCAGGCCTCCCTCTCTCTCGCTCTCTTTCATCTCTCTGTCTCTCGCGCTCTCTCTGTCTCTCACGCTCTCTCTCTCTCTCTCTCTCCAGAGGCCAGGGGATTACCTGAAGGAAATGGAAGCCAGGATGATGGAGGGAGTCTCCCTCCATCACATATTTAATCCCCCGCGCAACGCTTCAGTTTAAGGGGTCCGAAAAACCGAAGCGCTTCGCTGAGAGCAAAGCGTCGGACAGCACAGGACCAAGTCCTGAACCTGGTTCACATGAACCGGGAACCGGGTACTACACTCACGCTCTGAGAAAAACTCTATTAGAGCTTAGACAGAGCTCCTAGCACCACCCCTAGAGGAACTCTTTCTCGGGGATTCTTTTCCTCATTGTTTGCTTGCTGTGAATCTCTACTGACTTGGGCGTCGAAGGGTCTTCCGCAGAGGGCACCTCCAAACTATCCTCTGCTCGAGGACTGTTTTGCAGGTTCCGATCAGGAGTCGAGCTCGGATTCGAAGCCCCAACAATTCAAATTGGAGAACAGATTTCCGTGGCAACAAGCACTCTCAGTTTCATTGCTTTTCTAAGATTTTAATTTTTTAATGCACGAATGAAGCCTTCTATTTGGTTTTGGTTTCTTCTTACTGTTCTAATTACGGCTAGCGTGCTGTGACCCAACTTCTGGGATTAAAAGAAAAGTTTTTCGTCTTTGACTTGGAAATACTCCCAGTTTCGATGCTTTTTCGAGATTCTAATTTTTCAATGTTGGAATGAAGCCTTGACTATTTGGTTTTGGTTCCTTCTTACTTTTCTATAAGTACGATTGGCGTGTTGTGACTCAACTTCTGGGATTAAAAGAAAATTTCTTCGGTTTTGACTTGGAAGTATATACTTCCAGTTGTGTCGCTTTTCGAAAATTATAATTTTTCAATATACGAATGAAGCCTTGACCCTTTGGTTCTTGTTCCCTCTTACTTTTCTAAGTATGGCTGCCGTGCTGTGCTACTCAACTTCTCGGATTTCTTCGCTTTTTCAAAATTTTAATTTTTCATACACGAATGAAGCCTTGACCATTTGGTTTTAGTTCCTTCTTACTTTTCTAAGTACAAGGGCAGTTGGCGTGATGTGACTTAACTTCTGATATATAAAAAAAAGGTTCTTTGATTTGGTTTGAAAGTATTTCTATAGTTTCATCACTTTTTCAAGTTTTAAATTTTTCAATATACAATAACGTCTTGACTGTTTGAATTTGGTTTTTTTTTTTTTTAACTTTTCTAAGTATGGCTGGCGTATTGAGACCCAGCTTCTGGGATTAAAATGATTGTTATTCGCTTTTGGCTTGGAATTGCTCCCAGTTTCCTCGCTTTTCCAGCGAAACCTCGTCACCACGCCGGTACCATATAGCTCGCCACTTGGGTGAACCCTGGCTGCATAAATTTTGCCACCTGTCTTCCGTCTACCTGCATGACACCATGTTGTCGTACACCATGCCCAATCAGCTCATCAGCAAACCTCCCTCCTCCCACCAGCACCCTCCAAATAACCCTCACCATGTACTCTTAGATTGTATTTGATAGAAAAAACATTATTTCTAGATAGATGTATAGAATAGTGTTTACTTTCTGATTATTTCTAAAAAAATTTCTAACTATTTTATTCATCATATCAAATACAAAAAGGTAAATCTATAGGATAACTTTTTTTTACTCTTATTTGAAGGGATAACCAGCTGTTCCTGCATTTTCTAGGAAATAAATTGAGGGGTTAACCCAACCATGGGTTATCCCTCTAGTTAACTTTATTCCCAACTATCCTTTATAGTTATGGCTTTTAGAAATAAGAGGAGATATTCCCTATATATCATATCCCTCTTATTCCCTATTTTAAACACAACCTTAGGTAGTGTTTGACTCCCTAAAAGCTATCCTTGAATAAGTGTACATGATAGCATTTATTTAAGGAATACCTAAAGGAATAAGCACCTTTTTAAAATTACAACTTTGCCATCAAGGGATAACTCTAGTTATTCCTGGGTTCCCTAGGGAATAATCCCTCTGAACCCATGGTTAAACATCGGTTATCCTCTCTAGTTAAACTTTTTCAAAAATATTCTTTAGTTATAGCTTTTGGAGATAAGGAGATATCTAGGGAATATCCTTCCTTATTCCATATTTCAAACACTGCCTTAGTTTAAGCCAGTATTTTGAAAATTGGATCGGATCAATTGGACGTCAAACCAGTTCAACCGAAAATCGGGCAGTCTGAATTTTTTTTGTTAAAGTTAACTTTTATATGATCCAATAAAAATTAAAAAAAAACTCATTGAACCGACCGAGTTTTGAAGAACCAGTTTAATCCCGATTTTTAGACTTTTAATTTTAATAAATAAAAAAACTAAAAAAATATATGAGTAATTAAGGGATAAGACTTGTATTTAAGTGGTTATGGGTTCGAATCTTATAGCTAGTATATTTTTGTAGTTTGATAAATAAAATTAGGATTAATTTTTTTAAATTTTAAATTTTCATTTGAAATAATATTTATATTTTATTATTTTTATATTATTAAATAAAAAATTAATTATGATATTATCTAGTTCGATCAAATTGGTTTGTTCGATCAAACCAATTGATCCGCAACCTAAATGTCAAGCCAGTTCATCCGATCTAATTTTCAAAACATTGGTTCAAACAGCAGCAGACCTGTGAGCCCCGTTCTCCCACGGATCCTCACCATGTGAGAATCCGTCTTCTTGGACCGGAGGAGAGGGAGGCTGTTGACCCAATTATTGATTTTGATGATTAATAAAGGAATTGAGTATATTTATTTGATTACTAATAGATTTGACAAGTGTTTCAGGGCTTAAAAATATTTGATTAATTTAAAGGCATTAAGAAACGTGTTTTGAATCAATTGCAAAATATAAGTTTCAAAGTTTCAGAGCGTGGAGTCGACACCTAGGTATTCTGGAGCCGACCTCATGGCCAGTCAAATATTCTTCTGATTTTTATACGGTTTGGAGCCGACACCCAGAGTTTCGGAGCCGACACCCAGAGTTTCGAAGTCGACACTTACAGTGTCTGGAGCCGACTCCGATGCGGGGACAGAACGCTTGATTTTTGACTACCTCGGAGCTGACACTTACAGTCTTTTAGAGCCAACACCTGACCATGACGAGCCGACACCTAACTTTTTCAGAGCTGACTCCTCGACGAACTCAGAACTTTCTATTTTTGGATAAACGACATGGAGCCGACACCTAAAAAGTTGGAGCCGACTCCAACCTATCTGGAACGAAATTTTAAAATGCCAGATCAGCTATAACGGTAATATTTTCTTTTACTTAACTTCTAATGGATATATTTTGTTTGGAAAAACTTTCCAGGCACATTCCAACAGCTAGTTTTCTCACCAAAAATGGATTAAAGGAAATCTATAAAAGGGGAGAACGCCCGTTTGAAAAAATAACGAAGGAAAAACAAAAAAAAGAGAGTGCTTTCAAATCAGAAATCCGTGAAGTCTTGAGCCTGAAATCAAAGAGAAAAGAGTTCATACTCAAATCCTTCCACTCCAAAAAGCTCAAAGAGAAATCTAAGGCGCTCATATTGGAAAAATCGGAGGACTTCCAAAAGGAGGATAAAGCTCTGTTTTAAGATTTTCCAACTTCTCATATGCAACATTTGCAACGAATCAAAGCTGAGGCCTGATTCAACATCTTCAAAGTGAAGAGGAAAAGAAGAAAAGCTCAAATCCAATCTACTTCAAACAGGCTTTTCTAACCTTATTCCTTTATTTTGAATATTTGCTAATTTGAGGAGCTTTGTATTATTGAAAAACATTATTCTTTCTTGTTTGTGCTAGTTCTGTCAAGGGGATTGAACTAGTGAGGTAGTATACCTCGGGTCAAACTAGATTAGCTTGAGTTTAGGGTTTTGTGCTGGTGAGCCCGGAAAATCGGCTGGGTTCATTGTGATCCCTGGAAAACAACAAGTTTTGAGTTGTGATCTTGTAAAACAACTCGATTGTAATCAAGAGGATTATAGTGTGAACCCAAGTGGATCTTGGGAGTGGACGTAGGTGTTGGATACACCGAACCACTATAAAACCTTTGTGTTTGTCGTGCTTTGATTATCTCTTTCTCTATCTCTTTGGTTGTATTTAATATTCGCATTGCATTTAATTTCATCTATCTCCAAGCACATAGTGTTTAAGAGGTTAAATTTTTTTAAAGAACCCAATTCACCCCCCTCTTGGGTTGCCATCTAGGCCAACAATTGGTATTAGAGCAAGTGCTCATTGTTTATTTGATCACACGATCAAGAGCTAAAGATCCAAATGGCAGCTCAAGTTGGATCTTTATTTGCCAAAGGTCATTCTACAAATAGACCTCCCTTGTTTAATGGTTCCAACTATTCATATTGGAAAGCAAGAATGAGGATATTCATTCAAGCTTCAGATTATGAATTGTGGAGTGTTATAATTAATGGACTAAGCACACCTACACAAATAGTTGATGGCTCTATTGTTCCTAAGCCCGAAAGGGATTGGAATGATAATGATAGAAAAATGGCTCAGCTTAATGCTAAGGCCATGAATGTCTTATATTGTTCCTTAGATGCAAATGAATTTAATCGTATCTCTACATATAATTCCGTAAAAGAGATATGGGATAGATTAAAGGTTACCCATGAGGGTACAAATCAAGTTAAAGAATCTAAGATAAATATTCTTGTTCATAAGTATGAATTATTCATCATGGAACAAACTGAAACTATAGCATGCATGTATACTAGATTCACCGATATTGTAAATGGTTTGAAAAGTCTAGGTAAGATTTATACTAATTTTGAACTTGTTCGCAAAATTCTTAGGTCACTTCCAAGGACTTGGTAAGCAAAGGTGACAGCAATCCAAGAAGCCAAGGACCTCAACACTTTACCCTTGGAGGAGCTACCTGGATCACTAATGATCCATGAGTTAACCATGAAGCAACACATAGAGGAAGATGTTAAAAAGAAGAAGACTATAGCTCTTAAGGCTGTAGAAAGTGAGGAGAGCTGCAGTGATAATGATGATGATGATGATGAGACAGCTCTTCTAGCTAGAAAATTTAAAAAATTTATGAGAAGAAAGAGACCCTTCCACAAGAAGAAATCTGGAATTAAGATGGAAGGAGAAAGAGAAAAGGACAAAGACAAGGACAAAGAGAAAGACCCCTTAATTTGCTATGAGTGTAAGAAACCGGAGTACTTTAGATATGATTGTCCTCTACTAAAGAAAGCCTACAAGAAGAAGAAGAAAGCCTATGTTGCAACCTGAAGTGATAGCGATGAATCCTCTTCAGAGGAAGATCAAAAAGAAGTTGCAAACATTTGCTTTATGGCAAACGACGACAACGAGGTAAGTTCTAAAAACCCGTGTGATTATTTTGCATTTGATGAATTGTTTGAAGCTTTTAATGAACTAGTTGATGATTTTAAAGTTTTAAAAAAGAAATATAAATTTCTGAAAAATGATAATTCAATTCTCATTAAAGAAAAAGATAATCTTACTAATGAGATTAAAATGCTGAAATTTGAAAATAAAAATTTGACAAAAGAAAAAGAGTCAATTTCTAATGAAAATAATAAATTAAAGAAGGAAGTTGATAAATATAAAAATATTGTTGATAAATTTACTTATAGTTCTGAAAAACTTAATTTATTATTAGGTAATCAAAGAGTTATATTTGATAAGGCTGGATTAGGATATAGACCTAACATAAAACAAAAATTTGTCAAAAACTTCTTTAGAAAAGAACAAAATAGAGATAGTGTTACATGTCATTATTGTAACAAGAAAGGCCATAAATCCTATGAATGAAATGTGAGAAACAGTAACAAAAATTTAAGTAGTAAAGGAAAGAAAATATGGGTTCCCAAAGGAACAATCTTTTATGCTACTAACCATGAAGGACCCAAGAAGGCTTGGGTACCTAAATATAAGACTTAATTATTTTTGCAGGAGTGTCTTGCGGCCAAAAGATCAAAGAGAAAGTGGTATCTCGATAGTGGCTGCTCAAGACACATGACGGGTGACTAGGATCAATTCATCACCTTTGAAAGCAAAATAGGAGGAGTTGTTATGTTTGGTGACAATGGCAAAGGCCAAATCATGGGGTTTGGTAATATTCAAATAACTCCCTCCACATATATTAAAAATATTTTATATGTCAATGGTTTAAAACATAATCTAATAAGCATTAGCCAATTATGTGATAAAGGTTTTAAAGTATCATTTGAAGCATCTATCTGCATTGTTTCTAATCCCATTGATAATATGTTGACCCAATTGATGATTTTGATGATTAACAAAACTATTTGAGTATAACAATTGAAGGCTCTAATGATTTTGATTAAGTTTTTCAGATTATAAGTCGATTGAATGATCAAAATCAGGAGTTAAATCTTGTTTTGGATCGAATCTAATGTCTAGGTAAGATTGCAGACATTAGAGTCGACTCCGAGAATCACAGAGCTGACTCCAGTATCTGGCATGGAAGTTAGAGTCGACTCCGAGACTGTTAGAGCCGACTCCAACATAAAAGATAGAACGTTGATTTTTCTGGCCCCGACTTAGAGTCGACTCCAGATCTGTTAGAGTCGACTCCAGAAAAGTTTCTTGTCGACCCAGAAAAGTCAGAGACGACTCCAGAATTAACGGGTTAAAGTGTTTCAAGTTAGAGCCGACTCCAGAAAAGTTAGAGTCGACTCCAACCCACCTGGAACGAAAAATCAAATTGCCAGATCAGCTCTAACGGTAATATTCTATTTTACTTTATTTCTAACGGATATATTTGTTGCAAGGTACACTCCAACGGATAGTTTTCTTCTAAAAATGGTTTGAAAGAAATCTATAAAAAGGGAAGACTATCATTCAAAAAAAAGAATGAAAAAACAAAGAGAAAAAAACGGAAATAGAGAAATCCCAATTCAAAATCCGAAAAAGAGAGAGCCTGAATCTCAAGAGAAAAACCTTCTAGCTCAAATCCACTCCACTCCAAAAAGCTCAAGAGGAATCCAAGGCATTCAAATCAAAGTTTTGGTGGATTTCCCAATTGGAGAAAGAGGATCAGTTTCTTGCTTTTCAATCCTTCTCAACTGCTTCAACTGTGAAGAATCGGAGCTGAGGCTTGATTCAATCTAGCAAGGAGAAGAAGAAAGAAGAAAAGAAGAAAAGCTCAAAAGCCAACCAACTACAAATCAGGCTTTTCTAAACCTTGTTCATTTACTTGATTATTTGCTCATTGAGGAGCTGTGTACTTGAAAAACAATATTTCTTTGTTTGTGTCTAGTTCAATCTGGGGGATTGAACTAGTGGAGGTAGTCTTACCTCGGTACAAGCTTGGTATAGCTTGTGTTAGGGTTTTTGTGCTGGTGAGCCCGGAAAATCGGCTGGGTTCGTTGTGATCCTGGGAAAACAACAAGTTTGAGTTGTGAGCTTGTAAAACAACTCGGCTGTAATCAAGAAAGATTATAGTGTGGACTCAAGTGAATCTTGGGAGTGGACGTAGGTGTTGGATACACCGAACCACTATAAAATATTTGTGTTTGCCATGTCTCCTTTATCTCTATCTCTATCTCTATCTTATTGATTGTATTTTATTTTTGCATCTGCATTCACTTTCACTCACACTAAGCAAACAAATATTTAAAAAGGTTTAAATTTTTCTTAGAACCCAATTCACCCCCCCCTCTTGGGTTGTCATCTGGGCCAACAATTGGTATCAGAGCTAGTGCTCATTAGATTTTGATCACACGATCAAGAGCTAAAGATCCAAATGGCAGCTCAAGTTGGATCATTTGCTGAAGGTCATTCTATGAATAGATCTCCACTGTTTAATAGTTTAAATTATTCATATTGGAAAGCTAGAATGAGGATATTCATTCAAGCTTCTGACTATGAACTATGGGGTGTTATAATTAATGGACCTAGTACACCCACACATGTTATTGATGGCACTATTGTTCCTAAGCCCGAAAGCGACTGGAATGATAATGATAGGAAGATGGCACAGCTTAACGCTAAAGCCATGAATGTTTTATATTGCTCTTTAGATGCAAATGAATTTAATAGAATCTCCACATGTAATTCCGCAAAGGANGGAATGTTTATATTGCTCCTTAGATGCTAATGAATTTAATAGAATCTCCACATGTAATTCCGCAAAGGAGATTTGGGATAGATTAGAGGTTACCCATGAGGGTACCAACCAAGTAAAAGAATCTAAAATTAATATTCTTGTTCATAAATATGAGTTGTTTAGCATGGAACAATCTGAAACCATTGCATGCATGTATACTAGATTTACAGATATTGTAAATGGTTTAAAAAGTCTTGGTAAGACATATACTAACTCAGAACTTGTTCGAAAAATTCTTAGGTCACTACCAAGATCATGGGAAGCCAAAATGACAGCAATCCAAGAAGCAAAGGACCTCAACACTCTGCCCTTAGAGGAGCTTCTAGGATCACTTATGACCCATGAGTTGACAATGAAGCAGCACGTAGAGGAGGACACAAAGAAGAAGAAAGTGATTGCCCTCAAAGCTGCAAAAGAAGAAGAGAGCAGCAGCGATGACGATGATGATGATGATGAAGAGACTGCTCTCTTAGCTAAAAAGTTTAAAAGATTCATGAGGAGAAAGAAACCCTTCCACAAGAAGAAATTTGGAGCAAAGTGGGAAGGAGAAAAGGATAAGAACAAGGACAAGGACAAAGAAAAAGAGAAAGACCCCTTGACTTGCTATGAGTGTAATAAACCGGGGCACTTTAGGAATGAATGTCCTAAATTAAAGAAAGCCTACAAAAAGAAAAAGAAGGCTTATGTGGCGACTTGGAGTGATAGCGAAGAATCTTCTTCCGAAGAAGAAGAACAAAAGGAAGTCGCAAATGTATGTTTTATGGCGGACGACAACGATGAGGTAAGTTCCGATAACCCTTGCGATGAGTTTGCATTTGATGAATTATTTGATGCTTTTAATGAACTTGTCGGCGATTTCAAGGTTTTGAAAAAGAAATACAAGCTTTTGAAAAATGAAAATTCAACTTTCATTAAAGAAAAGGAAGATCTTAATAATGAAGTTAAGAAACTTAAATCTGAAAATGAAATTTTGGTAAAAGAAAAAGAATTAATTTCCAATGAAAATGATAAACTAAGGAAAGAGGTTGAAAAATATAAGAACATAGTTGATAAGTTTACCTTAAGCTCAACTAAATTGGACATGTTATTAAATAGTCAAAAAGCAGTTTTTGACAAAGCCGGATTAGGGTATAACACTTTAGAAAACAAAAATCACTGAAAAATATTTTTGTGCGTGCTGGCCAAAGTAATTTTACATGCTTTAAATGTAATCAAAAAGGACATAAATCTTATGAATGTAAAATTCTAAAACCTAATAAAAACTTAAATATTAAAGGAAAGAAAATATGGGTTCCTAAAGGAACAATTTTTATGCTACTAACCATGAAGGACCCAAGAAAGCTTGGGTACCTAAACATAAGACTTGATCATCTTTGCAGGAGTGTCTTGCGGCCAAAAGATCAAAGCGAAAGTGGTATCTTGATAGCGGCTGCTCAAGGCACATGACGGGTGACAAAGATCAATTCATCACCCTCGAAAGCAAAAGAGGAGGAGTAGTTACATTTGGGGATAATGGCAAAGGCCAAATCTTGGGGTTTGGTAACATTCAAATAACTCCCTCCACACATATTGAAAATGTCTTATATGTTGATGGTTTGAAACATAATTTAATTAGCATTAGTCAATTATGTGACAAAGGTTTTAAAGTATCATTTGAATCTTCTATATGCACAGTAGCTAATCCCATTGATAATAGCATTGTTTTTATTGGAAATAGAAATGGCAATGTATACTTGATTGACTTAGACAATTTGTCTACTAATAATCATTGCTTAGTTGCTAATAATGCTAATATGAATGAGATTGGTTGGTTGTGGCATCGAAGATTAGGTCACGCAAGCACACACCTGATTTCAAAACTAATTAGAATGGATTTAGTAAAAGGACTACCTAAAATAGATTTTGAAAATAACAAAATATGATGCATGTCAGTTTGGAAAACAAACGAGAAGTTCTTTTAAATCTAAAAATGTTGTTTCAACTTCTAGGCCATTAGAGCTACTTCACATGGACCTTTTTGGACCAACTAGAACCACAAGTCTAGGAGGAAAGAAATATGGTCTTGTGATAGTAGATGATTACTCTAGATTCACTTGGGTAATGTTTTTAGCTCACAAAGATGAGACTTTCTCGATATTCCTGAAATTCTTCAAGAAAGTAACAAATGAGAAAAACACTACCATAGTGTCTCTAAGAAGTGATCATGGAACTGAATTTGAAAATCACTTATTTGAAAGTTTTTGCAATGAAAATGGTATTAATCATAATTTTTCTGCACCAAGAACCCCTCAACAAAATGGAGTAGTTGAAAGGAAAAATAGAACTCTAGAAGACATGGCCCGTACCATGCTATGTGAAAGTAAACTCCCGAAATACTTTTGGGCGGAAGCTATTAACACAGCATGTTACATCCTAAATAGAGCATTAATAAGACCTATTTTAAAGAAAACACCTTATGAATTATGGCATGATAGAAAACCCAACATTAAATATTTTCATGCATTTGGTTGTAAATGTTTTATTCATAATAATGGTAAAAATAACTTAGGTAAATTTGATGCAAAATCTGATGAAGGAATATTCTTAGGTTATTCAACAACTAGTAAAGCATATAGAGTGTTCAATAAAGGAAGTTTAATTGTTGAAGAATCTATTCATGTAGTTTTTGATGAATCTTTAGCATCAAGTTCCAAAAGGATTGATGATGAGGAAGATACAAACATTCTCGAAAACAATCTTGAAAAACTTAATATTGATGTATCTTCAGATCATGAACAAGAAGCTAAAGATAATGATTCGCCTAATGCTGATGTTATTAATACTAATCATAATGATGTAGATCTACCAAGAGATTGGAGATACGCTTATAGTCATCCCAAGGAATTGATTATAGGTGATCCATCTCAAGGAATAAGAACTAGATCATCTATGAGAAATATTAGTAATCACCTTGCATTTGTTTCTCAAATTGAACCTAAAACCATTGAAGAAGCTGAAAAAGATAATAATTGGATGTTAGCTATGCAAGAAGAATTAAACCAATTCACTAGAAATAATGTATGGACATTAGTGGAAAGACCTAAAGATCATTCTGTTATAGGATCAAAATGGGTTTTTAGAAATAAACTAGATGAAAATGGCATAGTAATTAGAAACAAAGCTAGATTAGTTGCAAAAGGATATAATCAAGAAGAAGGTATTGATTTTGATGAAACCTTTGCACCTGTAGCTAGATTAGAAGCCATTAGGCTATTACTTGCATTTGCATGTCACATGAACTTTAATTTATTTCAAATGGATGTCAAAAGTGCATTTTTAAATGGATTAATAAATGAAGAAGTATTTGTTGAACAACCACCGGGATTTGAAGATCATGAATTTCCAAATCACGTTTTTAAATTGCACAAAGCTTTATATGGTTTGAAACAAGCACCTAGAGCTTGGTATGATAGACTAAGTAAATTTTTGATTGAAAATGATTTTACAAGAGGAAATGTTGATAAAACATTATTTTTGAAAAGAAAAGATAAAGATTTACTTGTAGTTCAAATTTATGTTGATGACATTGTATTTGGTGCTACTAACAATCTTCTATGTCAAGAGTTTGCTAAGTTAATGCAGGGAGAATTTGAAATGAGCATGATGGGAGAACTCAATTTCTTCCTTGGACTCCAAATCAAACAAAGCAAAGAGGGAATCTTTATCAACCAAACAAAGTACACAAGAGAAATTCTAAAGAAGTTTGGTATGGAATCAATCAAACCCCTCGGAACACCAATGAGTCCTTCATGCAAGCTGGACAAAGATGAAGAAGGTAAGAAGGTTGATCAAAAATATTATCGAGGTATAATCGGATCCCTACTTTACTTAACTGCAAGTAGACCAGACATAATGTTTGCTGTTTGCTTATGTGCTAGATTTCAGTCTGAACCTAAAGAATCACATTTAATTGCTGTTAAAAGAATTCTTAGATACCTTAGTGGAACAAAAAATGTAGGTTTATGGTATTCTAGAGACTCAACATTAAATCTGATTGCTTATTCTGATTCTGATTATGCTGGATGTAAGTTAGATAGAAAAAGCACAAGTGGTGCATGCCAATTTTAGGAAGTAACTTAATCTCATGGTTTAGCAAAAAGCAAAATTCGGTTGCATTATCTACTGCTGAAGCAGAATATGTTGCAGCTGGAAGTTGCTGTGCTCAAATCCTATGGATTAAGAGACAACTTGAAGACTATGGTATCACACTTGATAAGACCTATAAGATGTGATAATACAAGTGCAATCAATCTAACTAAAAATCCAATTCAACACTCAAGAACAAAGCATATTGAAATTAGATATCACTTTATAAGAGAACATGTTGCCAATAATGAAATTTGTCTTGATTATGTGAATACTGAAGAACAACTGGCAGATATATTTACAAAACCCTTAAGTGAAGAGAGATTTTGTTATCTTAGAGGAGAATTAGGAGTTTGTGATCCTTTGGAATAATTTTCTGAAACTCTTAAGAACAACTATCTAGATTTCATCAATTTCTTGAAAAATCTCGATATTCAATAAGGAAATCTATCTAGATCTTGATTCATTGTTTCCCCAATTGCTAAGGAACATTTATCTAGAATTTGATGATTAATTTGAATAGTTTCAGATCCTTGAAACTTGATTTTTTATCTCTGAAACTGTTAGAGTCGACTCTAACAGTTTGTGGAGTCGACACCTTAGTTTTTGATGTTCTGTCTAAGCAATTAGAGCCGACTCCGGCTTCTGTAGAGCCGACTCTAATTCGAGCGCTGACAGACTTTCTGGTTCGGAGCCGACACCCAGTTTTCGGGAGTCGACTCTAGGTCGAACTAGGTCAAAAATAAAAAGGCGGAGTCGACCCCAAATCATTCCATCCGTCTCCCAAAACCCCTCCAAGAAGTTCCAAAGCCTTTCCAACTTCCCCAATCTTCTCAAAGCCTTTGATTAAACATTCCAATCTTCTCAATGGCACCCAAGAGGCGCGGTTTCGTCGGAGGAGCGTCCGTTCCCACGAGGCGACGCACGATTCGGAGGCAACCCTCGCCATCCTCCTCTTCGGCCACTCAAGAAGATTCCCCTCCTTCACCCTCTTCACCCAAAGTAGATCAACTAGCCGGTAAGACTATTACAACTGGAAGGAAGGTCAATTTTGATTTCTTTGAGTCGGAGGGCTTTTCAATAGGAAGATGTTTAAAAGAAATGGGGTGGGAAAAGATTTGTTCATTAGATATCCCCACTTATCCAGCCTAGTGAGAGAGTTTTACAATGATTTGAGTAGAGGAGAAGGCGGTTTAATCAGTATGGTAAGAGGAACAAGAGTTACAATAACCGCTGAAATCCTTGGAAATTTGTTGGAAATGCCCACAATTGGTATTATGGAATATCAGCATGATGATAGAAGTGGTGCATTGTCAAGAATGTTAGGGAGGAATGTAACCGAGTTTGAGGAAATCCTTGCAAATCAATTAAATCTGGAGCTCAGGTTACTACACAACATATGTGGAAGAATTTTATTTCCCAAAATTGGTAGATTTGAGTACGTCTCGGAGCGAGACATTCTTTTGATGGATTGTATAATAACTGGAAGGCCAGTCAACCTAGCTGGCATGATGATTGGATATATGGCAGAGGCTGCTACAAAGAAAAGATCTACACTGCCATATGGTATGGTTCTGACATTGATCTTTAGAAGCCAAGGTGTGCTTATTATGGATAATGAACCCCTAAGGAAATTAAGGCACACTGACTATTATAGTATTTCTACTATTCATCGGATGGGCTTCAAGAAGTTAAATGGTATATGGATGAAAGGAGGACGAGAAGAAAGAGCTGAGAGAGATAGAACTGAAGAGGCCAGAGTAGAAGATATCCCTGGACCATCCACTGCGGGACCATCAGTCCCTGATCCATTTATTGCGGGACCATCTACAGCTGGACCTTCAGAGGCCGGACCGAGCACAGTTCCCTCTCCTCCACATCAGTCTATTACTGCTTCTGGGAGATTCTCTGATGAGCAGATTGGTCAGTTGAGAGCCTTGCTTGCTGAATATGACAGTCAGAGATCTCATGAGATTAATCAATTAAAAGAAGACTTCAATCAGCTAAAAGAAGAACTTAACTCGAGACTTGACATGATTTCCTTTTCCATAAGCAATTCTGTTGAATCCTTTGGTGCTGAACTTCACAAAATCTTTGAAAGGATGGAAGGCATTGCTGATGGCTCGGGATCTTATGTTCATGCAACTGGTCAACTGAAGAAGGACATTGACCTTGCAGTCTCACAGATTGAAGCTTGTCTTGAAAATTTTAAGAAATCTCAAAAAGATGATGTAATGGAAATCATAGGTCACTTGAAGAAAATTGTATTCAAACATATCTGACTTTGATTTTGATAGTTTGTATTTAGGAATTTTGAGTATCTAATGTATTTCACTTTGGAATGTACATGAATCAACTTATGTAATGTTTCTTACTTATGTAATGCAATTACACATTTTCAAATCTGTCTATGATTGACTGCTTGAATCCCTATGTCTTATTGAACCAACAATTTTTCTCTAATAACTTTCTTTATCTAATACTCTCCTTATTGCTGATAACAAAAAAGGGGAAGAGATGGTTGAATATGCAAAAAAAGAGAGACTTGAAATTTTAATGAGAGATGGTTGCATATAAAGGGGGAGAAATGATTGTTTATGCAAAAAGAAAGAGACTTGAAATTTTATTAGTTCAATTAAAATTTGATTTTTATATATAGGGGGAGCTATTCAATGCAGGGGGAGCTTAACAACAAGCTTAATTGCAATTTAGTTTAAATGTTCATAATTGATGGCTTATATAGAACTCATGCACAATTTTAAAAGTTCACTTTGAATATTGGCATCAAATCCTTCATTAAAAATGTTTTAAGCTTTAAAATGACTATAATCTTTAGTTCGAATGAATTTTTTGAATGCATATACTCAAAGTTTTTGTTATCATCAAAAAGGGGAGATTGTTGACCCAATTGATGATTTTGATGATTAACAAAACTATTTGAGTATAACAATTGAAGGCTCTAATGATTTTGATTAAGTGTTTCAGATTATAAGTCGATTGAATGATCAAAATCAGGAGTTAAATCTTGTTCTGGATCGAATCTAATGTCTAGGTAAGATTGCAGACATTAGAGTCGACTCCGAGAATCACAGAGCCGACTCCAGTATCTGGCACGGAAGTTAGAGTCGACTCCGAGACTGTTAGAGCCGACTCTCACAGAAGAAACAGAACGTTGATTTTTCTGGCCCCGACTTAGAGTCGACTCCGGGTCTGTTAGAGTCGACTCCAGAAAAGTTTCTTGTCGACCCCAGAAAAGTCAGAGACGACTCCAGAAATAACGGATTAAAGTGTTTCGAGTTAGAGCCGACTCCAGAAAAGTTAGAGTCGACTCCAACCCACCTGGAACGAAAAATCAAATTGCCAGATCAGCTCTAACGGTAATATTTCTATTTTACTTTATTTCTAACGGATATATTTTGTTACAAGGTACACTCCAACGGATAGTTTTCTTCCAAAAATGGCTTGAAAGAAATCTATAAAAAGGGAAGACTATCATTGAAAAAACAAAAAGAACGGAAAAACGAAAAAAAGAGAAACAAAGAAGAAATCCCAATTCAAAAATCCAAAAAAGGGAGAGCCTGAATCTCAAGAGAAAAACCTTCTAGCTTAAATCCACTCCACTCCAAAAAGCTCAAGAGGAATCCAAGGCATTCAAATCAAAGTTTTGGTGGATTTCCCAAATTGGAGAAAGAGGATCAGTTTCTTGCTTTTCAATCCTTCTCAACTGCTTCAACTGTGAAGAATCGAAGCTGAGGCTTGATTCAATCCAGCAAGGAGAAGAAGAAAAGAAGAAAAGAAGAAAAGCTCAAAAGCCAACCAACTACAAATCAGGCTTTTCTAAACCTTGTTCATTTACTTGTTTATTTGCTCATTGAGGAGTTGTGTATTTGAAAAACAATATTTCTTTTGTTTGTGTCTAGTTCAATCTGGGGGATTGAACTAGTGGAGGTAGTCTTACCTCGGTACAAGCTTGGTATAGCTTGTGTTAGGGTTTTTGTGCTGGTGAGCCCGGAAAACCGGCTGGGTTCGTTGTGATCCCAGGAAAATAACAAGTTTGAGTTGTGAGCTTGTAAAATAACTCAGCTGTAATCAAGGAAGATTATAGTGTGGACCCAAGTGAATCTTGGGAGTGGACGTAGGTGTTGGATACACCGAACCACTATAAAATCTTTGTGTTTACCGTGTCTCCCTTATCTCTATCTCTATCTCTATCTTATTGATTGTATTTTGTTTTTTGCATCTGCATTCACTTTCACTCATACTAAGCAAACAAATATTTCAAAAGGTTTAAATTTTTTAAAGAACCCAATTCACCCCCCCCTCTTGGGTTATCATCTGGGCCAACAGGGTCATCCCTGGAGGGGTCGGCCCTGGAGGGGTCGGCCCCGGAGTTGAGAAGGAGAGCCAAGGCAAGATGCTCGCGACACTTCTTTCCGTTAAATGCTCTTCAAGACATTATGACCATTTCTGCACCATTAAAGGTCCAGCCCATTGACTCGACCGAGCATTAATGACGTAAGGTGGCCTTTGAGAAACCCACGCACACGACGTGACCTCTTATTCTCTTTCTTCGTTATGACAAGAGCAATGCCATGGATGGGTGTTGGGAGCTGAGGCCAAATGGGGGCTCCGTCAGTTTTCTTCCTTCACGATTCTCTAACGGTGTTGGATCAGCCACATCAGATGCCCCCTCGCCCCTGAGACGAAGCGGGCCTACCCCAGCAAGGCGAAAGGGGCGTTACCTCCCAAGTGGCTGATCCTCGCCTGATGCAGGGCTTCATGTGCCGGCAGGCGTCGGGCTTCATGTGGCGATGGGTCTCGGGCTTCACACCTGGCTGTTGCAGGGCTTCATGTGCCGACGGGCGTCGGGCTTCATGCCTGGCTGGTGCAGGGCTTCATGTGCCGACGGGTGTCGGGCTTCATGCCTGGCTGGTGCAGGGCTTCATGTGCCGATGGGTGTCGGGCTTCATGCCTGGCTGTTGCAGGGCTTCATGTGCTGACGGGCGTCGGGCTTCATGCCTAGCTGGTGCAGGGCTTCATGTGCCGACGGGTGTCGGGCTTCATGCTTGATTATTGCAGGGCTTCATGTGCCGACGGGCGTTGGGCTTCATGCCTGGCTGGCCCAGGGCTTTGGTGCCGACCGGGGTCGGGCTTTTGTTGCTGAGAGCCGGTGGTACACCGCTCTGCCAGTGGTGCACTGGGCTTCAATCCTGGCTGGCCCAGGGCTTTGGTGTAGACTGGGGTCGGGCTTTTGTTGCTGAGAGCCGGTGGTACATCGCTCTGCCAGTGGTGCACTGGGCTTCATGCCTGGCTGGTCCAGGGCTTTGGTGCCGACCGGGGTTGGGCTTTTGTTGCTGAGAGCCGGTGGTACACCGCTCTGCCAGTGGTATACTGGGCTTCATGCCTGGCTGGCCCAGGGCTTTGGTGCCGATCGGGGTCGGGCTTTTGTTGCTAAGAGCCGGTGGTACACCGCTCTACCAGTGGTACACTGGGCTTCGTGCCTGGCTGGTCCAGGGCTTTGGTGCCGACCGAGGTCGGGCTTTTATTGCTGAGAGTCGGTGGTACACCGCTCTGCCAGTGGTGCACTGGGCTTCATGCCTGGCTGGCCAGGGCTTTGGTGCCGACCGGGGTCGGGCTTTTGTTGCTGAGAGCCGGTGGTACACCACTCTGCCAGTGGTGCACTGGGCTTCATGCCTAGCTGGCCCAGGGCTTTGGTGCCGACGAGGTCGGGCTTTTATTGCTGAGAGCCGGTGGTACACCGCTCTACCAGTGGTACACTGGGCTTCATGCCTGGCTGGCCCAGGGCTTTGGTGCCGATCGGGTCGAGCTTTTGTTGCTGAGAGCTGGTGGTACACCGCTCAGCCAGTGGTACACTGGGCTTCATGCCTGGCTGGCCCAGGGCTTTGGTGCCGACCGGGGTCGGGCTTTTGTTGCTGAGAGCCGGTGGTACACCGCTCTGCCAGTGGTACACTGGGCTTCATGCCTGGCTGGCCCAGGGCTTTGGTGCCGACCAGGGTTGGGCTTTTGTTGCTGAGAGCCGGTGGTACACCGCTCTGCCAGTGGTACACTGGGCTTCATGCCTGGCTGGCCCAGGGCTTTGGTGTCGACCGGGGTCGGGCTTTTGTTGCTGAGAGCCGGTGGTACACCGCTCTGCCAGTGGTACACTGGGCTTCATGCCTGGCTGGCCCAGGGCTTTGGTGCCGACCGGGGTCGGGCTTTTGTTGCTGAGAGCCGGTGGTACACCACTCTACCAGTGGTACACTGAGCTTCATGCCTGGCTGGCCCAGGGCTTTGGTGCCGACCAGGGTCGGGCTTTTGTTGCTGAGAGCGGTGGTACACCGCTCTACCAGTAGTACACTGGGCTTCATGCCTGGCTGGCCCAGGGCTTTGGTGCCGACCGGGGTCAGGCTTTTGTTGCTGAGAGCCGGTGGTACACTGCTCTGCCAGTGGTACATTGGGCTTCATGCCTGGCTGGCCCAGGGCTTTGGTGCCGACCGGGGTCGGGCTTTTGTTGCTGAGAGCCGGTGGTACACCGCTCTGCCAGTGGTACATTGGGCTTCATGCCTGGCTGGTCCAGGGCTTTGGTGCCGACCGAGGTCGGGCTTTTATTGCTGAGAGCCGGTGCTACACCGCTCTACCAGTGGTGCACTGGGCTTCATGCCTGGCTGGCCCAGGGCTTTGGTGCCGACCGAGGTCGGGCTTTTGTTGCTGAGAGCCGGTGGTACACCGCTCTGCCAGTGGTGCACTGGGCTTCATGCCTGGCTGGCCCAGGGCTTTGGTGCCGACCGAGGTCGGGCTTTTGTTGCTGAGAGCCGGTGGTACACCGCTCTACCAGTGGTACACTGGGCTTCATGCCTGGCTGGCCCAGGGCTTTGGTGCCGATCGGGGTTGGGCTTTTGTTGCTGAGAGCTGGTGGTACACCGCTCTGCCAGTGGTACACTGGGCTTCATGCCTGGCTGGCCCAGGGCTTTGGTGCCGATCGGGGTCGGGCTTTTGTTGCTGAGAGCCGGTGGTACACCGCTCTGCCAGTGGTACACTGGGCTTCATGCCTGGCTGGCCCAGGGCTTTGGTGCTGACCAGGGTTGGGCTTTTGTTGCTGAGAGCTGGTGGTACACCGCTCTGCCAGTGGTACATTGGGCTTCATGCCTGGCTGGCCCAGGGCTTTGGTGTCGACCGGGGTCGGGCTTTTGTTGCTGAGAGCCGGTGGTACACCGCTCTGCCAGTGGTACACTGGGCTTCATGCCTGGCTGGCCCAGGGCTTTGGTGCCGACCGGGGTCGGGCTTTTGTTGCTGAGAGCCGATGGTACACCGCTCTACTAGTGGTACACTGAGCTTCATGCCTGGCTGGCCCAGGGCTTTGGTGCCGACCAGGGTCGGGCTTTTGTTGCTGAGAGTCGGTGGTACACCGCTCTGCCAGTGGTACACTGGGCTTCATGCTTGGCTGGCCCAGGGCTTTGGTGCCGACCGGGGTCGGGCTTTTGTTGCTAAGAGCCGGTGGTACACCGCTCTACCAGTGGTACACTGGGCTTCATGCCTGGCTAGTCCAGGGCTTTGGTGCCGACCGAGGTCGGGCTTTTATTGCTGAGAGCCGGTGGTACACCGCTCTGCCAGTGGTACACTGGGCTTCATGCCTGGTTGGCCCAGGGCTTTGGTGCCGACCGGGGTCGGGCTTTCGAAACGCCAACCCGAGGTTGGTCTTGAAGGCTGATACAAGGTTTGTCTTCCCTGCATGACATTTTTAAGTGTCAATGAAAGAAATCTGTCTTAGGTGCATCGTACTTAGCTCTTGTAGCACCCCTGTTTTCCCTATGTGGATTTGAGCATTTTCGTCCGCTGGTGGTCTGTCCCCCATGGAGCCTGGAGTCGGTTGATGACCAGCTCCTTTTCGAAGTGAAGCTGGGGACCCATCTTTGGAGTGCAGTGAAGAGAGAGATGAGGTCCAGAGCCGGGGACGCTGGAGCGGAGCCACGGACAAGAGTCGGAGTCGAACTCGGGAGCTAGAGGTCGCCGAGGGAAGCCCGAGCAGCCAACGGCCGTTGAAGATGAGCGGCTGGGAGAGTCCGCTGAAGTTGGACGGTTAGGAGAGGATGTTGCTAGGAGTTATAGGATTCGGGCAGCCTCGACATTGATTCAAGGTAAGGAGCCCTCCAGCTTCCATGGTCCTTCTCTCTCCTATGAAGTCTCATTACGTGCATGGGTGCATGTAATGCATCTGGACGTGGCTGCTTTGGGAGCTTTCACTTGGACTTGGGATGCGGCAGAGAGGAAGAGAAGCTTACCTGGCGCTCGAGGATGTGGTGCCAGGAGCATGAAAACGGGAGCCTCCGGGGCTGGATCTGAAGCCGAGGCGCTAGCGCCGGGTCTGGAGAAGAGCCAATGCCTCGGGGCAGAGTCGGGAACCGGAGCCATGGCCGAACCTTCCTCTGCATCGCTGTCCACAGGTGAGAAGGCTGCTTTTGCGGCGAGTGGTGGCTCTCTGAGCTTTAAGTCACTGATGGGCTTGATGATGTTGGACCTCTTGCTGGGGAGATTCCCAGCAGGATAAAGGATGGCTGGCCTGGGCAGTGACCAAAGGGCGAGTAGAAGCGTTTGCTCACTGTTGCGTGGTCATAAGATGTTGCTTCTAGAGCTTTTGGACAACCACCATCAATGTTAGGATTTGTAGAATGAGTGGCAACATGTTCTGTTTGAATGGTCTGAGATAGTGGTGATGATGGAACGAAAGGCTGGCCTCCTGCTGCTCAGCTCGTTAAAGGTGCCCCCCAGCTTAACTGGTGAAATCTTCACAATCCACCATCTTCAGGATCCACCGTTTTGATAAAAAGGGATGAGGATCTGCAAACTAGCATCGTTGATCCCCCCCTTCCTGGCGCGCCAATCTGATGACGCCAAATCACCGGCCTCGAGCGTGCGGTCATCTCCTCCAGTGAGCTCCTCGCGCCTGCAAGCAAGTCCCGGGAGACGGAGGGGGCCCCAGTGGGACCCTCCGACGCTCAAGTCAGTGGTCTGGGCATCAGCCGTGAGCTTGGGGAAGCTCGAAAGAGAAAAAGAGAGAGAGAGGCCCCAAGAGGAGCCCCCTCTGTGTGAACGTTTTTGGAGTGTTATGAGTGTGTTACCTCCCAAGTGGTCGAGGTCCCTCTTACCTTTTTATAGATGCTTGAAATCCGTGGGCTTGGGGCGTGATCACTTGTCAGAGCATTAATTGATGTCAGTACAGTGGAGCTTACCTTCATATGACGTGTCAAGCTGTAGGCCGTATCCTGTCAGAGTAGGTGGTCGCAGGGCATGGCCGATCGTTACGGCGCTTTCCAAACATGTCCCCTACGTCACCTTTTTGGTTGTCCTATGCGGACAGTGATGGGTGACAAAGTTAGTCGTGTGGGTCCCAAGGTACAGCTGTTGGGGGAGAAGGATGATGTTGAGTTGAAGCCAACTGTCCCTCGTAGAGTGTTGAGTATGGAGTGCTTGCGTGGCCCTGCTCATGCCCTTGGATGAGCTTGCATGGCACTGTTCACGTACAAGGCTCCGTTCACTTACTTGCATGGCATTGTTAATGGCAAAGGAGCTTGGCAGTCGTCGGGGTTCGGCCTTGGAGGTGTCGCCCCTGGAGGGGTTGGCCCTGGGGGGGTCGGCCCTGGAGGGGTCGGCCCAGGAGGGGTCGGCCCTGGGGGGTCGGCCCTGGAGGGGTCGGCCCTGGGGGGTCGGCCCTGGAGGGGTCGGCCCCGGGTGGTCGGCCCTGGAGGGGTCGGCCCCGGAGTTGAGAAGGAGAGCCAAGGCAAGATGCTTGCCACACTTCTTTCCGTTAAATGCTCTTCAAGCCATTATGACCATTTCTGCACCATTAAAGGCTCCAGCCCATTGACTCGACCGAGCATTAATGACGTAAGGTGGCCTTTGGGAAACCCACGCACACGACGTGACCTCTTATTCTCTTTCTTCGTTATGACGAGAGCAATGTCATGGATGGGTGTTGGGAGCTGAGGCCAAAGGGGGGCTCCGTCAGTTTTCTTCCTTCACGATTCTCTAACGGCGTTGGATCAGCCACATCAAATAGATATTTTTGTAACTTATGAAAGGATATGTACCTTTCTGTATTTAAAAAAAAGGATGTGTACTTTAATGAAAAATACCAATTCATTGTTTATAAAAATAAGAGTCTGATCCTCTATGCACCCTATGACTGATATTATTTCTATCCATCATAAAATATATTGAATTTTACAGTGGGTTTAAAGGAAAAAACTTAGATTCACTTTCTTCTTTAAACTTTCACTACGGTGGTCTTCTTCGAATTATATCAATGGACTAAGGTATGTCTTTAACTATGTTAAAGTAAAAATTATGATATTCTCAAATTAGTGGGAATTGATAAAATGATAGTTTACATGTAGCATCGAGCATTTGGTTTTAGAACTCATAATTTGTCATATGAATTTTTTTCTCTCTTTTGATATGTGAACCCTAGAAGCCAAATTAAATTATCTTCCATCGCTATTGATTTTGATTTTCCTGATAATATTTATTTTTGGCTTCTATTACTTTGTTCTTGATGTCGTATGCCTAATTAAGTAAAAGTAATATATTATGATTTATGCTTGATCTCATATATATCTTTTGCAAACTTTTAGATATGTCGTTAATTTTGAATTGACAAAAGGAATTTGTCCTTTATTGTATAATCTTTTATATGCTTATCATATGCTTTTGTCTCTTGAAAGATTTTATATGGATTTTTTTTGGCTAAAAATATTGATGTGATTACAAATTAATGATTTTTGAAATATATTGGATATGCTGTACTTTGCATATTTCAATTTTTGATTTTGCTTCCACTCATGTAGTTATATGCTTGAACTCATATATCTTTTCCAAATTACGTATATATACTTATGAATACATGACATTTCATCATTGAAATTATGTGAATGCAAGATTAAAGGATAATAATTAATGTGTATTGAATTTATAGTGCACATACTTCTACTTGCTGCAGTGGATGCATATATACTTAAAAATTACATTATATTGATTTGTTAGTCACCAAAGTGGCCAAATCTTTAAGAATTAGTAATTTTTAACTTGTGAATTAATTTCAATGATTCATGAATTGATGCTTAGGAATGAGATGACATTATGCTATATATTTGACATGGATACATTGAAATTCATATATTAAAGAACGTAGGACTTGCTCAAAGGTTAATTAATATTCTTGTAATATATGATATAAAATTGGCAATTAATATGTCTTTCTAGTTATATTTGAATATCCAAAGATAGCAAGCACACTAATTTCGATGTATTCATAATTGCCATATTAAAGTGATTAGCATTATTGATAGTTGATTAATGATGTATGTCTTAGTATCACCCAAAGAAGATCTTTGATATACATTTATGTCTAGTTCGAATCTATTAATATGATTATCTTAAAGCTTTAATATATGAATGTTTCAAGTATTTTTGTAGTATCTATTCCAATTTCTCTTCATTCGCGTGCTACATCTGTTTTCCTATTTAATGAATTAAATTTCTTCAATTGGTGTGAACAAGTTAGGAGGAGAAAAACTTTTAATAAAATTTGGAAAAGTCCAACAAATTAAGCTTAATGTTTATGCGAATGATAGTAGTAAACAACCTTAAAGTTGCTCTTTCCAAAACTGAGAATGCTAAGGAATTATGAATCTTGTGATGAAAGAGCATTTTCAAACTACTGACAAGTCTCTTATTGGTATATTAATAAGCAAATTAACCAACATGAAATTTGATGGTTCATATATTATGCATGAGCATGTCCTTGAAATGACAAATATAGCAGCAAAATTAAAGTGTTTAGGGATGATTGTGGATGAGTTCTTTTAGTATAGTTCATTCTCAACTCCTTGCCTTCTGAACAATATGGTCCAATCCAAAAGAATTATAACACAATTAAGGATAAATGGAATATTAATGAATTGACTAGCATGCTTATTCAAAAGGAAACAAGATTAGAGCATCAAAAGCCTCATTCCATTCATCTTGTTAGTCAAGAAGCTAAAAAGAGTTCTAAAAAAAGCATGGAAAGAATAAGAAAAGGAAAGGATTGCACAACTTAATTAAGGTTTCTAAGGCTTCTCAAATCTACAAGAAGGAACACAATACTAAGTGTTATTTCTGTAACAAAATTGGACACTTAAAGAAGGATTGCATAAAATGAAGGCTTGGTCCTAAAGAAAAGGTAAGCCTTATGCTTTAGTATGTTTCAAATCAAATTTAACTGAAGTTTCTTGTGGATTGATTCAGGTTCAACTACTCGCATTTCCAATATGCTGCAAGAATTTCTTTTGATCCAACCCATAAGAACAAATGAAGGATATTTTTTATTTTTATGAGAAATCACAATAAAGCTCCAATGAAAGGCATTGGCTCTTTTTGTTTAATTTTAGACGCTGCAAATTATCTTGATTTGTACCAATCTCTTTATGTACCAACTTTTTCATGCAATTTAGTTTCTTTGCCAAAAATTTAATGTGGTGGGATTTTCTTGTAAGTTTGAATTTGGATCTTTTAGTTTATTTAACAATAATAATTTTATTGGTTCTGGAATCCTTTATGATGGTTTATACAAGTTAAGGCTTGATAATAATTTTGCTAAAACTTTATTAACCATGCATCACAATATTGAAATGGAGTTTAGTTGATGAAAATTCTGCTTACTTGTGGCATAACGCTTGGATCATATATCCAAGGAAAGAATAAAAAGGTTAGTTAAAGATGACATACTTTATAATTTAGATTTTATTGATCTATGTTAATTGTATTAAAGAAAAACAAACTAAACACACTAAGAAAGGGGCCATAAGAAGTATACAACTACTTGAGATCATACATACTGACATATGTGGACCTTTTGATACTTTATCTTTTGGTGAAGAAAAGTATTTTATCACTTTTATTGATGATTCTTCATGTTATGGTCATAAAAAATCTCAATATGTTAAAGTTCTTGAAATATTCATTAATGAAGTTGAGAGACAATTAAATAAAAAGGTAAAAATTGTAAGGTGAAATAAAGGTGATGAATACTATGAAAAGTATGATGAGTAGTCAGAACCATGTCTAGCTCCATTTGCTAAATTCTTAGATATGTGTGCAGAGTGCAGTACACTATGCCAAGTACACTGCAACAAAATGGTATTGCAGAAAGGTATAATCATACATTAATGATATGTTAGGAGTATGTTAAGTTATTCATCTTTATTTTTATTTTTATGGATGTATGCATTAAAGACTGCCATGTATATCCTAAATAGGATTTCTAGTAAGGCAGTTTCAAAAATACTTTTTGAGATATAGATAGGAAGAAACCTACTTTGAGGCACTTGCATGTTTGGGTTGCCTAATAGAAGTCAGGATTGTACTCATGAAAAGAAATTGAATTTTTAAGACAACCAGTGGTTATATTATTGGCTATCTTGAAAAATCCAAAGGGTATAGTTTTTATTATCCTACCCATAGTATGAGAATTATAGAATCTTCATTGAGAATGGTGAAATAAGTAGGAGTAGAGAATCATGTAATAAGTTCCTTTACCTGTCACTTCCAAAGTTGTTCTGACCATTGTTTATACCCTAATAGTGATCAAGTATGACAAGTGAATGACCAACCACTCTATGATGGTGTTGTTTTTGATAAAACCATAGTAGTTGAACCACAAGGAGAAGTGATTAAAAGATCTCAAGGAGAAGGCGAACTGCTATTTTTGATGACTATATGGTTTATCTATAAGAGTCATAGATTGACTTGGAAATCAATATTGATACGATTTATGATTCAGTTGTTTTTTTTTTCAGAAGCCATGGAAAGTACTGATTCTGCTAGGTGATTTAATTCTATGGAAGATAAGTTAAAATCTATGGATCAAAATCAAGTTTGGGATCTTGTTGATTTGCCAAAAGGTTGTAAGAAAATCGGGTGTAAATGGGTCTTTAAAACTAAAGGCGACTCCAAAAGCAATATCGAAAGATATAAGGCTCGGCTTGTTATCAATAGTTTTACTCAAAAGAAAGGTATTAACTATAAGGAGACTTATTCACCGGTTTCTAAAAAAGACTCACTCAGAATCATTATGACATTGGTGGCTCATTTTAGTTTAGAGTTACACTAAATAGATATAAAAACCACTTTTCTTGTTGACAATTTAGAGGTCTATATGAACCTACCTGAAGGTTTTTCAATTAAAGGAAAGGAACATATGGTGTGTAAGTTTAAGAAATCAATATACAGACTCAAACAAGCTTTCGACAATGGTATCTTAAGTTTAACAATATCGGTTGAGCAAATGGAAGCAAATTTATTTTCTTAGTTCTATATATTGATGATATTTTACTTGCTTTTAATGATCTTGGTTTGTTACATGAAACTAAGAAATTTTTCTATGAACTTTGAAATAAAAGATGCGAGTGAGGTAGCTTATGTGATAGAAATCAAAATATTTCATGATAGATCACAATAATTGTTAAGGTTGTCTTAGAAAGGATATATTAATAAAGTTCTAGAGAAGTTTAAGATAAATAAATGTTCAGGAGGTATAGTTCCAATTTAGAAGGGAAACAAATTTAATTTTATGCAATGTCCAAAGAATGAATTGGAATGAGCACAAATAAAAAATATTCCCTATGCATCTACTGTTCGGAGTTTATTGTATGCTCAAACTTGCACTAGACCAAACATTAGTTTTGTTATTGGACTGTTGGGCAGATGCCAAAGTAATCCAGGAATAGATCATTGGAAAGATGCAAAGAAAGTTCTTAGGTATTTGCAAAGAAAAAGGATCACATGCTCACTTATAAAAGATGCGATCATTTGAAAGTGGTTGGTTATTTAGATTTAGACTTCGCCGGATGTACTGATACTAAAAAATTTACATTCGGATACATATTTCTTTTGCTAGAGGAACAATATCATGGAAGAGTATGAAGCAGTCTGTCATTGTTGCATCCACTATGGAGGCCGAGTTATGGCATGCTTTGAAGCCATGAGTCATGGGTTATGGTTGCAAAATTTTCAGGACTTAGAGTTATCGATAATATCTCTGCTGAAAATGTATCATGATAATGCCACAATAGTCTTGATAAGTATTCTTATGGTGCAAAATATATCGATATTAAATACTTAGTTGTCAAGCAAGAAGTTTGAAACATAAAGTGTCAATTGAACAAATTTGCACCAATCTCATAATTATCCTTTAACAAAAGGATTGCCATCCAAAAATTTAATAAACATGTTGAAAGAATAGGTGATTAGACACCATGATTGATAATGTATTATGACACTTTGAACTCACGTATTGTGTTTCTGATATATCATGTTTTATTTTGTATACATGATTGTTATAGATAAAAGTTTGATATTATAGTCTTAATAAAGACATTATAATTGGACTATTACTATACCTCTCACTTATTGATCCAAGAGGCTATTGCTGTTGAATGTGGAAGGAACCATATCGGTTTGATGACGTGCAACCACCATGACCTGCTTAGTTTTTCTACTTAATTATGATATTGTGGCAGCTAACTTAAGGCAAAATTTTTAGCATTATTCCTTTGTGCATGTTATAGTCTTATTAAATCATAAAAAGAATATCATATGAGCCAAATGGAAGAATGTACGAATTATGTGGCCTATATGATTAATTTAAAGCATTTATTTATTTATGTAAATGGTTTAATGAATTATTTGAATACTAAATATATTATTGGCTATGAAAAGGTATAATTCTTATGAAGAGGTACAACTCTTTATAAATAGATGTGTTTGTATCTTATGAAAGATGTGTAGACAAAACTTTTATGAAAAGGTACAATCTTTGTAGCAATATGTCTATATCTTATGAAATGATGTCTACCTTGATAGAAGGTACCTATTCATTATTTATAAAAATCAGAGTATGATCCTCTCTACATCCTATGATTGATATTATTTTTATCATCAAAAAAATATGTTAAAGTTTATAGAAGGTCTAAGAGGAGAAACTTAGATTCACTTTCTTCTTCCAACTTTCTTGTATAACTTTAACTATCCTAAAATGAGAATTATAATGTTCTAAAATTACTACAAATTGATAAAATGATAGTTTACAATTACCCAAACTACATTTCTCCTGCAAATGGAGAGCAATTTAAGGGAGTCCTCCAGTTGTTTGAGTTGTCCTTACGTTGTTGCGCTCTTCCTTAAACGAAGAGAATTTGGTATGGTTAGAGAAGGAAATCGAAAAAGTATATGGAATCACAAGAGGATAATTTTATTAACAAATCCAAAAGAGCAAATTAAAAAACGAAGGGTAATGACTCAAGAAGATGAGCTGGCATTATTCTTTTTAGATGGGGGATCATGTGGGTAACCCTTACCAGCAAGGGAGGTCCCTTAATTTACAGTGATTCCATATACTTGGGAAAGATAAGCTTAATGGAAGGGAGTCGGAAGAAGGGAAAAGAAAAGCTTTTAACCATGAAAAGTTTAGTGCTAGGAGAAGATATTCGTACGTGCAGTCAGTTCCATACCAAAAGGTGTAGAGTTTTTGATGGTGCTTCCAAGCAATACCGCGTCCTAAGTATCATTTTCATGATTCTCAAGAGGTAGCCTTGAGTTGTTAATTATCTCAGTCACAAATTAACATGCAAAGAGATGAAATACACCATGAAATAAATAAATGAAACTTTCAGTTAGATTCTTTGTCACTTGTCTAGGGGTAGATAAATTGATCGAGCAGTTTCATTCTTGAAATCACATAATGAAAGAATTACTGATCAATCATAGATGATCTAATCACTGATTAATCATGTATGATCTAATCATCTACCGCCATGTTTCCATTGCTGCAGTACTTTTAGTTCCAAGAATTTTCATTTGTTTTTAGAGCGAACAAAGAAGAACTCTAAGCACTTACCTGCATTCTAGAGCCTTCATTTTCCAATAAAAATCCATGCATGCAGAGTGCTTGAAAGAAGTTACACATGTGGAAATGGAAATAAAATGTCAAGAGGCTTGTGTAATCTAAAAGTTCACAAGTGGTCTGAGCGTGTTACGATTCTAAAACTTTAATCATTGATATTAAGAACTTAGATTCAAGTATTGTCCTCAAATTTCTCTAACAAGATACCATCCATAGCAAACTATAATAATATGGATCCACTTGTGGCGTAGTACAGGACCCATTGAGAAGTCCAAGGAGTGGAAACAATAATTTTGGAGCAGTCCGTCCTTGTAGATCTTGAGGGGTGCTTAATTATTCATTATCAAAAATTTAGATAAGTGATTTTATAAATATGCAACGTGAAGAATTGACACATTGAGGTCCAAAGCTAGTCCTTCCAATTTCTCAAACATTTCAGCTATTTTATTCGGTGATAATTTGTTTTAACATCTAAAAAGGCACTTAAATTTTAATCTAAGGTGAGCAACGCTAACTTTATTTTTCTTCTTTATTCCTTTCATTTTGTTTATTTACATAGGTCCTTCCACTTTTTTTTTTTTTTTTTTTTTCAGTTTATGAGAGAAGATTAGTTCTATATTATAAGGGTACAATACTTGAGGATAAACAAAATGAAATTTGGGGAGCCTCTTATTATATAGAAGGGTACATGCAAGCTAACATGGTAAGCCCTCATTTGCAGGCCGGCTTTGGGCTTCTATCATTAACTATCACAACAACACCACCAATCGCCATTAGGACCATCTTGCACCAATTGGGGCTGGCCGGTAGTGGCCCCATAACTTTCACAAATCCCTTTGCACGCACTAGCATCATTTGATCGCTCCACGCATAATAATTCTAAACATGCTTCAACTCCAGCTGCAACCCAATGAGATTTAGTCAAGCAAATATTCAAGCCGTTTATAAATAACAAAAGAAATTTGCTAAAAAAAGTCTAATTTGGACTACTCTTAATTATTATTGAGAAACAACATCATATCAAAAAAATATTTACATTGGTCCTCAACACCATGTATAAATCCTTCCTTTCAATATATATATATATATATATATATATATATATATATATATAAGCACATATCATAAAATTATGTTGATTTGCTATAAAGATATGCCTTTGTCATAAGCAACACGTGCTAGAAAATATTTTAAGCTAAGGCATTATTAAAAAAATATAGGACTTTGTTTCATAATTCCTATGATATATGTGCACATAAATGTAAAGAAATTTCAATAAACTAGAAATTAATGGAGTTTCATTGGTTCAACAAAGTGCAAGACAATTTGCATAATAACATGGATTAGATATATATGAAAAAAAAGGTATGTAGAAATAAATCCTTTAAAAAAAAAAAAATACTTAGCAGGTAAGATACTTGTACCGTGACCTTACAACCATATTGAGAAGTCATGATAGCGTTAAAATTGGTAATCATGTTCACTAATATTTAGCAAGCATAATTTATATGATTCAATAAAGCGAAGGAACGTTTGAAGAGAGGGGAGGAGGGACAAGAAACATATTGATAAATCATGAATAACTTTTGTTAAAATATAGTTTTCATGATAAAACTGTAATTCATAATTAATTCTCTTATTATGAAATATTTTGAAAAATTGGTTGATTGATAATTTGAATCATTTTTATTCAAAAAGAGTAATTTAATTTATTTAATAGCTTGTAAAATTATTAATAAATCATCAAATAGAATAATTAGATATGATACAAAATGAATGAATAAAAATAGTATAATCCATGCATATGCTAGATAATAGACAAACCTGGTGTTGCGAGGAAGACAATAAATATAATAGTAAACACGAGCTTTATCGCAACAAATATATGCCTTTTACTTGTCATTTATCCTCTATCCTCTTTCTTTCAATTTGCTTGTAGATTAGGGTGCACCAGAGGCTTGAGTATATAGCCCCAAAAATGCTTGGACACGGTGAAAGAAGTAAAACTTTTGGATCTACTTTTAGTAGTGGGATATGGTACATAAAAGCACATTAATTTTTGATATTAGAATGAATCAAATAATTTGATATTCAAATTCATTTTTATATTCAAATATGTGTAATTATGAATATAAATGGACCATCTATTCTAATATTTATTTCTATATCCATATCAAAGTAGTTGAAAAAAAGGCTTAAATGAGTTGAGTTGTATCCATATCAAAGTTTTGGAGAAATATTGAAGAGGGCCAGCACGTATGGATTTTTCTCAGACTATGTCCTATTTAGGAGCCTCAATAGCATATGTCAGCATTTAAATCCTTTAAAGGAAAGAGATAATAAAAAAATAAATTAAATAATATCATTGACATGGACAAGTACTTATTGTACCAAATTAAATTGTAGGATATGGTACATATATGCTTTCTCATATTAAAATGAATCAAATAATATCCAGTCAAATCCAATTTGATATCCAAATCTATCTAAACATGGAAATAAATTTGACCATCTATTCTAATATTTCTATATTTATATCGAAGCATTTAGAAAATCAAAAGAGGCCAGATTTTTCTCAGGCTATTTCTTTATTTAGGAGCCTCAAGAGCATATTTCAGCATTTAAATCCGTTTAAGGAAAGAGATAACAAAAAAGTTGAATCAAATAATATCTATTTGGATTCGTTTTCAAATTCAAATCTAACGGACGCAAACTATATCATTTGACAATATGGGAAAGTACTTATTGTACGAAATTGATCTTTCCTGATTCGGTGAAGATGTGCAGCAAAAATTGATTTGAAGAATTTATACAAGTGCACAGACTTCATCTACGAAGGGAGTGCTGTAAAGATATAAGTTCCAAGGAGAAAAAGGGCCATTAAATATAAGCAACAAAGTAGATCAAGCGTATCAGAAATAATATATATCAAGATTTTGATTCTTAGTCAAAAACAATAGATTACAGAGTGATTCTGATTCTTCGTCAAAAACAATTAATTTAATTATGACCAAAATAATATATTACATCCATCTATATGCCAATAAGTTCACAATACTTATAAATTTTACATATTTATTCATGCATGTATTCTATGTTCACAAGTTAAAAAATACAATTCTATCTCTCTGGTTTGATGAAATCCGGATTCATGGTGTATCACAATTTGCAATCATCGTCGTTTTATGAAAAAAAAAAGCATACGACTGTGTAAAAGTAGGATGCACCATGAGTGACTACAGCACATTCTAACCTTTAACACTACTTTTTTTGGAGAATAATTTGGCAACAAGTAACATAAGAAATTGTTATGGGAGATCAGTCTTCCTTTTTTTTTTTTTTTTCCTCCCTCGCAATGGCTAATATGGCAATGCTTTGTACAAGATTAATATAAAATACTTGCCACTAGTATATATATATATATCAAGCAATCATCTATTAAAAATAAAGATAGATACACAGGCCTTAGATATCTGATTCCAAAAATATGATCAGACTCCAGCATATATATTTGAAGATATAATTGGCATAATCTAAGGTATTTGATTCTGTGATATTTAAGAGATATGATTGGCATGATCTCAGGATTCTTAAGAATTGGACATTCTGAAATCGGATTTCACTTCTTATTCCATGCGCAATGGTTGTGATTGATGCATTTTACTTTCCAACATTATTATCTACCTGGCTAATCAACATTTTATATACTTTATAATTAATGAGGATGCAATGAATATTGTCAGGTGTGCTCACTCTTATGGCAATTAATCATCACAAATGTTGTGGATGTCGATGGCAGTGATTCAAGGACCATCGATGTTGGAAGAGCCCTCCTTAATTTATTCTTGGCATTGGCAGTGACCCAAGCAAGAAGATCGCAAGTGAGGAGGAAAAGCCTCAGCCACTACCAATGTAAAATTACGATAATATATTCACGTACAAAATATCTCTAGTGAAATTATAAAT
>UESW01003900.1:2887953-2902386 GCA_900491605.1 Calamus simplicifolius | reverse complement strand
AATGCAGCGGCGATTTTACCCCTCAACACATGCCCCCCACTCCCTAGTTCGAAGCATAGGTTCGGGCGTAGGGAGTACAACTCCAGGTGGCACGATCTGAATGGGTTTGGATTTGACAGCCTACGTAATGATACCCTAATTGATGCTGCGTGGCCGCCTTGCCTTTATGGGACGGATCTGTTGCTTTATAGGGGCAACGGTTGGGGAAGTAATCCCGGTTTTTATGGCGCCTGCAACGGCGGTTCCGGGTTCCGATCAAGACGTCTTATCTTCTCTTTGAGGCGGTTTCCTTCGGGAAAAGCAAAGTCGAAACAGCGCCATTCAATTTTTGTAGCGCCCTTTCGTTCCTTCTTGGAGGATCCTGTTCCCCTTTTTCTTTGCAACGTCACTCGGTGTTTCTTTCAACCCAAATGGAGGCCTAGCGACCTGATTTTAGAGATTGCTATTGAAGATTTGGGGAGAATACGCCAGAAGTATGGCATTCCCTCGGATGTCATTTTTTGGCTGCCGGAGCCCAAGCATAGGGTCTCGCAAGAGCTAGAGGGCGGGATCTTTCTTTACGAAGAGCCTGAAGGCAGGCTTCCAACTTCCCCTTCACCCCTTAGTGAAAGATCATGAGGTTCTATAACATCTGTCCAACAATGGTGGCTCCTAACAGCTGGGAGTATCATCGGGTTTATCTCGATGTGTAACCAGGTTTCAGGTAATAGCAACTCTGTCCCTGTTCTGTGTTTATTACCATATGATGTCCGGAAGGAGCTCGGTGTGGTCCTATATCGGACCTCGGAAGTCATTCAGGACGATCATGGATAAACCGTCGTCCATAAAGGAATAGAAGTTCGATTCTTTATCACTGAAGGGAACATCGGTTCCGGCTTCCCACGGGGATGGGGAAACCCTGTTAGGGATATGGAAGCACATCCAGCCCTATCTGAACGAGAGAAGGAGGACCTAGGGGTCCTTCTTGACGGTCGAGTGTTCTCGGCCAATGTTTTGCTATCGGAGGAGGCTCTTTTGCCGCCGGACTTAGCCCTGTCGACGTACAAGGTAAGTTTTTTTCTTTCTCCCTTCCATTGATTTTTTTCGAGAGTATGTCTCGGTCTGATTGTTTACCTACTGCGCTAGCAGCCAAGAAATCTGCGTTGGAGGGCCGCATAAAGAAAGAGTTGGGCAAACGTCCGAGAGAGGCTGGTAGTAGTGCAGAAAGGCATAAGCCTAAGAAGAAGGTTCGTCTTTCTGGAGAGCACTCGCCGAGGCTTGGCGAGGGCTAGCCCGCGCTCTTTACCATCGAGGAAAGAGGATGTGGGGGAGCCGGCAGTGAGAGAGGGGTCCCCTCAGTTGGAGGAGGGAGCAATAGTCATGACGAGCAGAGGGCGGAGGAGGACCCAGAGAGGGTGGCCAGATCCCTTGTCCTTTGGTGGTGGAGATAGTGGATAGCCCGGACGAGGCTCCGTCGGAAGTTCAGGGTGGGCCTATCGTTGAAGGGCCTCCCTCGGAGGGATTAGAGGGCGGCGACGTTGGCCATCGGTAATGGAGGCTCGAGAGGAATTTCCTGCTGGAGAGCTTCCTCCTGAGGAGGTCAGAGGAGCTGGTGAACAGATCGAGGCCTCGGTGGAGCTCGCAGGGGAGGAGCAGGCGCCGATGATCGAAGAAGGTCCCTTGGGTGAGGAAAGGGGACAGGATGATGACCTTCCAGCCGAAGCCTCTCCCACTGGAGCCTCGGGAACATTAAGGCCTGGGCTGGCTGAGTTATCTGAGGAATCGCAGGCCAGGATTTTGCTGAAGGAGGATAGGAGATTGAAAGCTTCTCAGTCTGAGGTTGCCCAGACTGATCCCTCGAATGGGCAGCCTGGGAGTTCGGATCCGGCTATCGAGGAGGTGTTCTCTGCTCTGATGAAGTCGGCGCTGTATCGAGCGTGGGTCCCTTGATGAACGAGTTTGAAGACTTGGATCTTATCGACGCCGCATTCGGTCAGTGGAACGCAGCGAAGGATATTCATCTCCTTCCTGAAATCAACAATTCCGCCCTCATGGAGCTAGCCAGGTCTTACACCTCCCTGGTGAGTTGCTATTCAGAGTAGTGGGCGCTTTCTGATTAACTTGACCGTGCTTCCATATTCTTACTTGAGTTTTGTTTTGCAGTGCGCTCTGATCACTAGGGCATTGTGCTGGCGCTTGAGCCTGGCGACAGGGGCCAGCGTCCAGGCCAAGAGAGTCGTACCGAGCTCCGATTGTGAGCAGAGGCGTCTGACAAATTTGAGCGAGTCTTGGATACCGCCAACAAGAACTTGGCAAGGGCGAGGGGATTGCATTAGGCCACCCTCGACGACGTATCCAGATTAAGGCTCGAAGTTAAGGAGCTACAGGGCTTCGGGCGAGGTATGACAAAGTATGCTTGGAGTTATCACGGTCACATCAAGATATGCCAAAGAAATAAAAACTGCTAGGAAGCAGCTCGATGAAAGTCGAGACAGGCTGGGGAGAGAAACTGCTGAGAAGAATCACCTGAACAGAATGCTTGGCAAGTCGGAGGAGAAGGTCCGGCAGCTAAATCATTGCATTGTTTCTAGGGATGACAATATCAGATGGCATCAAGAAAATGGCCAAGCTTGATAATGAGCTCTTCTAGTCCAAGGAAGAAGCCAACGGCAGGCAGTCGAGGATCAACGACCTCAAGGAAGGATCAAGCTGGTTAAGGCCGACAAGCTGAGGGCCTTCGGCGAGGTCGAGGAATTAACCAAGAGATTAGCTCGGAGGAGGAGGAGGTACGATATCGTCTTTTTAATCTTCCTATCGGCTCATTGTTGCATCGGCTAACCCTGTGTTTGCAGATGGAGAAGGCGAAATTGGAGGGCCGAAGCCAATTAGAGACCTGCAAGGGGAACTATCGTCGAGTCGATAAAGGAGCTCAGAGCTCAAAGGGCGGGTCGCCGAGACTGAGGAGAAATCGTCTCACCCTGGAGCCAAGTTGCTGAGGCTGAAAGGCATCTCGCCATACTTCGGGGTGAACAAGATGCGACTTGTGCCGAGGCTTTTCAGCTCGGCGCGGAGGAGGCCGACTAGAATATCTCGGGAGCATCCGGAGAGGGACCTCTCCTTTTTGGATGTTGAACCCTTTGAGGCCTGTACCCCGAAGGCCGAAGAAGTCGAGTACGAAAACATCTCAGACGTCGATCTTGATGCAATTTTGGGCTCTAGCGATGTCGCGGCTCCCGAAGGATACTCCAAGCTTGCCATCGAAGGAAAGATGACTTTTGAAGTGGGCGAAGCAGCCAAGCCTCTCCGAGTGTTGCTGAGGATACCGCTGGGACTGATCCAGCCCCTGATCCTTGAGGGTCATTTGTGTATTTTTTGCTTTTTGGACTTGTGGCCTGACTGAAATTTCTGATGAAGGGTTTTTCACCTCTATTTGTTTGTTTTCTTGGCTATCTTTTATCTCAAGTTTTCTTCCGACTGCGAACAAATTATAACTCGTTCGCGCTCTTAAGTTGATTGAACTCGGGCTAGAATAGGCGTCTCGGTCGAGGCCGAGGTATAAGGATTACCGATTTGTCCGAAGTAGAGAATGGGCAAGCTCGGCCGAGGCATAAAATGGTCTGGTGCTGCCGAAGAACATAGTTTCAGTCCCGCTCGGAGCGGGCAAGGGAATTTGCCCCGCCAAGTATTGGATAGTTCGACTGGGAATGGTCGAGAATTGCAGGGGTATCCTGGTTAGAGCCGAGGTTAAACAGTTCGGCTTGTTCGGAGTGAAGAAGTAGGCATGCTTTCGGCCGAGGTTCCCCAGTCCGACGCACAGGTTTGGGCGTAAGGAATATAGCTTCAGGTAACATAATTCGAATGGAGGGGGTTTGGTCCTGAGAAAGGGGGGTGCATCCCGAGTGCCGCAAAGTTACTGATGATCCTCTTCGATGAGGGAACGGAACTCTTCGTTTCCTATGAGCACCCGCTGAGGTGGTGACATGTGGCGTGTCCCGCGGTAGTAATGTTGGAATTAATGGTCCCGGCGATCGAGATACCCGCCAGGAGCAGTTTAAAAACGAGTG
This sequence comes from Calamus simplicifolius, assembly GCA_900491605.1. Classification (NCBI taxonomy): domain Eukaryota; kingdom Viridiplantae; phylum Streptophyta; class Magnoliopsida; order Arecales; family Arecaceae; genus Calamus; species Calamus simplicifolius. The sequence continues at coordinate 2,898,343 of UESW01003900.1, read as the reverse complement.
GAGGAGCGCCATCGTTAATCATCTTTTCAGCTAACCTTGTCAGATTTTCAGATACTGAGATGGCTTCCAGAGGTGAGGGGCGATCGACGAAACACCAAGCAGTGGCGTTAGCGGCCGTGGGGGGCCCCGTTGGGGCCGCACCACAGTGACCATCGATGGGGAGGTTTTAGCGTCACTATTCGCGGATCGTGAACAAATCCGGAAGACAGCCGAGCAATATCTGGCGTTACTACAAGAGAGATCGAGCTCCTCCGCCAAGACAACAGCCGGCTGAGAGGTAGGTGGCGTCCCTCCAACGACAAGTGGCCGAGCCAGCTCTGCGGCGCGGGGAAAGCTCAGTGGTGCTGGAGAAGATGATAAGCCCCTGTAAGGATTCATGTACCTTTTTCTTTTCCTTTTGTTTCTCTTTTTGTGGTGAATGAAAGGAATTTTCGTATTTTTTGTGCCTGCTATCACCTCCGGAACATTTTTTTCTTATCCTTCGGGTCTTACGAAACGAACCACCCTCCGGGGAATCTCTAGTAATCTTAGCGAGGCTAGAGCATGGCATCCCATTTTGACGAGGTAAACGAACTCGTGAGTTTCAGCCGGAGCATTGCGTATACTCAGCTCTGCCGAGGTATAAGGAGTATTTCGTTGTTGTTGAGGCAAGGGCAGCTATCTCGATCTGGATCGAAGCATAACATAACGCTCGGTTATATTGAACCGAGAAGAGATGCCTCGGTTTAGTCCGAAGTATAGAGGCAATCTTAGCTTTGAGTTGAAGCACAAGGCAATGTCTTGGTTTATGCCAAGACATAATGGGAGGTTGGGCTGGAGCAGGGGATATCAATGTGCCTTTATTGGGGAGTAATTAACTTATGTGCCTTTTTATTACTCTGCCAGTGCCTTGTCTTTTCCAAGGCGAGTTGGCCTTCTTTTTGCCGAAATGGATAATACGGCTTTGCAAGCTGCAAAAGATGCCTTGCTATTTTTCGGAGTCATTTATCCCGTCGGCTTTTTCCAATGTAGGTCTTTTTAGCGTGTGACATAAGCACTCGTTCGCCATTGGAGCATGTCGTTTTCATCGAGCGATTTCTCAGGCCTGTATCTCAAGGACCGGCGGTCGATTTCCTGCACTTAAGGCTTTTGGTTCGGGATCAGAGGAAAATCTTCTGGCTGCGTCATGGCATGGGTAACGTGTTTGGCACGCTTCGAGGAGCGCTCTTTTCATCCTGGGATGCCACGTGGTAGTGTGGCCAGGGCATTTTGAATCTCGGGGCTTTCCGCTCTAATAGCTGCTCCCGGTCGTTTGCCTATAAAATAGGAGGAGGGGGCCGTGTTAGGCTATTTCCCAAGGCTTTCTTCTCCGTGAGTTGTGAGAGTTTTCATGATGTCTGTGTCCCCTAGGTTGAGGGTGGAGAGAATGAGCTTTCTTTTGCAAGTCGACTTCCCCCGATAGCTGGGTGATGAAGAAGTTGCTGAAGAGCAGACCGTCCTCAAGAGAGGAATTTTGGAGATCATATGGAGAGCGCACGGGAGGTCCGCAGAGATCACATGGAGAGCGCACATATGTGCTTCCTGTGTGTCCTTTGTGGTTTGCTGTGGGGGTCGCAGGGTAGGAAGTGCACATGTACCCCACAGTACGCACGGACTTTTCCTTCTCCCTCGGGTTGGTTCCCTTAGCTCATCCGGCTGGGGATCTTTTGCCTGTGAAGAGGGAGTTGAGAGCAGTGCTGGTCTGCTTGTCCCCCGCTTTTCACAGTCGGGCAGTGTCCAGCAGCCTAGCATCCCACTTGGGGGAGACGCATCCTCAGCATCAGCATCTACGGGTCTTCCTTCTGTTCTTGGATCTCTTTGCGCATCCATAGGACCCGTGGGAAGCTGGCTTGGCCTTAACCGGTGGTTCAGGGCAAGCTGATTGGTTGTCTGATCTCTTGGGTCAGATGCCAAACATCATTATTAACCGAAGCTGACTGAAGCAGTCCGGTCGAGCTATTTACTCGTTTTTATTTCCTGTGCCACGATGCACTTGTAATGCCTCTTAGGAGGTTGTAACTCTTTTTCATTGATGAAGAAATAAAGAAAGTTTTATTCTTTCTTCATTTAGCATTTGCTTCTTTTTCGATGGATTATGTTTGAGAGTTGCTACACCCATATCACGCTTTTGTGTCATAGCATATTTCGGCAGCATTCTTGCTACCTTTTTTTGCTAAGACCGATATTCGGTCCCCATGGAGAAAAGCGTTTATCCCTGCTTGGGTCAGAGGTAGACCTGGGCAGTCTTGTGAACCCACATAGTGAGCATGATCTCATTTGTAGAACAAAGCAGGTATTTCTTTGGAAAGAGACAGCTTGCGTGTCTTAACTGTTGAGCAGAAGAAGGTTGCTTGCTTCTGCCGAAGTATAATAGGACGTCTTAGTTGTGTTAGAGTGTTTGAGAGATTACTCATCTAGGCCGGAGCTTCAGATAGAGTTTTATGAGTGCGTCATTTGACTTGACCAAGGTTTCAGATAATACATCACACGGTTGTAGTCGAGGCTTCAGAATATCACTCGGTTGTTGCCGAGGTTTAAGAATATCGCTCGGTTGTTGCCGAGGCTTTTCGGTGTTTTACTTGGCCCTGCCAAGGTACGGAGATATCCCTCGGTTTGGCCAAGGATTTTGGTAAGGGATGCGCACCGGCTTAGCCGAGGCTTCTGCACCGCTTGACCGGCCGGGGCTTGTAAGCTACCCGAATCCGATCGAAGTTTTCTTTACCATTTGGTCCGGCCAGGGCTTGTAAGCTGCCCAAATCCGGGGAGTTTTCTTTAACATTCGGTCCGACCGGGGCTTGTACTGTCCGAATCCGGTCAAAGTTTTCTTTACCATTCGGTCCGACCGGGGCTTGTAAGCTGCCGAATCCGGTCGAAGTTTTCTTTGCCATTCGGTCTGGCTGGGGCTTGTTAGCTGCCCGAATCCGGTCAAAATTTTCTTTGCCATTCGGTCCGGCGGGGCTTGTAAGTTGCCCAAATCCGATCAAAGTTTTCTTTGCCATTCGGTCCGGCCGGGGCTTGTAAGCTGTCCGAATCTGATCAAGTTTTCTTTGCCATTCGGTCCGGCCAGAGCTTGTAAGCTGCCTGAATTCAGTTGAAGTTTTCTTCGCCATTCGGTCTGGTCGGGGCCTATAAGCTACCCGAATCGGTCGAAGTTTTCTTTGCCATTCGGTCCCGGGGCTTGTAAGCTGCCCGAATCCGGTTGAAGTTTTCTTTGCCATTTGGTCCGGCCGGGCTTGTAAACTGCCCGAATCTGATCGAAGTTTTCTTTACCATTCGGTCTGGCCGGGGCTTGTAAGCTGCCAGAATCCGGTTGAAGTTTTGGAGATCACTTGGTCCCTAGCCGCACTGGGGGTACTCGGCCATACCAAGTCTTTGTGAAATAGGACTCGGCCCAGTCGAGGTACGAGATAGCTCAGTTGTGCCGAGAATGGATGCGTAAGCAGCATCTGTTTTCTATTATGACTTTTTGAAAAAAACGATTGTAGCGGTCATGCCGCGAATAATAGAAACAAGATGCCAAAGCTGCAAATGGGGCAAGTCTATAGAAAGCGTACCCTACTGATAGTATATGCAGAGATTGTCCGAATTCCACGTCCGGGAATAGATTTTTCGCTCAGATCTTGGAGCTTGTAGTGCCAGGTCCGATGACTTCCGCCACTTGATGGGGCCTTCCCAGTTCGGAGACAGCTTTCCTTGCTCTAGTGGCTTGGAGACGGATGCTTTCTGAGGACAAGATGCCGGGTAAGAAGGATTTTCCTTTGACTCTGGTGGCGTGATAACGAGCCACTCTTTGCTGGTATGCAGCTACTCTGATTCGAGCTTTCTCTCTGATCTCTTCTACCAGATTGAGGTCGGTGCGGAGCTGCCCATTATTGGCTTCCTCCGAGTAGCTCTCCACTCATGGAGAAGGAAGCCCTATCTCCACGGGGATGATGGCTTCCGTGCCGAAGGCCATCCGGAATGGGGTCTCGCCAGTGGGGATTCTCTGGGTGGTGCGGTAGGCCCATAGGACATGGTGAAGTTCATCCGCCCACCTGCACCGGGCTCTAGCAAGCCGAGCCTTGATCCCTTGATGCAGGGTCCAGTTAGTTACTTCGGCTTCTCCGTTGGCTTGCGGATGCCCTACCAATGTAAGGCGGTGGCAGATTCCATGCTCCTCGCAGAAACCTCGGAACTTTGGGTTGTCAAATTGCTTGCCATTATCGGTGATAATAGTATGCGGAAGGCCAAAGCGGCAGATAATGGATCTCCACACGAAGTCCCTAGCTCGAGCTTCGGTTATTTGGGCAACTGCCTCGGCCTCCACCCACTTGGTGAAGTAGTCGATGGCACAAACAAGAACTTTCTCTGTCCAGTGGCGAGGGGAAAAGGCCAAGAATATCCATCCCCCACTTAGCAAAGGGCCATGCAGAGGAAATAGGGACCAAACTGGCGGAGGGGAGCCTTTGGATGTTGGAATGTCTCTGACATGGGTCACAAGCTCGGACGAGGTTGTCAGCATCTTTTTGCATGGTGGGCCAATAGTACCTTTGGCACAGCACCTTGTGGCATAAGGACCGGCTCCCTAGATGGTTGCCGCAAATTCCTCATATACCTCTCGGAGCATAATCAGCTTCGGATGGGCGAAGGCACTTGAGTAGCGGCATGGAGAAGGACCGCTTATAGCTGTCGTCTATCAGCACATAGTGGGTGGCTTGCATTTCAGCTTCTTGCTTCCTTTCGTCGGCTGGGAGCAACCCTTCTTTAAGATACCTCAGTATGGGGTCGAACCAGGATGGTTCGGCCTCGACCTGCATCACTCGTCTGCCTCCGCGATGCTAGGCCTTTCCAGAATCTCCAGGGGAAACTTCCACTCGGAATCCATCGACTCCGCAGTTGCCAGCTAAGACAATAGGTAGGCATGTGCATTCTCGATCTTGGGATCTGAATACTTCAAATTCAGAGAAGTGGGAAAGCAAGTCCCGCACCTATTGAAGGTACCGAATCATGCTCGGCTCCGGGCCTCAAATTCGCCCCGCACATGACCAGCTACCAATTGAGAGTCGGTAAAGGCATTCAGCTTCTTCGCTTTAAGGTCACGGGCGATTCGGAGTCCAGCGAGTAGAGCTTCATATTCTGCTTCATTGTTGGAGGCTGGAAGGAGAAGCGAACGCCGTACTCGAAGGTTGCCCCTTTGGGCTGGTGAGGACTAAGCCAGCGCCAGAGCCATGGGCGTTAGATGATCTGTCGACATGGAGCAGCCACAGGCGTCAGGTCTCGGATGCTTAGAAAAGTCGGAGTGGAGCCATCCTCGGGATGGTACATTCGAGGAGGAAATCAGCTAGAAATTGCGCTTTGATGGCGGGCGAGGTTGGTATCGGATATCGTGCTCGCTTAGCTCGACGGCCCATTTGGCCATTCTCCTGATGTCTCCGGGCGACGGACTACTGCCTTGATTTTGGTCGGTAAGGACCGTCACAGAATGCGCTTGGAAATATGGCCACAACCTCCAAACCGATGTTATCAGGGCCAACACCAACTTCTCGATTCGAGTGTATCTTGTCTGGCGTCTCGGAGCAGCTTGCTAACATTGTAGATCGGCTTTTGGGTCTTGTTCTCTTCTCTGACCAGCACCGAGCCAACTGCGCCTTCTGAAACTGCTAAATACAGAAATAACACTTCTCCTGGATTCAGACTGCTGAGGAGAGGTGGAGAGCCGAGATATCTCTTGAGGTCCTCGAATGATTTCTGACATTCGGTGGACCATTGAAATTCTTGGCAGATCGGAGAGCTTTAAAGAAAGGAAGGCATCTCTCAGCCGATCGAGCCACAAAGCGATTGAGGGCCGCGATCCTTCCAGTTAGGCGCTGGACCTCTTTGACAGATGTTGGGGGTGCCATTTGCCGGAGGGCTTGAATCTTCTGCGGATTGGCTTCAATGCCCCGCTGAGAAACCATGAAGCCCAAGAACTTCCCAGAGTTGACACTGAAGGCGTGTTTTATTGGGTTGAGCTTCATCCGATATTTTTGGAGTGTCGCGAAGCTCTCAGAAAGATCCTCAATATGGGGATGCTTCTTTGCTTTTGACCAGCATGTCGTCGACATATACCTCCATGTTTCCCGATTTGCTCCTTGTAGACTTTGTTAACCAGCCTTTGGTAAGTAGCACCTGCATTTTTCAGACCAAAAGGCATGACGCGTAACAATATGTACCTCGGTCGGTTATGAAGCGGTCTTTTCTTCATCCTCGGGTGCCATTCGGATTTGATTGTAGCCCGAATATGCGTCCATGAAGGTCAACATCTGATGACCAAAGTGGCATCCATAAGCTGGTCGATCCGAGGGAGAGGAAGCTGTCCTTCGGGCATGCTTTATTAAGGTCGGTGAAGTCGATGCAGATCCACCATTTACCATTCGACTTCTTCACCATGACAACATTGGACAGCCAGTTGGGATAATTTACCTCCCGAATGAAATTTGCCTTGATGAGCTTGTCGACTTCTTCCTCAATTGCCCTCTGTCGATCAGGGCGAAGCTCCTTTTCTTCTGCTTCACGGGCGGGACATCTCGTCAACATTAAGATGGTGGATGAGAACGTCTGGGCTGATTCCAGCATATCAGAGGCGGACCAGGCAAAGACATCATATTCTTTCGGAGGAAGTCAATCAGCTCCAACCGGGGCTTCCCTTTCAGTAGCGACCCGATCCTTATGGCTCGGTCAGGTCGGGCTTCGTCCAACGGTACCTCCTCCAGCTCTTCGGCTGGTTCTCCTCGTTGCTCGGCAAAATCCTCTCGAGCATCCAGCTCATTAACCTCGGGCAGTTTGGATTAAGGCTGGTGACGAAGCACTGCCAAGCTACAGCTTGGTTTCCTCGAACTACTACTCCCCATCCGGTAGGGAACTTCATTGCTAGGTGCGGGATGGAGAAGCGGCTCTAAGGGACATCAGGCCGGGTCTCCCAAAAATTGCATTGTAGGGCGACCGAAGCTTGGTCACCAAAAATCTGTATGAACAGTGGCAACACTGGGCCAAGTTCCCGCGCGGACCGTCAAGGTCACGACCCCTTCGGGGTAATAACATCCTGAACCCCATTAGGGTGGAGTCCATGGCTCGGAGATTCTCCATAAGCAGTTTCATCTTCACAAACACATCAAGATACAAAACGTTGATAGAGCTCCCACTATCAATAAGGATTCGGTCTACATCATAATTGTTAAGATTGAGGGATACAACCAATGCATCATCATGCGGAACTGTATCTCTTGGAGGTCACTGTCGGAGAAGGAGAGCTTGTTGGTCCGCGCTTTCTTTGGCGCTGAACCTTCTTCATCGTCTCGCCAACTCGATGGACAACGACTGCCTTGATCACATTGATGTGGCCAGCGATGGAGGATTTGGAGGAGGAGGCTGCTGGGGCTCAGCTGGCGGTCGCCCCCGTTTCTTGGCTCGGGTGCTCTCCTGAATTGGTCCAGCCTACCCGCTGGATGAGCCTCTCAATTTCATTCTTTAGTTGCCAGCACTCCTCGGTGTCGTGGCCATGATCCGGTAGTAGCGGCAATATTTGGCGGGGTCTCTCCGGGCCGCATTCTTGGAGAGGAGGTGGTCGAGGGAGTTGGAGCTCTATCTCCATGAGGATCTCCGCCCTTGGGGCAGTGAGCGGAGTGAACCGGTTGAACCTCTAGGTGGGCTCTGGGTGCAGTTCCTTGGCGCGGCGGAGGAACCCTTTGGTGGCGAGGTGGGCTCTGCTGGCGGCGGATCGATGCTTATCCGAGCCCTTGGACTCCTTCTTCCTTGTCAGCTCGGTGCGGGCAGCCCTCCGCGATTCCTCGACTCTGGCATACTTGTCCGCCAGGGCCATCATGTCGGAAGGTTCGGAGGGTAGCTGACCTCCAGCACCAGGTAGAAGTCACTCTCCTTTAGCACTCCGCCTAGGGCGGACATGGCCACCTCATGATTAAGGTGGTCCACTTCCAGCATGGCCGTATTGAAACGGCCAAGATATTTCTTCAAGGACTCCCCCTCTCTCTGCTTGACCTCGGAGAGGGAGTCAGATCTCCCGATGGCGATGGCTGCTGACGAACTGGCTGATGAAGAGGCGGCTCAGCTCGTCAAATGAACCAACAGAACCTGGCTTCAAGGCATTGAACCAAGTTCGAGCGGATCCCCTAGGGTGGAAGGGAAGGCGCGGCAGAGAATCGCATCTGATGCCCGTGGAACATCATGATCGATCGGAAGCTGCTGAGATGGTCGTCGGGATCGGAGGATCCATGGTAAGGCTCGATGGCGGGCAACTTGACGTGCGAGGGAATCACTTCCTCCATGATCTCCTTGGAGAAGGGAATGCCCTGCTCACTTTATGCTGAGCGGATGGGCCTGCTTGGCGGCGTCCAACTCCTGACGCATCTCCAGAGTTGTCGGCGGATCTCCTCTAGCACAGCAGGAGGAGCTGGGCGAGAGAGAGATGAGACGGTGTCGAGTCGTGATGAGAGAACACCGGAGAAAGGGATCGGGCCACCGAAATCGGGAAATCCTTGTCGTAGACCCCTTGGGGGGCTGGCTCAGCTTCCTTAGGGCGATGAGGGGGTCTGCAACCCCATGCGGGCCGAAGAAGAGACCGCTGGATGAGCGGGGGCCACATTCTCCTCAGGAAGGTGCGGAGTAGGGCAGCTGAACGGGGAGCTTCAAAGCGCCCCTGGATCAGATTGGCCAGAGCTTGGACCTGCTGGACCAGCGAGGCAAACTGGTCCTGGGTAACTGGGGCCGTCGTGGCGATGGGGTTTCAACTGGTGGTGGTGGCTACGCTACTCACCGGATCAGGTCTTTGGGAGGTGACCTGATCCTGGGCTTCGGAGGTAGCCTTTCTTCGATTGGCCATGGGAGAGGTTCTCTTTCAGATCGAGATCCTTGTCTCCTGGATCACAAGTTTATGGGACTTGAGACCCTTCTCTAGCGCCAATTTGTTGCTGCTGAAATCTATCCTCCAATTCGGGCGCGATCGGGCTCCCTCCTGGGCAGACCTGCAAAACAATCCTCACTGAGAGATAGGGGTCGCTCGGATGAGGCCGAGAGATAGGGATAGCTCGGCTGAGGCCGAGAGAGCTATAGTTCGGCTGAGGCCGAGAGATGCTATAGCTCGGTTGAGTCCGAGAGTCAGGGATAGCTCGGCTGAGGCCAGAGATTGGGATAGCTTGGCTGAGGCTGAGAGATGTTATAGCTCGGCTGAGGTCGAAAGATGTTATAGCTTGGCTGAGGCCGAGAGTCAGGGATAGCTCGGCTGAGGCCGAGAGATATGATCTGCACCTTGGGAGTCCTTGGCTCACTGGAGGGCTAAGGCGCCCCGATCCACTGAGGTTGATTCATCTCTAGCGGGTATGCACAACAAGTGGGAGTCAGGGTTGATCCTAACCCAGCACGATTATTAATGCAGCAGTGATTTTACCCCTCAACACATGCCCCCCACTCCCTAGTTCGAAGCGTAGGTTCGGGCGTAGGAAGTACAACTCTAGGTGGCACGATCTGAATGGGTTTGGATTTGACAGCCTACGTAATGATGCCCTAATTGATGCTGCGCGGCCGCCTTACCTTTACGGGACGGATCTGTTGCTTTATAGGGGCAACGGTTGGGGAAGTGCCACATAGCAAATCTTGGTTTTACGGTGCCTGCAACAGCGGTTCTGGCCATTCCGATCAAGATGCCTTATCTTCTCTTTGAGCGGTTTCCTTTGGGGAAAAGCAAAGTCGAAATAGCGCCATTCAATTTTGCAGCGCCCTTTCATTCCTTCTTGGAGGATCCTATTCCCTTTTTCCTTTGCAACGTCGCTCGGTGTTTCTTTCAACCAATAGCATGGTGAGGCCTAGCGACCTAATTTCAGAGATTGCTACTAAAGATTTGGGAGAATACGCCAAAAGTATGGCATTCCCTTGGATGTCATTTTATGGCTGCCGGAGCCCGAGCATAGGGTCTCGCAAGAGCTGGAGGACGGATCTTTCTTTACAAAGATAGCCTGAAGATAGGCTTCTGACTTCCCTTCACCCCTTAGTGAAAGAGATCATGAGGTTCTATAACATCTGTCCGACAACGGTGGCTTCTAACAGCTGGCGGAGTATCATCGGGTTTATCTCAATGTGTAACCAGGTTTAGGTAACAGCAACTCTGTCCCTGTTCCGTGTTTGTTACCATCTGATGTCCAAGAGGAGCTCGGAGTGGTCCTATATCGGACCTCAGAAGTCATTCAGGATGATCATGGATAAACCATCGTCCATAAAGGAATGAAAGGCTCGATTCTTTATCACTGAAGGGAACATCGGTTCCGGCTTCCTGCGGGGATGGGAAAACCATGTTAGGGATATGGAAGCGCATCCAGCCCTATCCGAATGGGAGAAGGAGGACCTA
>UESW01003900.1:2652717-2887879 GCA_900491605.1 Calamus simplicifolius | reverse complement strand
AATTAGGCAATTCTAAGCTTGATAAGGGGAAGTTCGGTCGCCTTACAAGTAAGTATCTGCGTGCAAAATTGACCGGTAAGAAAGTACTTCACTTACTTTGTCTTAGAAATTTTATTGGTTGGGAGTTAACTGGTTAGCTAGCTTGTTATTCCATTTAGCTAGCTGGCAGACTTTCAGCTAACTGGGAAACATTCATAGTGCTTGGCCGAACGTCATTGTATTTTATAGCTAGCTGGTTAGCTAGCTTGTTAGCTAGCTGGAGTTCCTTCAGCTAACTAATCTTGTCTCAGTATGTTGGCCGAACACCCTCTTATTTTAGCTAGCTGGTTAGCTAGCTTGTGGTGCCTGTTAGCTAACTGGAATTCATTTTTAGCTAACTCCAGTTACCTGGCCGAATGTCTTAAATTCTAGTTAACTGCTGAGCTAGCTAGCGGTTTCCTTTAGCTAACTGCTAGCTAACTATTTTATCCTGGAGCTAACTGGTTAGTTAACTATTTTTCACAGGTGAGCTTGTGGCCTGAGGTTTGAAAATTTAGTTAGCTGAAGAGCTAACTCCCTCTCTCTGGCCGTTTGTTTCTCTGCTTAGCTAACTGGAAAGCTAGCTATCTTTTCATTAGTTAGCTGGAGAGCTAACTAAGTGGGCGGTTTCTATGCTGTTTTTGAAATTAGTTAGCTAGTGAGCTAACTGGCTATCATTTAGCTAACTGTGAGCTAACTCCACGTCTCCTGTTATCCTGCAGCGAGAGCTTTAAAATTTTAGTTAGCTGTGGAGCTAACTAGCAATGCAACGGCTCTTTCTTCTGAATTTTTTTTGCTTTTGTTGTTAGTTAGCTGGAGAGCTAACTGGAGAGCTAACTAGCAACCATTTTAGTTAACTAACGTGCTTTCTCTGGACGATTTATTTGTTGTGGCCTCTCTTGTTAGCTAGCTGACTAGCTGCTGAGGTTACTTTCTTATCTCTTCACCGAATGCATTGATGTCTTCAGCTGCCTGGAGTTATTTTTTAGTCAACTACCGCCTGAGTTCTTTGAGCATTGCTATTTTAAAGCTACACTTAACTTTTGGATTTTGAATTTTTGTAGTGCTTTTCCTTCCTCAAATGGAGATCAGCATTTAATGCTTAAGGGAAAACATTTATAACGGTTATATTTTCTTCCCGTTTTTATTTCCATTTGTTCCTAATGTATCTAACGGATATTTTCTTGTTGGATGAATATAAATAGGTGGGATTAGATGCACACTATGACGATTTGAAAAAGAGAGTTTAAAAGAGAAAGAAATCCAAGAAAAGAGCTTATATTGCATATTGTTGAGTGGTTGTTGCTGTGCATTCAAGTTCATTCATTGCTCCAAAAAGTCGTCTGGATCTTTGAAGCATTTTCAAGCAATCAAGACTTCAGCTACTTCGACCTCGTTCATTTATTGCTGAGTTTATTGCTTAAAAAAAATTGTAAAGTATATTCTGAATATTTGCTCATTGTAGGAGCTTCTCTTTATCATTTCTTGATCTTTTTGTAAAAGGGTTAGTGTTAACCCTATTATTTTGGCTTCCTTGTGCCTTGAAACAAGAGGACTAGCCTTGGTTTGGGTAGGGGATTTGGCTTCCTTGTGCCGTGAAACAAGAGGACTAGCCTGGTTTGGCTAGGGGTTTTTGGTTGCCTTGTGCTGTATAAAAGAGGGCTAGCCTGGTTCGGCTAGAGGTTGTAATCGTTGTGATACGATTAGTGGAATTCCCAAAGGTTTTGGGGAGTGGATGTAGGTGCTGAGTTTGGCACCGAACCACTATAAACTTCTGTGTGTTTGTGGTTGTTTGATTCTCTATTGTTATCTTTCTGTGCACTCCACTACACCGCTGCAAATCAAAATTAGGGTTTAAGCACATACTTGCATAGTAATTAATTTTTTTTAATAACCCAATTCCCCCCCTCTTGGGTTGCTACATCTAGGCAACAAGTGGTATCAGAGCAGAGTGCTCTTAATTCCTATAGCTTGATTAGCTTGGAGCCAAAGATCAGTAGTAATCCCAATGAGTTCTATGTTGACTGAAGGATAATCAACTAATAGACCACCTTTGTTCAATGGAACAAATTACACATATTGAAAAGCACGAATGAAAATCTTCATTCAAGCACTAGATTATGATTTATGGGGAATCATAATTAATGGACCACACACACCAACTATTATGATTGAAAATATTAATATTGCAAAACCTGAATCTGAATGGGATGAGCAAGACAAGAAATTAGCTCAATTAAATGCTAAGGTTATGAATGTTCTTTAATGCTCTCTTGATGCAAATGTGTTTAATCGCATATCTACTTGCATGTCTGCTAAGAAAATCTGGGATAGACTTGAAGTCACCCATGAGGGTACAAATCAAGTCAAGGAATCCAAAATAAATATGCTTGTTCATAAGTATGAATTATTTAAGATGGATCCTGCTAAAAATATTACTGATATGTTTACAAGATTTACTGACATTATTAATGGACTGAAAAGTCTTAGAAAATCTTATGCTAACAGTGATCTTGTTAGAAAAATTTTAAGATCTTTACCTAGGACATGGAAGCAAAAGTCACTGCAATTCAAGAAGCAAAAGATCTCAACACTTTATCACTTGAAGAGTTGGTCGGTTCTTTGATGACTCATGAGCTTCAGCAACGACAACATATCGATGAAGATGAATCAAAGAAGAAAAGGACTATGGCTTTGAAGAGTGCAACTCAAGAAGATGAAAGTGAAGAAACCACAAGTGACAGTGAGAAAGATGATGAAATGGCACTTATTTCAAGGAAATTTAAAAGGTTCATGAAGAGAAAGAAATTTGAAAAAAGAAAACAATTTATCAAAGGAGACCATAGCAAAGATAAGGAAAAGAGTGAACCTCCTACATGCTATGAGTGCAAGAAGCCTGGACACATCAGACCAGATTGTCCACTATTAAAGAAAGGATCTAAAAGAATAAAGAAGAAGGCAATGATGGCTACTTGGAGCGACAGTGAAGCAACGAGTTCAGAAGATGAAGAGAAAACTGAAGTTGCAAATGTTTGCTTCATGGCTGATAATGATGAGGTAAGCCCTAACTTTTTAGATGACTTTACCTTTGATAATTACAATGTGCATTTTATGAACTTATTGATGATTTTGCAAATTTAAGTTCAAAGAGCAAAGAATTGAAAAATGAAATCAAAAATCTTACTCTTGAAAAGGAAAGAATTTTAAAGGATAATGAATCATTGTTAAAGGAAAACCAAGATTTGAAAATGAAGTGGATAAATTAAAACCAATTGTTGATAGATTTAGTCTAAGTTCAGAAAAATTAGAAATAATTTTAAATAGTCAAAGAGCTGTTTACAATAGAGCTGGTCTTGGATACAATACTTTTAAAAGATAAAATTTTTGAAAAATATTTATGAGCATGCTGATGATTCTACTAAAATTACATGTTTTAAATGTGGAAAAATTGGACACAAAGCTTATATTTGTCAAACACAAAAGATAAGAAAAATATGGGTTCCAAAAGGAACCATCTTGACTAACCCTAAAGGACCCAAAAAGCTTGGGTACCTAAAAACAAAAATTAAATTGTGTATGCAGGTGTGTCTTGCAACCCGAGCAATTAAAAGACAATGGTACTTGGATAGCGGGTGCTCAAGACACATGACCGGTGATGAATCACAATTCATCACTTTGGAAGCAAAAGATGGAGGTGCTGTTACTTTCGGTGATAATGGCCAAGGAAAAATAATTGGCATTGAAAAATAGGTATCACACCTCATGCTTATATTGATAATGTTTTGCTTGTGAAAGGACTGAAACACAATTTACTTAGCATTAGTCAATTATGTGACAAAGGATTTAATGTTACATTTGAATCATCTCTATGCATTGTTAAAAATCCTGCAAATGAAAACATGAAATTTGTTGGTCATAGGCATGGTAATGTATACATTGTTAATTTAAATGATTTGCATGATCAAAATATTGATTGCCTAGTTGCTACAAACAATAAAACTGNGTATTGTTAAAAATCCTGCAAATGAAAATATGAGATTTGTTGGTCAAAGGCATGGTAATATATACATTGTTAATTTAAATGATTTGCATGATCAAAATATTGATTGCCTAGTTGCTACAAATAATAAATCTGATAATAGTTGGTTATGGCATCGTAGGCTAGCTCATGCAAGCATGGATTTATTATCTAAATTAATTAAGAAGGATTTAGTACATGGTTTGCCAAACTTATTTTTGAAAATGATAAAATTTGTAATGCTTGTCAATTTGGAAAACAAACCCGAGTATCTTTTAAATCAAAGAATTTAATTTCAACTACTAGACCTTTAGAACTCTTGCATATGGATTTATTCGGTCCTACAAGAACAACTAGTCTAGGAGGAAAAAGATATGTTCTTGTTGTTATTGATGATTTTTCTCGTTTTACATGGGTTTTATTTTTAACTAGTAAAGATGAAGCATTTCCAGTATTTCAAAAATTATTTAAAATAATTACAAATAAAAAGAATTCTTCCGTTTTATCAATTCGAAGTAATCATGAAAAAGAATTTGAAAATAAATTTTTTTAAGATTTTTGTAATGAAAATGGAATTGAACATAATTTTTCTGCACCAAGAATACCACAACAAAATGTAGTAGAAAGAAGGAATAAAACTTTAGAAGAAATGGCCCGTACCATGTTATGTGAAAGCAATCTTCCAAAATACTTTTGGGCAGAAGCTATCAACACAGCATGCTATGTTTTAAATCGTGCATTGATTAGACCTGTTTTGAAAAAGTCTCCATATGAGCTTTGGAAAGGAACAAAACCTAATATAAGTTACTTTCATGTTTTTGGATGCCGATGTTTTGTTTTAAATAATGAAAAATCAAACCTTGATAAATTCGATGCTAAATCTGATGAAGGAATTTTTCTCGGTTATTCTTTGCATAGTAGAGCTTTTAGAGTATTTAACAAAAAGACTTTAGTAGTTGAAGAATCAATTCATGTTATCTTTGATAAATCTAATGATCTTCCATTAAGGAAGAGAAAAGGTATGAATGATACAGATGAAATTGAAGATCAACTCAAGGACATCACACTGAAGGACAAAAATGACTCAGATATATAAGAGGTAAATGAAGAAGGGAACGTTGACCTACCTGAAGCCTCACAAGGTAATGATGAATTAGAAAGAGGATGGAGGTACATTCTCAGTCACCCTAAAGATAAAATTAAAGGTGATCCATCTCATGGAGTTAGAACTAGATCATCATTTAGAGATACTTATAATAACCTAGCATTTGTATCTAAAATTGAACCTAAATGTTATGATGATGCTAAAAATGATATTGATTGGATTAATGCCATGCATGAGGAACTTCACCAATTTGAAAGAAATAATGTATGGACTCTTACTGAAAGACCTCATGATCATCAAATTATTGGAACTAAATGGGTTTTTAGAAACAAATTGGATGAACATGGCAATATAATTAGAAATAAAGCAAGATTAGTAGCTAAGGGTTATAATCAAGAAGAGGGAATTGATTTTGATGAGACTTATGCCCCTATTGCTAGATTATAAGCTATTAGATTACTTCTTGCTTATGCTTGTTTTATGAATTTTAAACTATATCAATGGATGTTAAAAGTGCTTTCTTGAATGGATACATTGCTAAACAAGTTTTTATGGAACAACCACCCAGATATGAAAATCACTTGTTTCCAAACCATGTTTTTAAGTTGAACAAAGCTTTATATAGTTTAAAACAAGCACCCTGGGCTTGGTATGAAAGATTAAGCAAACTCTTGGTCAGTAATGACTTTATTTGAGGAAATGTGGATACAACTTTATTTATTAAAAGACAAGATAAATATATATTAATTATTCAAATCTATGTTGATGATATCATATTTGGTGCCACTAATGATTCCTTGTTCAAGGACTTTGCTAAGCTTATGCAGGGAGAGTTCGAGATGAGTATGATGGGAGGGCTGAACTACTTCCTTGGACTACAAATTAAACAAAGCAAAGATAGGATCTTCATAAGCCAATCTAAATATATCAAAGAAATGATCAAGAAGTTTGGCATGGAGACATCCAAAACGATCGGTACCCCTATGAGCTCATAGTGTAGACTTAAATCTTATAATACTGAAAAGATCGTTGATTTAAAATTATATAGAGGCATAATAGGATCATTGTTATTGATGCGGACAAATCACCGGTGATGAGCGGCGAGTGTACTGAGATTTGTTATGGGCTTCCAAATGGAGTGGAGAGGTCGTCTTCCTTCTTCAGAAACCTGCAAGAAGTCCCCGGCCGGTGTTCCCGGCAGGACCCTCCGACGCTCAAGTTAGTAAACTTGTCGCTCATTTCTCTAGTAGAGAGATTGAGAGAGATCCCCCTTTTCTGTTGAGTTCGAGGACCTTTTATACCTATCTGGGAGGCTCCTTTCTTTCGTTCTCCTTCGAACCGTCGAATCTTCCTCGTTGGGATAAGCTCCTTTGAACGGCGAGTGGTTAAGCCGTTGCTGGATAAGGGCCGCTTGTAGCAGTAGCTGCCAGGCGTGCTAGCACCTGCCCATGATTTCGGCGAGCGAGGTATACGGTAACAGATCTCAATCTCGGGATCTGTTACCTGAGGCGGGTTATTGTGTATGCAAGAAAGGCACCAAGTTAAGGCCAAAGCCAAAGGCCGGAGCCGTCGCTGGAGGCTAGAGCCAAAGGCCGGAGCCAAAGGCCGGAGCTGGAGGCCGGAGCCAAAGGCTGGAGCTAAGATTCCATCTCTGGGATTAGCTGTCACATCATTATTTTCAAAAATCGTGCAAAGGATTATAATACCACCCAGAGGAGATGGTCAACCGTATCAGATGCCCCCCGCCCCTGAGATGAGTGAGCGCACAATCACCAGTGAAAGGGGTGTTAATATCCACTGGGCGGCTGACTTTCGCACCATCATTTCGTCTGTTCGGGCTGTTGGGATTAGAGAAGATTTTTCTCGAGTAATGAGTCGTAAAAAGGCAAGCGTCATCATTGCGGTAAGGCCACCGCCATCTCTCTATTGGTGGAGCTTTTCGTGTTTTTCGCGCCGGTAGGCCGCCGAAGTGGCTTCCATTTGAAGGTGGACACATGGCCAGACCGGACGGCTACGAGATGATTTGAAATGGGGCTATAAAAAGAAAAAATCGTCCTTATCTTCCCATTCTTCCTTCTCTTACGCTACCGCTTCCTCCCGAGTCTACAAGCGTCCGTCCGCCTCCCGCGTTTATTCTCTCCTCATGCTCCTTCGATCTTAGCTCAAGTTTTCCAGGTTAGTCTCCATGGCTTCCTTGCCCTCTTGTTCTATTTCCAATTCCGGGGGTCGTTCCCCCACTCCTTCTCAGCCTTCCGCTTCCCTACCAAGCCAATGGTCTACCCCATCCTCCGACCACTCCTCGCCGGAGCGGCGGCCGGTCAGACGCCCCGTAGCCGGGAGTCATCTGACCGGCGGGCAGACCTTCGCCCGGAGCCATCCGACAACTGCTGGTCCTTCCAGCGCTGTCAAGAAGTCCCCCGAGGGGACTGCTTCCACTATGTTTGCTCAAGACATAGTAATCCTACGAGCCAAGTATAGTTTTCCGCCGAACCTACGTCTGTCCTACCCTGCTCCTGATGATAGGGTAACCTCTTCCCATCCCGGAAGAGTTGCCTTGTACGGAGCCTTCTTTAAGGCAGGACTTCGACTACCTATCCACCCTTTCATCCTTAATCTTCTGGACCGATATTCTCTAACACCTTCCCAGTTAGTCCCTAACTCGATCTGAACCATCGTTGGCTTTCTGGTTCTCTGTCACCTGCAAGGCATAGAGGCCAGCATCTCCTTATTCCACAGTTTTTATACCCTTCGCAAGCAGTCAGGTTGGTGGTCCTTTACTCCTAGACCCACTAGGATCCTTAAGTTGTACCTTCCACCTCCGTTAAAGGGTGGAAGGATAAGTTCTTTTTTGCTGATATCGAAGGGGTGAGTGGAAGCTGGGGGACTCCCAACATTGACGCCAATAGGGATTCTTCTATCCTCCCAAGGGATCGAATGGCATTCGGACAGCTTCTGACTGCCGATGTCCCTCGATGCAATAAGCTTCTGGTCGATGAAAACCTTCGTCTCGCCGGCCTAATCCCTTCTGGTGGTGAGCACTTGATTACTCACCCTTTTCCTTCTTTCTTCCCTCTTCTTTTTTTTTTTTTACTCATCTCCTGTTTTTATAGGGATGACACCATCGCTTCGCGAGCTCAGGCAGGTGGTTACTAAGAAGAGGAAGGCAATGGGAATGAGTCCCTCGCTGAAAGGAGGGCGTCGCCAAAATTCCAAAGAGGGCCGACGCGGGGAGGGCCGATGCTGGAGGGGCAAGAGTTGTGAAGCCCCTGCGCGCTAAGATTTTGAAGAAGGCTGACACTGGAAGGGCCGACGCTGGGGGGGCCGATGCTAAAAAGGCCAAAGTTGTGGATCCCCCACGCGTGTGCGAGGCGGCAAGAGCCCAAGCCGACGAGCCCGCCAGGAAAGACACGGTAAGGGCCGAGGCCAGCGAGGAAGTCGGGCGGAGCCAAGTAGGAGAAAGAAGATCACCTTCAGTTCCGGCTCCCCCTCCTGTCATTCTGCTCGATCCTTCTCCATAGCAGGTTGCAAAAGCACCGTCACCCCCGCCCGAAGCCGTGGAGACGGAGCAGGTCCCTACAACAATAAGGCCAACTCCAGCAGTTATCATGCCCCCCATAGGGGCAACAACCGAAGCGCCTCCACCAGCCAAGGGGCCGGAGGCAGTAGAGTCGGAGGTGGAATCCTCCCTCGGCCCCTGTGCCAGTGGAAAGGAGGGGCGTCGACCCTTCCTTCCAATCACTTTTGGCGAACCACAGTCGCTGGGCCGAGCGGGCATTGGACGAAGCGTCTGTGGTAGAGGTGCAGGAGTTTCTCCGGCATCAGGGGAGGGCCACCTTCTTCCGCGAGGTGTCTGTGGCACATCTTTGGGTGAGCTTTGCCCTATTATCCTTTTCGCCTTTGTTCTGTTTGTTTTGTTTTTTAACATTGACTTCCGTCCAGGCACTGAACTCTCTGATCGCCATGAGGGATCTTTGGACCCTGAGCGATGCTGCCCTCGACCAGTCGCGGGAGGAGATGCTATCACTCCAGACTAGGGCAGAAAAGGCAGAGATGGCCTTGGAGGATACCCGGGCCACCTTAAAGGGTGAAGTCGAAGCCATCCGGCTGAGAGCTGAGAAGGCAGAGTACGCGCTGGAAGTTGCCCAGCGTCGTGCGGCCAACGAGCTGGATAACGCCCAGGCGGCCGAAGAGAAACAAAGAATGGCCGAGGAGAGGCTGGAGGCAGCGGAATCAGAAATATGCATTTTGAAGAACCGATTGGATTCCGCCTCCATTGAAATAGATGCAGTCAAAGAGGTCGCCCGCCAGTCCGACGCCAAGATTGCCGACTTGGAGGCGGCGGTGACTGAAGCCAAGAGGGGGGTCGTCGAGGCCGATAAAAAGGTCACGGAGGCCGAGCGGAGAACCCTTGAGGCGGAGAAAAGAGCTGCAGAGGCCGTAAAGGATTTTAGGAGGTCTAAAGCCTTTAGTAAGGAACTAGCCGAATCAACGGCATTCGCTTACGAGGCTGGCTTCCAAGACTGCAAGAAAAAATCCAAGAACTCTACGACCTCGAGGGGATTGAAGAGTTGGAGCCATATGAAGTCCCTGAAGATGACGATCTGGCCCCAAATGACCCTTAGTTTTTTTTTTTATTGCTCCAAGCCCGACTCAGATCGGCAATTTTGTAGACTTTTAGCCATCAATGAATATTTTAATTCTCAACAATTGTCTTTGGTTATAATTAGCTTTGGCTGTGTGAGTTGTCGCGGATCAACAACCAATGGCTGAAGAGCACGATTCTTATCTGCTAGGAAACTGATGCGGGATCGATTTCGGTTGTAGAGACAAAAGTTGAGAACTGTAGGTAGTATAAGACCCAAGTGCCGACGCGGGGCCAGACCTAATTGCCCACGCGGAGCCGGTCTTTGGTGCCGACGCGGAGCCAGTTTCTGGTGCCGACGCGGAGCCGGCCCTTGGTGCCGACGCGGAGCGGTCTTCGTTGCCGACATGGGGAGCCGGTCTTTGGGCCGACGCGGGGCCGGTCTTTGGTGCCGATGCGGGGCCGGTCTTTATTACCGACGCGAAGCCGTTTTTGATGCCGACGCGGGCCGGTTTCTGATGCCGACGTAGAGCCGGCCTTTGGTGCCGACGCGAGCCGGTCTTCGTTGCCGACACGGGGAGCTCTTTGGGCCACGTGGGGCCGGTCTTTGGTGCCGGTGCGGGGCCGGTCTTTATTGCCGATGCGAAGCCGGTTTCTGGTGCTGACGCGGGGAGCCGGTCTTTGGTGCCGATGTGGGGCCGGTCTTTGGTGCCGGCGTGGGGCCGGTCTTTATTGCCGATGCGAAGCCGGTTTTTGGTGCTGACGCGGAGCCGGTCTTAATTATCGACGCGAAGCCGGTCTTAATTGCCGACGCGAAGCCGGTCTTTAGTACCGATGCGGAGCCGGTCTTAATTGCCGATGCGAAGCCGTCTTAATTGCCGACGCGAAGCCGGTCTTTATTGCGACGCGAAGCCGGTCTTTGGTGCTGACGGAGCCGATCTTAATTGCTGTGAAGCCAGTCTTAATTGCCAACGTGAAGCCGGTCTTTATTGCCGATGCGAAGCTAGTCTTTGGTGCTGACGCAGAGCCGGTCTTAATTGCCGACGCGGAGCCGGTCTTTATTGCCGACGCGAAGCCGGTCTTTGGTGCCGACGGAGCCGGTCTTTGGTGCAAAGCGTGATTACTCAAAAAATAATGCAAACATTTCGAACAGCAATCTGTCAAGTAGATTCAAATTAATGAAGTTAGCATATTACTGATAATACCGGCGTAAATTGTCGGCGTTCCAGGTGCGAGGAAGCAGTTTCCATCCAGCTCTTCAACTTTGTATGCCCCGTGATGAAGTACCTCCTTGACACGGTACGGTCCTTCCATTTCGGTGCCAGCTTGCCCCCCTTTGTTGGCTTTGATACTTCAGCTCTTCGCAGAACAAATCTCCAGAGCGGAACGTATTGGACCGTACTCGAGCATTATAGTATTTGGCCGCTCGCTGACGGAATGCCACCATGCGAAGTTGCGCCTGGTCTCGCAGTTCTTCTACTAAATCCAATTGGCCCGCAGTTAGTTTGGGTTGCTCTCTTCATGGTATAACTTTGTCCGGGGACTGGGGACTCCTATCTCCACGGAATGACTGTCTCGGTCCCAAAGACCATGCTGAAAGGAGTTTCCCCGGTGGGGGCTCATGGCGTTGTGTGGTATGCCCACAATACACTGGGGAGTTCCTCCACCCAACGCCCTTTGCAGCCATCTAGCCGGGCCCTGAGCCCTTGGAGGATGATGTGGTTGGTCACCTCGGCTGCGCCGTTGGTCTGGGGGTGCCCTACAGAGGTGAATTGTTGATGGATGCCCAAGCCGATGCAGAATTCCCGGAAGGCCGTGTTGTCAAACTGTCGGCTGTTATTAGTAACGAGGGTGTGCGGTAGCCCGAACCGGCACACGACAGACTTCCAGAAGAAAGACCTTATTTTACCCTCGGTGATCTTAGCGAGAGCCTCCGCCTCGATCCACTTGGTGAAATGGTCAACTGCCACCACTAGGAACTTGCGTTGTCCGGAGGCTGAAGGGAATGGTCCCAGGATGTCCATGCCCCACTGTGCGAAGGGCTAGGGTGCGGCCAGGGGGTCAGCTAGGATGCCGGTTGATGTTGAATGTTAGCATGGCGCTGGCAGTTGTCACACCTCTTAACAAGTTCGGACGCATCCTCCTTCATTGTCAGCCAGTAATATCCCTGCATAGGGCTTTGTATGCGAGAGCTCTGCCCCCAGATGGCTTCCACATATACCTTCATGTATCTCTCAGGATATAATTTGCTTCGATGGGGCCGACATATTTGAGAACTGGGTATGAGAACGACCTCCGAAAGAGCTTTCCCTCCATTATGAAAAATTTTGGGGCCCGTCTTTTGAGTTTCCTGGCCTCAGGGTCTTCTGGGAGGGTACCCTCGGTAAAGTACCGGACATAAGCGTCCATCCAGGAAGGCTCCTGCTCAACTGGTAGAGTTTCTCTTGATGCGTCAATACTCGGGGCTTCCAAGTGCTCTACATAAGCTCTTCCCAGCATCCCATCAGTTGAGGTGGCAAGATGGGATAAAGCGTCAGCTCTAGCATTCTCTTGTCGAGGGATGTAGCTAATGTTAAAGTAAGCTAAGAGAGAAGCTAGCGACTGCACCATACTTAGGTAGCGGGACATGATGGGATCCCTTGCTTCATATTCCCCTGCGATTTGGCCAGCGACCAGTTGGGAGTCGGTGAACGCCCTAAGGCGTTTTACCCCAAGCTCTTGGGCTAATCTTATCCCAGACAGCAGAGCTTCATATTCTGCCTGATTATTAGTGGCTGAAAAGAGGAAGCGAGTGCGCACTCAGTTACAACTCCATCCAAGTTAGCCAAGATGAGGCATGCTCTGCTCCCTTGGGAATTCGACGCCCCGTCTACATGAAGGACCCATTCATCATCACTGGTTCCGAGAGGCGGGGGGCTTGTGGAAGGCTCTTCGGGTTGCTCCTCTCCCCAGTTGCACTCGACCAAAAAATCCGTCAGGACTTGACATTTCATGGCCGACCGAGGGCGGAAGGATAGATCGAATTCCCCCAACTTGAGCACCCACCTTGCCAATCGGCCGGAAGTATCCGGGCGAGCGAGAACTATCTTTAGAGGTTGGTCTGTGATCACCGCGATCGGGTGGGCTTGGAAGTATGGCCGCAGGCGCTGGGCAGACACGATCAATGCGAAAATAATCTTCTCAATCTTTGAGTACCTGGTCTCTGCATCGTGGAGCACCTTGCTTGTATAATACACCGGCTTTTGCATGCCATTGGTGTCCACGCAGACCAGCACAGAACTAACGGCTTCGGGAGAAGCCGCGAGGTATAGAAGGAGTTCTTCTCCACCTGTTGGCTTGGATAGCAGCGGCGGGGTAGATAAGAATTCCTTTAGCCCTTCGAATGCCTTCTACATTCTTTCATCCATTCGAATCCATTGACCTTGCGGAGCGCCTTGAAGAAAGGTAGGCACCTTTCAGCGGACTTGGACAAGAAACGACTCAAGGCGGCCACCCTTCCCATCAGGCACTGTATTTCCTTCTTGTTGGTGGGAGACCTCATGTCCAAGATGGCTTGAACTTTGTCCGGGTTTGCCTCGATCCCCCACCGGGTCACCATGAAACCCAAAAACTTTCCGGCTGTCACCCCAAATGCACACTTGCATGGGTTCAGCTTCATCTGGTACCGACGCAGGTTGTCAAAAGTCTCCGTTAAGTCAGCGATATGGTCGGTGGCGTGGACGCTTTTTGTCAGCATGTCATCCACGTACACCTCCATATTGTGTCCTATCTGGCCTTCGAAGACTTTATTCATCAACCTTTGGTAGGTGGCTCCCATGTTTTTTAGCCCAAATGGCATTACCTTGTAGCAGTACAACCCCTTCTCAATTATGAAGGAGGTAGCTTCCTCATCCACCGGGTTCATCCTGATCTGGTTGTACCCAGAGAAAGCATCCATGAAGCTAAGGACCTCATGACCAGAAGTAGCGTCCACCAGTTGATCGATCCGGGGCAGGGAAAAGCTGTCCTTGGGGTATGCCTTGTTGAGATCGGTAAAATCCATGCACATTCTCCAGCTTCCATTGGTCTTACGGACCATCACCACGTTGGCCAACCATTCGGGGTAATGAACTTCCCGAATATGGCCTGCAACCGTCAACTTGCGAACTTCCTCGTCGATAGCTTTCTATCTATCTGGAGCGAAGCTCCTTTTCTTCTGTCGGACCGGCCGACACTCTGGTCTAAGGTTGAGCCGATGGGTGATCACCTCCTCAGGGACGCCCGGTATATCTGAGGATGACCATGCAAAGACGTCGGTGTTGGCACGCAGGAAAGTGAGAAGTCGATCGCGTGCCTCCTCTGGAAGCAACGCCCCAACCTGGATGTCCTTGCTGGGTCATCTCCCAAGGGGAGGGTCAGGAGGTGCTCGGCTGGTTCTCCCCTCCTTCCCAGCTCCCGGGGGTCGAGCGGCTCAAAGGCTATTGCCGACGCCGCTTCCAGTGGACTGGGAGACAGGTGATAGCAAAGCGGTGGCGGCTTTGTTCTCCTTTCATTTCTCCGACTCCTTCATCGTGGGGAATCTTACCAATAATCTCTTAGTGGAGATCATAGCATCTAGCAAATTCAATCCTGGTCTCCCCAATATAGCGTTATAAGCCAACGGGACCTGGACCACCAGAAAATTTATGACCACGGTGCTTTGACGTGGAGGGTTACAGCCGTGACAGGGAGGGCGATCTCCCCTTCAACACTCACCGAGTCTCCAGTAAAGCCCATTAAAGGCATGGCGACGGGTCGGAGGGAAGACTTCAACATATTCATCCGAACAAAAGCTTCGTAGCTCAAAACATCAACCGAACTCTCACTATCAACTAAAATTCTTTTTACAGGATGTTTGGCTATGGTCATAGACACAACGACGTGTCGTCATGCTTATTAACTACCCCATCTAAATCCTTTCCAAAGAAAGGAATTACAGAATCTATTCCTCTCGCTGTCTTTTTGAACCACCACCTGCCCCCAGGAAATCATAGCTATGGTCTTCTCCGTAGGAGCATTGTCCACACCGGTCTGAAGTGTCGGAGGCACTGATGGACCTAGAGTAGGAAGATTTCCCCTTCGAACGAATTTGCCCAAGTGACCCTGCTGAACAAGCTCCTCAATGGCCTTCTTCAGATGGCGGCAGTCCTCGGTGTCATGACCATAGTCTTGGTGGTACCAGTAGTAAAGCTCCTTGTTGCGGGGGGTCTCAGACTTCAAGGGGGTCAGACGCTTGAAATAAGGTTCCTCCTCGATTTCTAGTAGGATGTGAGATATAGGAGCCATGAGGGGAGTGAATTGATCCTTAGGAATAAGCGTCTGTGGTCGGTGATCTGGGCGGTGAGGAGGCTCAGGCTTCCGAGGTTGTGCTCTGGCTTGCTCAGTAGGTGGTGGTTTCTTACTGGGGTTCTTGTCGGCTTCCCTCCTGGAAGAATCCACCTCAGCACGGATGTATTTCTGCGCCCGGCTCAGGAGCTCGGCATAAGAACTCATAGGCTTCTTGTCTAGGGAGTAGGCAAACCTAGAGGGACGAAGTCCTCTCTTTAAGGCCAAAGTGGCTACAGAATCATCCAGGTTGTATACCTCCAATGCTGCTTCCTTAAACCAAGCGACAAAGTCCTTCAAGGTCTCGCCACTCCTCTGCTGGACAGCGAATAGGCTATCAGCCACTCGTGGGATCTTCTGGCATGCATCAAAGTGGGCCAGGAAAGATCGCTCGAGCTATGGAATGAATTGATGCAGCATGGAGGCAGGCGGGAATACCATGCACGTGCCACCTTGCGAAGGGTGGCCGGAAAGGTGACACATAAAAGGGAGTCCGTCGCTCTCTGGACCTGTATGAGGACCTTGTAGCTCTCCAGGTGGTCCAGTGGGTCCGTTGTGCCATCGTACGGGTCCAGTTGGGGGAGACAGAAATGAGGCGGGATTGGTTCCTCCATGATGCGCCGAGAAAGCGAGGGGCGGTGCTCATAGTCCGTCCCGTGAGGGTTAGCGATCCAGGCTAAGCTCCTCCAACTGTCGATGATACTCATTGAGCCGTTGCTCAGCCCGACGGGTAGTCTTCCTGAGGGTGCCGTCTTGAGATGAATCAGAAGAGGAAGCCGAAGAAGATCGCCGGCGTAAGGAGCGCACCCATCTGGATTCTCTCTCGTCCGGCCGTTGGTGAGAATGACCAGAGTGACGGGAGGGGGACCACCATCGTTTTGAGGCCTCTCGGCGATGAGGTTTAGGAGGTGAGTGACGAGAGACCTCGGGTGGGGTCCTGCCTTGATGAGACTGAATTGTCCCCTGCACCCCTTCACCAGGCGCAGGGGGTAAACTCATTAAATATATCCATTGATATTCCATTCCTTTCAATTTGAATAAGCTCAAGGTTTTTGATAGATAAACACATTTTATTCTTTAAGGTACTCATGGCTTTTGGAAATCATCAAAATCAATAAAGTTGGGGCAATTATGTTTCAATAATTCTCAACAATGTTGATGATATCATATTTGGTGCCACTAATGATTCCTTGTTCAAGGACTTTACTAAGCTTATGCAGGGAGAGTTCGAGATGAGTATGATGGGAGGGCTGAACTCCTTCCTTGGACTACAAATCAAACAAAGCAAAGATAGGATCTTCATAAGCCAATCTAAATATATCAAAGAAATGATCAAGAAGTTTGGCATGGAGACATCCAAAACGATCGGTACCCCTATGAGCTCATAGTGTAGACTTGAATCTTATAATACTGAAAAGATCGTTGATTTAAAATTATATAGAGGCATAATAGGATCATTGTTATTGATGCGAACAAATCACCGGTGATGAGCGGCGAGTGTACTGAGATTTGTTATGGGCTTCCAAATGGAGTGGAGAGGTCGTCTTCCTTCTTCAGAAACCTGCAAGAAGTCCCCGGCCGGTGTACCCGGCAAGGACCCTCCGACGCTCAAGTTAGTAAACTTGTCGCTCATTTCTCTAGTAGAGAGATATTGAGAGAGATCCCCCTTTTCTGTTGAGTTCGAGGACCTTTTATACCTATCTGGGAGGCTCCTTTCTTTTCGTTCTCCTTCGAACCGTCGAATCTTCCTCGTTGGGATAAGCTCCTTTGAACGGCGAGTGGTTAAGCCGTTGCTGGATAAGGGCCGCTTGTAGCAGTAGCTGCCAGGCGTGCTAGCACCTGCCCATGATTTCGGCGAGCGAGGTATACGGTAACAGATCTCAAATCTCGGGATCTGTTACCTGAGGTGGGTTATTGTGTATGCAAGAAAGGCACCAAGTTAATGCCAAAGCCAAAGGCCGGAGCCATCGCTGGAGGCTAGAGCCAAAGGCCGAAGCCAAAGGCCGGAGCTGGACACCGGAGCCAAAGGCTGGAGCTAATATTCCATCTCTGGGATTAGCTGTCACATCATTATTTTCAAAAATCGTGCAAAGGATTATAATACCACCCAGAGGAGATGGTCAACCGTATCAGATGCCCCCCGCCCCTGAGATGAGTGAGCGCACAATCACCAGTGAAAGGGGTGTTAATATCCACTGGGCGGTTGACTTTCGCACCATCATTTCGTCTGTTCGGGCTGTTGGGATTAGAGAAGATTTTTCTCGAGTAATG
This sequence comes from Calamus simplicifolius, assembly GCA_900491605.1. Lineage (NCBI taxonomy): Eukaryota > Viridiplantae > Streptophyta > Magnoliopsida > Arecales > Arecaceae > Calamus > Calamus simplicifolius. The sequence continues at coordinate 2,870,542 of UESW01003900.1, read as the reverse complement.
AGTCGTAAAAAGGCAAGCGTCATCATTGCGGTAAGGCCACCGCCATCTCTCTATTGGTGAGCTTTTCGTGTTTTTCGCCGGTAGGCCGCCGAAGTGGCTTCCATTTGAAGGTGGACACATGGCCAGACCGGACGGCTACGAGATGATTTGAAATGGGGCTATAAAAAGAAAAAATCGTCCTTATCTTCCCATTCTTCCTTCTCTTACGCTACCGCTTCCTCCCGAGTCTACAAGCGTCCGTCCGCCTCCCGCGTTTATTCTCTCCTCATGCTCCTTCGATCTTAGCTCAAGTTTTCCAGGTTAGTCTCCATGGCTTCCTTGCCCTCTTGTTCTATTTCCAATTATGGGGGTCGTTCCCCCACTCCTTCTCAGCCTTCCGCTTCCCTACCAAGCCAATGGTCTACCCCATCCTCCGACCACTCCTCGCTGGAGCGGCGGCCGGTCAGACGCCCCGTAGCCGGGAGTCATCTGACCGGCGGGCAGACCTTCGCCCGGAGCCATCCGACAACTGCTGGTCCTTCCAGCGCTGTCAAGAAGTCCCCCGAGGGGACTGCTTCCACTATGTTTGCTCAAGACATAGTAATCCTACGAGCCAAGTATAGTTTTCCGCCGAACCTATGTCTGTCCTACCCTGCTCCTGATGATAGGGTAACCTCTTCCCATCCCGGAAGAGTTGCCTTGTACGGAGCCTTCTTTAAGGCAGGACTTCGACTACCTATCCACCCTTTCATCCTTAATCTTCTGGACCGATATTCTCTAACACCTTCCCAGTTAGTCCCTAACTCGATCTGAACCATCGTTGGCTTTCTGGTTCTCTGTCACCTGCAAGGCATAGAGGCCAGCATCTCCTTATTCCACAGTTTTTATACCCTTCGCAAGCAGTCAGGTTGGTGGTCCTTTACTCCTAGACCCACTAGGATCCTTAAGTTGTACCTTCCACCTCCGTTAAAGGGTGGAAGGATAAGTTCTTTTTTGCTGATATCGAAGGGGTGAGTGGAAGCTGGGGGACTCCCAACATTGACGCCAATAGGGATTCTTCTATCCTCCCAAGGGATCGAATGGCATTCGGACAGCTTCTGACTGCCGATGTCCCTCGATGCAATAAGCTTTGGTCGATGAAAACCTTCGTCTCGCCGGCCTAATCCCTTCTGGTGGTGAGCACTTGATTACTCACCCTTTTCCTTCTTTCTTCCCTCTTCTTTTTTTTTTTACTCATCTCCTGTTTTTATAGGGATGACACCATCGCTTCGCGAGCTCAGGCAGGTGGTTACTAAGAAGAGGAAGGCAACGGGAATGAGTCCCTCGCTGAAAGGAGGCCATCGCCAAAATTCCAAAGAGGGCCGACGCGGGGAGGGCCGATGCTGGAGGGGCAAGAGTTGTGAAGCCCCTGCGCGCTAAGATTTTGAAGAAGGCTGACACTGGAAGGGCCGACGCTGGGGGGGCCGATGCTAAAAAGGCCAAAGTTGTGGATCCCCCGCGTGTGCGAGGCGGCAAGAGCCCAAGCCGACGAGCCCGCCAGGAAAGACACGGTAAGGGCCGAGGCCAGCGAGGAAGTCGGGCGGAGCCAAGTAGGAGAAAGAAGATCACCTTCAGTTCCGGCTCCCCCTCCAGTCATTCTGCTCGATCCTTCTCCATAGCAGGTTGCAAAAGCACCGTCACCCCCGCCCGAAGCCGTGGAGACGGAGCAGGTCCCTACAACAATAAGGCCAACTCCAGCAGTTATCATGCCCCCCATAGGGGCAACAACCGAAGCGCCTCCACCAGCCAAGGGGCCGGAGGCAGTAGAGTCGGAGGTGGAATCCTCCCTCGCGGCCCCTGTGCCAGTGGAAAGGAGGGGCGTCGACCCTTCCTTCCAATCACTTTCGAACCACAGTCGCTGGGCCGAGCGGGCATTGGACGAAGCGTCTGTGGTAGAGGTGCAGGAGTTTCTCCGGCATCAGGGGAGGGCCACCTTCTTCCGCGAGGTGTCTGTGGCACATCTTTGGGTGAGCTTTGCCCTATTATCCTTTTCGCCTTTGTTCTGTTTGTTTTGTTTTTTAACATTGACTTCCGTCCAGGCACTGAACTCTCTGATCGCCATGAGGGATCTTTGGACCCTGAGCGATGCTGCCCTCGACCAGTCGCGGGAGGAGATGCTATCACTCCAGACTAGGGCAGAAAAGGCAGAGATGGCCTTGGAGGATACCCGGGCCACCTTAAAGGGTGAAGTCGAAGCCATCCGCTGAGAGCTGAGAAGGCAGAGTACGCGCTGGAAGTTGCCCAGCGTCGTGCGGCCAACGAGCTGGATAACGCCCAGGCGGCCGAAGAGAAACAAAGAATGGCCGAGGAGAGGCTGGAGGCAGCGGAATCAGAAATATGCATTTTGAAGAACCGATTGGATTCCGCCTCCATTGAAATAGATGCAGTCAAAGAGGTCGCCCGCCAGTCCGACGCCAAGATTGCCGACTTGGAGGCGGCGGTGACTGAAGCCAAGAGGGGGGTCGTCGAGGCCGATAAAAAGGTCACGGAGGCCGAGCGGAGAACCCTTGAGGCGGAGAAAAGAGCTGCAGAGGCCGTAAAGGATTTTAGGAGGTCTAAAGCCTTTAGTAAGGAACTAGCCGAATCAACGGCATTCGCTTACGAGGCTGGCTTCCAAGACTGCAAGGAAAAAATCCAAGAACTCTACGACCTCGAGGGGATTGAAGAGTTGGAGCCATATGAAGTCCCTGAAGATGACGATCTGGCCCCAAATGACCCTTAGTTTTTTTTTATATTGCTCCAAGCCCGACTCAGATCGGCAATTTTGTAGACTTTTAGCCATCAATGAATATTTTAATTCTCAACAATTGTCTTTGGTTATAATTAGCTTTGGCTGTGTGAGTTGTCGCGGATCAACAACCAATGGCTGAAGAGCATGATTCTTATCTGCTAGGAAACTGATGCGGGATCGATTTCGGTTGTAGAGACAAAAGTTGAGAACTGTAGGTAGTATAAGACCCAAGTGCCGACGTGGGGCCAGACCTAATTGCCCACACGGAGCCGGTCTTTGGTGCCGACACGGAGCCAGTTTCTGGTGCCGACGCGGAGCCGGCCCTTGGTGCCGACGCGGAGCCGGTCTTCGTTGCCGACATGGGGAGCCGGTCTTTGGGCCGACGCGGGGCCGGTCTTTGGTGCCGATGTGGGGCCGGTCTTTATTACCGATGCGAAGCCGGTTTTTGATGCCGACGCGGGCCGGTTTCTGATGCCGACGTAGAGCCGGCCTTTGGTGCCACGCGAGCCGGTCTTCATTGCCACACGGGGAGCCGGTCTTTGGGCCGACGTGGGGCCGATCTTTGGTGCCGGTGCGGGGCGGTCTTTATTGCCACGCAAAGCCGATTTCTGGTGCTGACGCGGGGAGCCGGTCTTTGGTGCCGATGTGGGGCCGGTCTTTGGTGCGGCGTGGGGCCGGTCTTTATTGCCGATGCGAAGCCGGTTTTTGGTGCCGACGCGGAGCCGGTCTTAATTGTCGACGCGAAGCCGGTCTTAATTGCCGACGCGAAGCCGGTCTTTAGTACCGACGCGGAGCCGGTCTTAATTGCCGACGCGAAGCCGGTCTTAATTGCCGATGCGAAGCCGGTCTTTATTGCCGACGAAGCCGGTCTTTGGTGCTGACACGGAGCCGGTCTTAATTGCCAACATGAAGCCAGTCTTAATTGCCAACGCGAAGCCGGTCTTTATTGCCGATGCGAAGCTAGTCTTTGGTGCTGACGCAGAGCCGGTCTTAATTGCCGACGCGGAGCCGGTCTTTATTGCCGACGCGAAGCCGGTCTTTGGTGCCGACGGAGCTGGTCTTTGGTGCAAAGCGTGATTACTCAAAAAATAATGCAAACATTTCGAACAGCAATCTGTCAAGTAGATTCAAATTAATGAAGTTAGCATATTACTGATAATACCGGCGTAAATTGTCGGCGTTCCAGGTGTGAGGAAGCAGTTTCCCATCCAGCTCTTCAACTTTGTATGCCCCGTGATGAAGTACCTCCTTGACACGGTACGGTCCTTCCCATTTCGGTGCCAGCTTGCCCCCTTTGTTGGCTTTGATACTTCAGCTCTTCGCAGAACAAGATCTCCAGAGTGGAACGTATTGGACCGTACTCGAGCATTATAGTATTTGGCCGCTCGCTGACGGAATGCCACCATGCGAAGTTGCGCCTGGTCTCGCAGTTCTTCTACTAAATCCAGATTGGCCCGCAGTTAGTTTGGGTTGCTCTCTTCATGGTATAACTTTGTCGGGGACTGGGGACTCCTATCTCCACCGGAATGACTGTCTCGGTCCCAAAGACCATGCTGAAAGGAGTTTTCCTGGTGGGGGCTCATGGCGTTGTGTGGTATGCCCACAATACACTGGGGAGTTCCTCCACCCAACGCCCTTTGCAGCCATCTAGCTGGGCCCTGAGCCCTTGGAGGATGATGTGGTTGGTCACCTCGGCTGTGCCGTTGGTCTGGGGGTGCCCTACAGAGGTGAATTGTTGATGGATGCCCAAGCCGATGCAGAATTCCCGGAAGGCCGTGTTGTCAAACTGTCGGCGTTATTAGTAACGAGGGTGTGCGGTAGCCCGAACCGGCACACGACAGACTTCCAGAAGAAAGACCTTATTTTACCCTCGGTGATCTTAGCGAGAGCCTCTGCCTCGATCCACTTGGTGAAATGGTCAACTGCCACCACTAGGAACTTGCGTTGTCCGGAGGCTGAAGGGAATGGTCCCAGGATGTCCATGCCCCACTGTGCGAAGGGCTAGGGTGCGGCCAGGGGTCAGCTAGGACGCCGGTTGATGTTGAATGTTAGCATGGCGCTGGCAGTTGTCACACCTCTTAACAAGTTCGGACGCATCCTCCTTCATTGTCAGCCAGTAATATCCCTGCCATAGGGCTTTGTATGCGAGAGCTCTGCCCCCAGATGGCTTCCACATATACCTTCATGTATCTCTCACAGGATATAATTTGCTTCGATGGGGCCGACATATTTGAGAATTGGGTATGAGAACGACCTCCGATAGAGCTTTCCCTCCATTATGAAAAATTTTGGGGCCCATATTTTGAGTTTCCTGGCCTCAGCAGGGTCTTCTGGGAGGGTACCCTCGGTAAAGTACATAAGCGTCCATCCAGGAAGGCTCCTGCTCAACTGGTAGAGTTTCTCTTGATGCGTCAATACTCGGGGCTTCCAAGTGCTCTACATAAGCTCTTCCCAGCATCCCATCAGTTGAGGTGGCAAGATGGGATAAAGCGTCAGCTCTAGCATTCTCTTGTCGAGGGATGTAGCTAATGTTAAAGTAAGCTAAGAGAGAAGCTAGCGACTGCACCATACTTAGGTAGCGGACATGATGGGATCCCTTGCTTCATATTCCCCTGCGATTTGGCCAGCGACCAGTTGGGAGTCGGTGAACGCCCTAAGGCGTTTTACCCCAAGCTCTTGGGCTAATCTTATCCCAGACAGCAGAGCTTCATATTCTGCCTGATTATTAGTGGCTGAAAAGAGGAAGCGGAGTGCGCACTCAGTTACAACTCCATCCAAGTTAGCCAAGATGAGGCATGCTCTGCTCCCTTGGGAATTTGACGCCCCGTCTACATGAAGGACCCATTCATCATCACTGGTTCCGAGAGGCGGGGGGCTTGTGGAAGGCTCTTCGGGTTGCTCCTCTCCCCAGTTGCACTCGACCAAAAAATCCGTCAGGACTTGACATTTCATGGCCGACCGAGGGTGGAAGGATAGATCGAATTCCCCCAACTTGAGCACCCACCTTGCCAATCGGCCGGAAGTATCCGGGCGAGCGAGAACTGTCTTTAGAGGTTGGTCTGTGATCACCGCGATCGGGTGGGCTTGGAAGTATGGCCGCAGGCGCTGGGCAGATATGATCAATGCAAAAATAATCTTCTCAATCTTTGAGTACCTGGTCTCCGCATCGTGGAGCACCTTGCTTATATAATACACCGGCTTTTGCATGCCATTGGTGTCCACATAGACCAGCACAGAACTAACGGCTTCGGGAGAAGCCGCGAGGTATAGAAGGAGTTCTTCTCCACCTGTTGGCTTGGATAGCAGCGGCGGGGTAGATAAGAATTCCTTTAGCCCTTCGAATGCCTTCTGACATTCTTTCATCCATTCGAATCCATTGACCTTGCGGAGCGCCTTGAAGAAAGGTAGGCACCTTTCAGCGGACTTGGAAAAGAAACGACTCAAGGCGACCACCCTTCCCATCAGGCACTGTATTTCCTTCTTGTTGGTGGGAGACCTCATGTCCAAGATGGCTTGAACTTTGTCTGGGTTTGCCTCGATCCCCCACGGGTCATCATGAAACCCAAAAACTTTCCGGCTGTCACCCCAAATGCACACTTGCATGGGTTCAGCTTCATCTGGTACCGACGCAGGTTGTCAAAAGTCTCCGTTAAGTCAGCGATATGGTTGGTGGCGTGGACGCTTTTTGTCAGCATGTCATCCATATACCTCCATATTGTGTCCTATCTGGCCTTCGAAGACTTTATTCATCAACCTTTGGTAGGTGGCTCCCGTGTTTTTTAGCCCAAATGGCATTACCTTGTAGCAGTACAACCCCTTCTCAATTATGAAGGAGGTAGCTTCCTTATCCACCGGGTTCATCCTGATCTGGTTGTACCCAGAGAAAGCATCCATGAAGCTAAGGACCTCATGACCAGAAGTAGCATCCACCAGTTGATCGATCCGGGGCAGGGAAAAGCTGTCCTTGGGGTATGCCTTGTTGAGATCGGTAAAATCCATGCACATTCTCCAGCTTCCATTGGTCTTACGGACCATCACCACGTTGGCCAACCATTTGGGGTAATGAACTTCCCGAATATGGCCTGCAACCGTCAACTTGCGAACTTCCTCGTCGATAGCTTTCTATCTATCCGGAGCGAAGCTCCTTTTCTTCTGTCGGACCGGCCGACACTCTGGTCTAAGGTTGAGCCGATGGGTGATCACCTCCTCAGGGATGCCCGATATATATGGATGACCATGCAAAGACGTCGGTGTTGGCACGCAGGAAAGTGAGAAGTCGATCGCGTGCCTCCTCTGGAAGCAACGCCCCAACCTGGACGGTCCTTGCTGGGTCATCTCCCAAGGGGAGGGTCAGGAGGTGCTCGGCTGGTTCCCCCTCATTCCCAGCTCCCGGGGTCGAGCGGCTCAAAGGCTATTGCCGACGCCGCTTCCAGTGGATTGGGAGATAGGTGATAGCAAAGCGGTGGCGGGCTTTGTTCTCCTTTCATTTCTCCGACTCCTTCATCAGTGGGGAATCTTACCAATAATCTCTTAGTGGAGATCACAGCATCTAGCAAATTCAATCTTGGTCTCCCCAATATAGCGTTATAAGCCAACGGGACCTGGACCACCAGAAAATTTATGACCACGGTGCTTTGACGTGGAGGGGTTACAGCCGTGACAGGGAGGGCGATCTCCCCTTCAACACTCACCGAGTCTCCAGTAAAGCCCATTAAAGGCGTGGCGACGGGTCGGAGGGAAGACTTCAACATATTCATCCGAACAAAAGCTTCGTAGCTCAAAACATCAACCGAACTCTCACTATCAACTAAAATTCTTTTTACAGGATGTTTGGCTATGGTCATAGACACAACGACGATGTCGTCATGCTTATTAACTACCCCATCTAAATCCTTTCCAAAGAAAGGAATTACAGAATCTATTCCCTCTCGCTGTCTTTTTGAACCACCACCTACCCTCCAGGAAATCATAGCTATGGTCTTCTCCGTAGGAGCATTGTCCACGCTGGTCTGAAGTGTCGGAGGCACTGATGGACCTAGAGTAGAAAGATTTCCCCTTCGAACGAATTTGCCCAAGTGACCCTGCTGAACAAGCTCCTCAATGGCCTTCTTCAGATGGCGGCAGTCCTCGGTGTCATGACCATAGTCTCGGTGGTACCAGTAGTAAAGCTCCTTATTGCGGGGGGTCTCAGACTTCAAGGGGGTCAGACGCTTGAAATAAGGTTCCTCCTCGATTTCTAGTAGGATGTGAGATATAGGAGCCATGAGGGGAGTGAATTGATCCTTAGGAATAAGCGTCTGTGGTCGGTGATCTGGGCGGTGAGGAGGCTCAGGCTTCCGAGGTTGTGCTCCGGCTTGCTCAGTAGGCGGTGGTTTCTTACTGGGGTTCTTGTCGGCTTCCCTCCTGGAAGAATCCGCCTCGTCAGCATGGATGTATTTCTGCGCCCGGCTCAGGAGCTCGGCATAAGAACTCATAGGCTTCTTGTCTAGGGAGTAGGCAAACCTAGAGGGACGAAGTCCTCTCTTTAAGGCCAAAGTGGCTACAGAATCATCCAGGTTGTATACCTCCAATGCTGCTTCCTTAAACCAAGCAACAAAGTCCTTCAAGGTCTCGCCACTCCTCTGCTGGACAGCGAATAGGCTATCAGCCACTCGTGGGATCTTCTGGCACGCATCAAAGTGGGCCAGGAAAGATCGCTCGAGCTATCGGAATAAATTGATGCAGCGTGGAGGCAGGCGGGAATACCATGCACATGCCACCTTGCGAAGGGTGGCCGGAAAGGAGACACATAAAAGGGAGTTCGTCGCTCTCTGGACCTGTATGAGGACCTTGTAGCTCTCCAGGTGGTCCAGTGGGTCCGTTGTGCCATCGTACAGGTCCAGTTGGGGGAGACAGAAATGAGGCGGGATTGGTTCCTCCATGATGCGCCGAGAAAGCGAGGGGCGGTGCTCATAGTCCGTCCCGTGAGGGTTAGCGATCCAGTGGCTAAGCTCCTCCAATGTCGATGATACTCATCGAGCCGTTGCTCAGCCCGACGGGTAGTCTTCCTGAGGGTGCCGTCTTGAGATGAATCAGAAGAGGAAGCCGAAGAAGATCGCCGGCGTAAGGAGCGCACCCATCTGGATTCTCTCTCATCCGGCCGTTGGTGAGAATGACCAGAGTGACGGGAGGGGGACCACCGTCGTTTTGAGGCCTCTCGGCGATGAGGTTTAGGAGGTGAGTGACGAGAGACCTTGGGTGGGGTCCTGCCTTGATGAGACTGAATTGTCCCCTGCACCCCTTCACCAGGCGCAGGGGGTTGAGGTGCAGCAGCAAAGCAGTGTTCTTGTAGTCCCCGTACCATTGTCATCAGGTCCTGGACCTGGTGAACCAGAACCTCAAGCCGGTCAGGCTGGCTCATCTGTGCAGGGGGCGGAACACGAAGGTTGGCCTTCGATTGCTCAGCCTGCGGAATGCGCTCCGCAGTCTGGCTAGTGGAAGCCTCCCGTGCTCGTGTTGTCACCATCATCTTCCTTGCAGAATTTGTGGGGTCACAGGGAGAACTTTTGCCTTCCTTGCGTGCGGCCCCCCCTACCTGGCGCGCCAATCTGATGCGGACAGATCCCCCTTTTCTGTTGAGTTCGAGGACCTTTTATACCTATATGGGAGGCTCCTTTCTTTTTGTTCTCCTTCGAACCGTTGAATCTTCCTCGTTGGGATAAGCTCCTTTGAACGACGAGTGGTTAAGACATTGCTGGATAAGGGTCGCTTGTAACGATAGCTACCAGGCATGCTAGCACCTGCCCGTGATTTTGGTGAGCGAGGTATACGGTAACAGATCTTGAATCTCGGGATTTGTTACCTGAGGCGGGTCATTGTGTATGCAAGAAAGGCACCAAGTTAAGGCCGGAGCCATCGCTGGAGGCCGGAGCCAAAGGCCAGAGCCAAAGGCCGTAGCCAAAGGCCGGAGCTAGAGGCCGGAGCCAAAGGCCGGAGCCAGAGGCCGGAGCCAAAGGCCGGAGCCAAAGGCCGAAGCCAAAGGCCGGAGCTGGAGGCCGAAGCCAAAAGCCGAAGCCAAAGGCCAGAGCTGGAGGCCAGAGCCTAAGGCCGGAGCTAAGATTCCATCTCTGGGATTAGCTATCACATCATTATTTCCGGTAATCGTGCAAAGGATTATAATACCACCCAGAGGAGATGGTCAATCGTATCAGTTATATTTAACTGCTAGTAGACCAGATATTTTATTCAGTGTTTGCATGTGTGCTAGATATCAAGCCAATCCTAAAGAATCATACTTGCTTGCTGTTAAAAGAATATTTAAATATTTAAATGGAATAGTAAATTTAGGTTTATGGTATGACAAACAATCTAGCATTGACTTAATAGGATACACTGATTCAGATTTTGCTGGATGTAAACTAGATAGGAAATCAACTAGTGGAACTTGCCAGTTTCTAGGTGTTAACTTAATTTCATGGTTAGAAAAAAACAAACTTCAGTAGCACTGTCTACGGCTGAAGCTGAATACGTTGTCGTTGGAAGTTGCTATGCTCAAATCTTATGGATTAAGCAACAGCTAGAATATTATGGTATTAAACAAAAAGCTATACTTATAAAATGTGATAATATAATTGCAATCAACTTAACTAAAAATCCTATTCAACATTCGAGAACCAAACATATAGAAATTAGACATCATATCATTAGAGATCATGTTAACATTGAAAATGTTGTTATTGAATTTTTAAATATTGAAAACCAAATTGCTGAGATGAAACAAAATTTTATAAAATTAGAAGAGAATTAGGAATGTTTGATCCTACTGCTTAATGAATCAATTGATAAAATACTTTCATGCTTTTTACCTGAAAACTAAAGTTGCATGACATCTTTCAATCAAATTTCTTTATGTAATTGAATGCATTGAGTGTGCTAAAAGTTAGCTAGACTTTAAAGTTGACATAATTGAATATCCTTCAACCGATCAAATCCTCTTTGAGATTTAAAATGCTTTGCATTCAATCCACCAACCAGCCAATTCATTCCTCATTTATTCCTTTCATGGCAGCTAACCAACCAGGCAACTAAACAGTCAACTGGCCAGTTAACCGCCTAGAACTTTCTCTATATATAGCTTTTTCCATTCATCAAATCATCCGTCTTCTTCATACCGTCTCCTCATCCGGCTCTTCATCATCCGTCTTCTCCTCTTCCAATCAATCCTCCACCAAATTGTCTTCTATCTTCTTCCATCTAACTTCATTCCATCCTTCTTCCTAGCTCTTTTCTCTATTTATCTTTCAAGAAGATCATGGATGGCTCTCAAGAAGAAAGCAATCTTAAGGAATGATGATTGTTCTGATCTTCGAAGAAAGTCTTTGTCATCTTCTTCTCAAATTAACACTCTAATAGACGCCAAATCATTTGTTCACGATAGATTAGTAGACTTTAACTTTCTAGATCAAGAAGGTTTTAAAATTGAAAAACTTTTTACGAATCAAGGTTGGGCTAAACTGTTATCTACAAAAAGACCTATATATCCTGAACTAATTAGAGAATTTTACGAGAATATAACTTTTGGTAGTGGAACTATTTCTTCCTGTGTCAAAAAGACTAGGATTGACCTTGACTCTAAAACGTTAGATTCTGGCTTAAACATTCTTTCTGATGGTATCTTAGAAATCCTTCCTAGTGAACAGGGTTATAAACTTGGTATGATCCTTAACATAGATGACAATGAAGCTAGCAATATAGATACTCTTGATACAAACATGTTGTCAGTAAAAAATAGACTGTTTGTTGACCCAATTGTTGATTTTGATGATTAACAAAACTAATTGAGTATAACATTTGAAGTTACTAACGATTTTGGTTTAATTTTTTAGTTTATGATATGTTCTATTAATCAAAATCATAAGATAAATTAAGTTCTAGTTCGAATCTAATATCAAGGTAAGATTTCAGACATTAGAGTCGACACATGGAATCGCAGAGTTGACTCGAAAAACGGCACGAACTTAGAGTCAACTCCGGGACTATTAGAGCCGACTCCAACAGAAAAGACAGAACGATAGTTTTTTCGGCCATGACTTAGAGTCGACTCCCGGACTGTTAGAGTCGACTCCAGAAGATTTTTGTGTCGACCCCAGAAAAGTTAGAGACGACTCCAGTTCAAGCGATTTGGGGATTTTCGAGTTAGAGTCCGACTCCAGAAAAGTTAGAGCCGACTCCAAAATATCAGACGCGACTCCAGAACTGTCAGAACGACTCTAAACTTTATCTTTATCTTCTTAATCCCAACAACTATTGCTATTTTTGGTTCTAATCCTTCTTACACTTGTTTCTAATGGATAGTTTTAAACTATTTATGGATTAATCGGGATCTATAAGAAGAGGGTTTGCTGCATCCGAAAAAAAAAGTGAGATAAAAAGAAAAGAATAGAGAGAAATCTTAGAAATCCATTAGAAAATCAAAAGAGAAAAGAGGAAAAACTCGTAAGGAAAGATCATACTGATTCCCCAAAAGAAAAGAGAGAGATTCCAAGCTTTTGTTGTTCTATTTCGAAGAAATCCCAAGGGAAGAAGCAAGCCCTAGTTCTCTGATCTTCTGAGTCTCAAGAGCCCTTGAAGGAAGATCCACTCAAAAGAATAAAGGAGCAAGCCACCAAGATCTGCAAATCAGGCTTTGATTCCTATCTTTTTATTCTTGTTTCATTATTGTATATTTGCTCATAGGAGGAGCTATTTATCTTGTAAAACAAATATTGTTTGCTGGTCAATCTGGTGATTAATTTAGTTGAGGTTGTTAGCCTTGTGCAAGCATTATCTTGTGGTGTTAGGTTTTGTGCTGGTGAGCCTTGAAAACCAGCTGGGTTCGTTGTGCACCCGGGAAAACAACAAGTTCGAGTTGTGAGCTTGCAAAACAACTCTACTGTAATCAGATTGATTATAGTGTAGACCCAATAGATACTTGGGAGTGGACGTAGGTGTAGGTACATCGAACCACTATAAAATCTCATGTGTTTGCCGTGATTGTCTCATTTTCTTTAACTCTCTATTTGTGCATATTCTATTTTAATCTATGTGAATCTAAGTTTTATTTCCGCTAAGGTTTATTTTCAAAAGAGTTTAAATTTTTGAAAAACCCAATTCACCCCCCCCCCCTCTTGGGTTGCTATCTGGACCAACAATTGGTATCAGAGCTAGTGCTCATTTGATTTGATCTAACGATCAAGAGTCAAAGATCCACATGGCAACTCAAGCTGGTTCATCTTTTTCCGAAGGTCAATCTACAAATAGACCACCCTTGTTTAATGGATTAAACTATGGTTATTGGAAGCTAGAATGAAAATTTTCATTCAAGCACTTGACTATGATCTATGGAGCATTATAGTCAATGGACCACACACACCCACTGCTAGAGTAAATGGCATGGAGATTCCTAAACCGGAAACGGAATGGGATGAACATGATAAAAAATTGGCACAACTTAATGCCAAAGCAATGAATGTTTTATACTGCTCATTAGATGCAAATGAATTCAATCGTATATCTATTTGCATTTCTGCTAAGGAAATCTGGGATAGACCATGAGGGAACAAATCAAGTCAAGGAATCCAAGATTAACATGCTAGTTCATAAGTATGAATTGTTTAAGATGGATGCATGTGAATCTATTACTGATATGTTTACAAGATTTACTGATATAGTTAATGGTTTAAAAAGCCTTGGTAAATCTTATGATAATTCTGATCTTGTGAGGAAGGTTTTACGTTCTTTGCCTAGGACTTGGGAAGCTAAAGTGACTGCAATACAAGAGGCAAAAGATCTAAGTACCCTACCCCTAGAAGAATTATTGGGATCCTTGATGACTCATGAGCTTCAAATTAAGCAACATGTTGATGATGATGAGTCAAAGAAGAAGAAGACTATGGCTCTTAAGATTTCTGAATATATGGAAGAGCCTCATGAATCTGAAGATGAAAGTGATGATGAGGACATGGCACTCATCACAAGGAAATTTAAAAAATTCATGAGGAAGAAGAAGTTTGAAAAGAAAAAGCCCTTTGAAAGAAAAGATGAGGACAAGGGCAAAGAAAAAGAAGTTATTTGTTTTGAATGTAAAAAGCCGGGTCATTTTAAATCTGAATGCCCTCAACTAAAGAAAGGCACCCAGAAATTCAAAAAGAAGGCAATGATGGCCACATGGAGTGATTCGGAAAGCTCAAGTTCCGAAGAGGAAGAAAAGAGTGAAATGGCCAATCTATGCTTCATGGCGGACAATGATGAGGTAAGTTCGAGTTTTCTTGATAATTTTACTTTCGATGAATTGCATAGTGCTTTTTATGAATTAATGGATGATTTTGCAAACTTAAGTTCAAAGAACAAAGATCTGAAAAATCAAATGCAAAAACTATCCTTAGAAAATGAAAAGCATGTTGTAGAAAAAGAAGTTTTGATAAAAGAAAATGAAAGCTTGAAAAATGAGGTTGATAGACTTAAACCTATAGTTGATAAATTTACATTAAGCTCTATCAAACTTAATATGATTTTGGACAATCAAAAAGCTATCTTTGATAAAGCTGGATTAGGATATAATCCACTTAAAAAGCAAAAATCTTTGAAAAATATTTTTATACATGCTGAAAAATCATCAAATATTACTTGTTTTAAATGTGGAAACAAAGGACATAAATCTTATATGTGTAAATCTCCACATAATAAGAGAAAGATGATTTGGGTTCCCAAAGGAACAATATTTAATGCATCTAACCATGAAGGACCCAAGAAGGCTTGGGTACCTAAAATTAAGACATGAATGTTTTGCAGGAGTGTCTTGCAGCCATCAGACTGAAAAGAAAATGGTACCTGGATAGTGGTTGCTCAAGACACATGACGGGTGACAAAGATCAATTCATCACCCTTGAATCAAAAAGAGGTGGAGTAGTTACTTTTGGTGATAATGGTCAAGGCCATATCATGGGTATTGGTAAGATTCAAATTACTCCATCTACTCATATTGATAATGTTTTATATGTCGATGGACTTAAACATAATTTGATAAGTATTAGCCAACTGTGTGACAAAGGTTTCAAAGTTTCCTTTGAAGCTTCTGTTTGCACTGTTACTAATCCCATTGATAACAGCATTATTCTTGTTGGTAAATTATGGCAATGTGTACTTAATTGATTTGAGTAATTTATCTCCAAGTAATCATTGCTTAGTTGCTAATAATGCTAAGATGAATGAGATTGGTTGGCTATGGCACCGTAGATTAGGTCATGCAAGCACACACCTAATTTCTAAACTATTGAAAATGGATCTAGTTAAAGGTATTCCTAGCTTAAATTTTGAAAATAATCGAATATGTGATGCATGTCAATTTGGAAAACAAACAAGAACTTCTTTCAAATCTAAGAATATTGTTTCAACTACTAGGCCACTAGAGCTACTACACATGGACCTTTTTGGACCTACTAGAACCACAAGTCTAGGAGGAAAGAAATATGGTCTAGTGATAGTAGATGATTACTCTAGATTCACTTGGGTAATATTTTTGGCTCACAAAGATGAGACTTTCTCAATATTCCTGAAATTCGTTAAGAAAGTCACAAATGAGAAAAACACTACCATAGTGTCTATTAGAAGTGATCATGGAACTGAATTTGAAAATCACTTATTTGAAAAATTCTGTTTTGAAAAAGGCATACATCATAACTTTTCAGCACCTAGAACACCGCAACAAAATGGAGTTGTAGAAAGAAAGAATAGGACTTTAGAAGACATGGCCCGTACCATGCTATGTGAAAGCCAACTTCCAAAATATTTTTGGGCGGAAGCTATAAACACAGCATGTTACATCCTAAATAGAGCCCTGATTAGACCTATCCTTAAGAAGACTCCCTATGAACTATGGCATAATAGGAAACCAAATTTAGGTTATTTTCATGCATTTGGTTGTAAATGTTTTATTCATAACAATGGTAAGGATAATCTTGGGAAGTTTGATGCAAGTCTGATGAAGGTATTTTCCTAGGATATTCTACATCTAGCAAGGCATATAGAGTATTTAATAAGAGAAGCTTAGTTGTAGAAGAATCCATTCATATAGTGTTTGATGAGTCTTTAGCATCAAGTTCAGATAAAATTGATGATGAGGAAGATACATCTTTGATTGAAAGAGGTATTGAAAAATTAAATGTATCTTCAGATCAAGAACCTGAAGCTAAGGATGATGACTCACCTAAGGATGATGGTATTGATACTGCTCATAATGATAAAGATCTACCTAGAGATTGGAGATATGCTTATGGTCATCCTAAGGACCTAATCATAGGTGATCCATCTCAAGGTGTAAGGACTAGATCATCAATGAGAAATATCAATAATCATCTTGCATTTGTATCTCATATAGAACCTAAAACTATAGAGGAAGCTGAGAAAGATAGTTATTGGATGTTAGCAATGCAGGAAGAGTTAAACCAATTCACTAGGAACCAAGTTTGGACCCTAGTAGACAGACCTAAAAACACCCTATAATAGGATCTAAATGGGTTTTTAGAAATAAATTGGATGAAAATGGATTGGTAATTAGAAATAAGGCTAGATTAGTTGCAAAAGGATATAATCAAGAAGAAGGTATAGATTTTGATGAAACTTTTGCACCTGTTGCTAGATTAGAAGCCATTAGGCTACTACTTGCATTTGCATGTCATATGAATTTCAACTTATTTCAAATGGATGTTAAAAGTGCATTTTTAAATGGTTTTATAAATGAGGAAGTTTATGTTGAACAACCTCCTGGTTTTGAAGATCATGAATTTCCAAACCACGTCTTCAAACTACACAAAGCACTTTATGGTTTAAAGCAAGCACCTAGAGCTTGGTATGATAGATTAAGTAAATTTTTAATTGAAAATTTTTCTAGAGGAAATGTTGATAAAACCTTGTTTTTAAAAGAAAAGAAAAGGATTTATTAATTGTTCAAATTTATTGATGACATTATATTTGGTGCTACTAACAATCTCCTTTGTCAAGAATTTGCTAAGTTAATGCAGGGAGAATTCGAGATGAGCATGATGGGAGAACTAAACTTCTTCCTTGGACTTCAAATCAAACAAGAGAAAGCGGGGATTTTCATTAACCAAACAAAGTACACAAAGGAAATACTCAAGAAGTTTGGTATGGAATCTGCTAAACCTCTTGGTACGCCAATGAGTCCCTCATGCAAGCTGGACAAGGATGAAGAAGGTAAGAAAGTAGATCAGAAGCATTACAGAGGTATGATCGGATCACTTCTTTACCTAACTGCAAGTAGGCCAGATATTATGTTTTCTGTTTGCTATGTGCAAGATATCAATCTAATCCTAAGGAATCACATTTATTTGCTGTTAAAAGAATCTTTAGATACTTAAATGGAACTAAAAATGTAGGATTATGGTATTCTAGAGACTCAACCTTAAAATTGATTGCTTATTCTGATTCTGACTATGCTGGTTGTAAATTAGATAGAAAGAGTACAAGTGGGGCATGCCAACTTTTAGGAAGTAACTTAATCTCTTGGTTTAGCAAGAAGCAAAATTCGGTTGCATTATCCACTGCTGAGGCAGAGTATGTTGCAGCTGGAAGTTGCTGTGCTCAAATCCTTTGGATTAAGCGACAACTTGAAGATTATGGTATCACACTTGATAAAATTCCTATTAAATGTGATAATACTAGTGCCATTAATCTAACTAAGAATCCAATTCAACATTCAAGAACTAAACACATAGAAATTAGACATCACTTTATTAGAGAACATGTAACTAACAAAGATGTTTGTCTTGAATATGTTAATACTAATGATCAATTAGCTGATATTTTTACCAAACCTTTGAGTGAGGAAAGATTTTGTTATCTTAGAGGAGAATTAGGAGTTTGTGATCCTTTAGAATGATTTTCTGAAACTCTTAAGGACAACAACTATCTAGACTTCATTAATTTCTTGAAAATCCTCTATGTCCAATAAGGAAATTTATCTAGAAATTTGATTCATTGTTTCCCCAATTGATTAAGGAACACTTATCTAGAGTTTGATGATTAATTTGATTAGTTTCAGATCCTTGAAATTTATTTTTTTACTGAAACTATTGTGGAGTCGACACCTCAGTTTTGGAGTCGACACCTTTATTTTGATGTTCTGTCTGGGCAATTAGAGCCGACTCCGGCTTCTGCAGAGCCGACTCTAATTCGGGCGCTGACAGATTTTCTGGTTCGGAGCCGACACCTCTTTGCGGGAGTCGACTCTAAGTGAAACTAGGTCAAAATAAAGGGCGGAGTCGACCTAAACTCAACCCTTTTTCAATCCCTTTCAAATCCTTTCCAAATCCAAACTCAAACTCTTCAAATCCTTGATTCCATTCCAATCTCCAATGGCTCCCAAAAGGCGTGATCATGTTTGGCGCTGTTCCACCGAGCCGTTCGAAATCGGAGGCAACTTCTTCAGTCTTCGTTCATCTTCTGCCACTCAGATGCTTCTCCATCATCCTCTCCATTGACCAATTAGCGGGTAAGGTTATCACTACCGGAAGAAAAGTAGATTTTGACTTTTTGCTTCGGAGGGCTTTTCTATTGGGTCAATTGAAAGAAATGGGATGGGAAAAGTTTTCTTTTGGATGTTCCCTACCTACCCTGCCCTCGTGAGAGAATTTACAATGATTTATGTAGAGGAGAGGGAGGCTTAGTGAGTTTTGTAAGAGGAACCAAAGTGGTAATCACTACAGAGTCCTTGGAAATCTTTTGGAGATGCCTACTATTGGTTTGTGATATCAACATGATGACAGAGGAGGTGCCCTATCAAGGATGTTAGGGAGAGAAGTTTCTGAGTTTGAAGAAATCTGGCAAATCAACTTAATTTGGAACTCAGATTACTTCACAATATTTGTGGAAGAATCTATTTCCTAAAATTGGAAGGTTTGAGTATGTCTCGGAGCGAGACATCTTATTGATGGACTGTATCATCACTGGAAGACCTGTAAATTTGCTGGAATGATGATTGGCTATATGGCAGAGGCAGCTACTAAGAAAAGATCTACACTGCCATATGGTATGATTCTTACACTTAGTATTCAGAAGCCAAGGTGTGAATAATGGATAATGAACTAAAAGGAATTAAGGCATACTGATTACTACAGTGTCTCTACATTCACCGAATGGGCTTCAGGAAAGAAATGGAGGGCAAAGGAAAGGACAAGAGCCAGAACTGAGGAGGCCAGAGAGAGGATTCCCTGGACCATCTACTGCTGGACCTTCAGAGGCTGGACCGAGCACTCATCCTTCACCTCCACATCAGTCAGCCTTGGTATCTGGAAGATTTTCAGAGGAGCAGCTTGATCAGCTCAGAGCTTACTGACTGAGCATGATTCGGATATGAGAAGTGAAATGAAATTGATATCTGCTAAGCTTGACATGATAGTTTCCACTTTGGATAAATCAGTGAATCCATGTCATCTGAGCTTCAAAAGATTTTTGAAAGGATGGAAGGAATAGCAGATGGATCAAGAGTCTATTTAGATGCTACTGGTCAGTTGAAGAAAGATATTGACCTTGCTGTCGCTCAAATTGAAGCTTGTCTTGAAAAATTTAAGAAAGACCAAAAAGATGAATTATGGAAATGATTGGACATTTGAAGAAAATTGTTTACAAGCATGTTTGATTTTGATACCCTATCTTATCCTAGGTTGTATCTTAGGATTTCTTGCTTTCTTGCTTTGATAGCATGTATCTAGGAATTATATACTTGAATATGTCACTTTTCTAAGAATGTACTTGAATTGACACATGTAATGAATCTTGCATTGAAATACAATTACTTTTATTGCAAATTTGTCTATGAGATCCAATTACCATCTCTATGATTAAATGAACCAACAACCCGCTCTGATAATTCACCTTATTGCTGATAACAAAAAAGGGGGAGAGAAATTGTATATGCATAAAAGAAATAAGAATGAAAGAATATAAGGAGTATAAGATTTCAATCTTTTGGCATATCAAAAAAGGGGAGAAAAATTTTGAGATTTATAAATTCTAATCAATTTGTATCAATCGATTTCAGTTTATTTACATAGGGGGAGTTATTCAATGCAGGGGGAGCTTAATAATTTCCTACGTAAAGTTAAATCATCTTGATTGATGTTTATAATAGACTCATGTATCTTTTTTGTTCATTTTGAAAATTGGCATCAAATTCTCTGTTAGGAAGTTTTAAAGCTTTAACAATGTCTATAATCTTAATTCAAATGAATTTTTAATGCATATACTCAAAGTTTTTGTCATCATCAAAAAGGGGGATTGTTGACCCAATTGTTGATTTTGATGATTAACAAAACTATTTGAGTATAACATTTGAAGTTACTAATGATTTTGATTAATTTTTTCAGTTATGATATGTTTATTAATCAAAATCATAAGATAAATCAAGTTCTAGTTCGAATCTAATGTCAAGGTAAGATTGCAGACATTAGAGTCGACACATGGAATCGCAGAGTCGACTCCGAAAATGGCACAGACTTAGAGTCGACTCCGGGACTGTTAGAGCCGACTCCAACAGAAAAGACAGAACGATGGTTTTTCGGCCACGACTTAGAGTCGACTCCCGACTGTTAGAGTCGACTCCAGAAGATTTTTGTGTCGACCCCAGAAAAGTCAGAGACGACTCCAGTTCAAGCGATTTGGGATTTTCGAGTTAGAGCCGACTCCAGAAAAGTTAGAGCCGACTCCAGAATGTCAGACGCGACTCCAGAACTGTCAGAACGACTCTAAACTTTATCTTTATCTTTTTAATCCCAACGGCTATTGCTATTTTTGGTTCTAATCCTTCTTACACTTGTTTCTAACGGATAGTTTTAAACTATTTATGGATTAATCGGGATCTATAAGAAGAGGGTTTGCTGCATCCGAAAAAAAAAGTGAGACAAAAAGAAAAGAATAGAGAGAAATCTTAGAAATCCATCAGAAAATCAAAAGAGAAAAGAGGAAAAACTCGTAAGGAAAGATCATACTGATTCCCCAAAAGAAAAAGAGAGATTCCAAGCTTTTGTTGTTCTATTTCGAAGAAATCTCAAGGGAAGAAGCAAGCCCTAGTTTTCTGATCTTCTGAGTCTCAAGAGCATCTTGAAGGAAGATCCACTCAAAAGAAGAGAAGAAGCAAGCCACCAAGATCTGCAAATCAGGCTTTGATTCCTATCTTTTATTCTTGTTTCATTATTGTATATTTGCTCATTGGAGGAGCTGTTTATCTTGTAAAACAAATATTGTTTGCTGGGTCAATCTGGTGATTGATTCAGTTGAGGCTGTTAGCCTTGTGCAAGCATTAGCTTGTGGTGTTAGGTTTTGTGCTGGTGAGCCTTGAAAACCAGCTGGGTTCGTTGTGCACCCGGGAAAATAACAAGTTCGAGTTGTGAGCTTGCAAAATAACTCTGCTGTAATCAGATTGATTATAGTGTGGACCCAAGAGATACTTGGGAGTGGACGTAGGTGTAGGTACACCGAACCACTATAAAATCTCCTGTGTTTGCCGTGATTGTCTTTTATCTTTAACTCTCTATTTGTGCATATTCTATTTTAATTGTGTGAATCTAAGTTTTATTTCCGCTGGGTTTATTTTTCAAAAGAGTTTAAATTTTTGAAAAACCCAATTCACCCCCCCCCCCCTCTTGGGTTGCTATCTGGACCAACACTGTTTCATAGTATCATTGCCAAGATTCTTTCCCCTAGAGCTAGTTCATTTAATGTAGTAACTGATAGAGACATATGTTTGATGTACGACATTCTAATAGAAGACCCTATAGATCTATCCTACCTTATGATGACTATAATGAAAGAGTCCCTAAGTAGGTTGAAGGCTGCATTGCCTTACGGTATGTTTCTCACATATGTGTTTGAGTTTTTCAATATAAAGCTTAAAGGAAAAACTGCGGTAGCATTACATCATACTGATGTTTTAATGCTCACTCACTACACCGTATGGACTATGCCAAAAGAGATGATGTTTGGATTAAGGTTAGATCCAGAACTGAACAATCTAGTAATATGCTGCCACCGAGTATGCCTGCTCCTGCTTGTTCACCTCAAAACTTCTTTAACTTTGATTTCCATCAACCAAATCCATACATTGCAGCTATGACAGCTGATCAAAATCTATTTTTATCTGAACCTCCTGATGTCACTGCTGCTGGACCCTCCTTTCGAAATGACAACTCTGCTCCTGTTCCTCCTACCGTCCGTATCTGTGAAGAACAACTCCAACAAATTATCCATGAATTGTCCCTTGCTAATTCCAATCGAAGCTCTGGAGACAGTGCTTCTTCAGTTAATGATCAAACTTTTGTACCTCATATTTCATTAGTTTTTGAGACTCTTTCTTAGTTCAAGATTATTCTAAGCCAACTTGTCCACGATGTTAACATTCTTAATGGTCGAGTTTCCATCATAATGAAACTGTCTTGAATCGGATCTTGAAGAGATTAATTTCTTAAAAACTAAAAATGAAAACTTTGAGACCAAGGCTGAATGGGTAGAATATCATATCCAAGCCAATGCAAGCCAGACTAGGGATGTCATAAATGCAGTTGATCACTGGACCGTATCTCTCACTAGGTTGAGCCGGCTTGTGGAAACCTACATTGCTCTTTCTGCCACTTTAGCTCCTGATGCTTCATATTCACATCCACACCTCAGGTCTCCTCCAACTCAACCTTCACAAGACAAGCCAGGAACCTCCAGAAAGCATGATGAATCCTCAGTACAAATTTCTTCTGATGATGATGAGAAGTGAACGTATTTCTTTTAGTGATGTATGTTTATGACTCTACTTTTTGTGTTGTATAACTTCAAACTATGACATGTAATATCTGTATTGACTTTACTTAAACTTGTAATGCTCTGTATGACTATTATGCATATGTATGAATGTTTACATTGTTTTGATGTATTATGCTTGAATTTATTGCAAAATTCTTCAATCTTCTTTTTGATCAATGACAAAAAGGGGGAGAAGAATGATGCACACATTAAGGTAATGGAGAAAAGTAATAACTCCATATATTCAGGGGGAGTTTACTTATTCATATTGACAGGGAAAGAAAGTATATTCATATTACTTCCCATATTTTCTCTTTGCATGCTTAAGGATTTTGTCATCATCAAAAAGGGGGAGATTGTTGACCCTACATTGATTTTGATGTTTACAAAAATTAAGCAATGATTAATTCTATTTATCAAGCTTGTTGCAGGGAAGTTCAGATGCTCTACAAGTAAGTATCTTCATGCAAAATTTTATGTGAGTATATATTCATTTTATTTTGCCACAAGATTGATATCAAATGAACACCTTTTAGCCCTAGCCGTTTTTTGGCTTGGGAGTTAGCTATTTAGCTAGCTTGCTCTTTCATCTAGCTAGCTGGCATAACAATTAGGTAACTACCAAACTATGTCTGTAACTTGGCTGAATGGTTGATCATTTGAGCTAGCTGGTTAGCTAGCTTGTTGCTTCGTTAGCTAGCTGGAGTTCCATTTTAGCTAGCTGAGGTGCCTGTTACAAATTGCTAGCCGAGCCATGTCATTTTTGAGTTAGCTGGCTAGCTAGCTTGCTCCTTCATTGGCTAGCTAGAATTCCTTGTTAGCTAGCTTGGCCTCTTTGTGAGTTAGCTAGATTTCATTTTAATTAACTATGGATTTGAACGCCTGTGCTAGCCGATTGCTTTGGGTATCAATTAGCTAATTAGCTAACTTGACTTCCCCGATAGCTAGCTGGTTTGCCTTTTAGTTAACTATAATTCCCTGTTAACATATCTTGGCCGAGCGTCCCTCCTTTTTAGCTGACTGGTGAGCTAGCTGATGCTTCTCTTACCTAGCTAGCATCCCATGTTAGTTGACTGGTTTCTTTTGGAGCTAACTAGTTTCCTTCGTAGCTAACTATCACTTTTTCACAGGGAATCCAAGCCAAGCGCCATTCAATTTCAGTTAGCTGGAGAGTTAGCTAACCTTTGGTTTAGTTAACTGGAAAGCTAGCTCCTCACTGGGCATATGGCTACCTTTTTTCATTAGTTAGCTGATGAGCTAACTCTCCTGGATGGTAGCTTTATTGCCTTTTGAGTTTAGTTAGCTGGGAAGCTAACTACCAGTTGCTTAGTTAGCTGAATAGCTAACTCATCATTCTCTGATATTTTTTTTCTCCTGTAGACCGAGAGCCATTCAAATTCAGGTAGCTGGAGAGCTAACTATCTGTTGGCTCAGTTAGCTAAGTAGCTAACTGATGGGACTTGACTTTTTCTTCTGAGCCGCATGGATTGCTTGCTAGTTAGCTGGGAAGCTAACTAATCGTTGCTTTAGCTAGCCAAGGAGCTAGCTCCTCCTCTCCTGAGCCTTTTTACTCTTGGCGTGTGATCTCTTGGAAGCTAGCTTGTGAGCTAGCTAAGGACTCCTCCTCCTCTGGCCGATTGTCTTCATCTCTCTCAGCTGCCTGGAATTAATTCCAGTTAGCTGCGTTGCTGGCCATTTTGGGCGTGCTCCTCTCTCTCTCTACTTTATTTTGATTACTATTTTCAACTAGACTAACTTTTGATTTTTGAATTATGACAGAGTTCTTCCTACCTCAAATGGATTCATGCATTCAATGCTTAAGGAAAATAATCTCAACAATTATCTTTTCTTTCCGTTTTTATTTCCATTTGTTTCAATTGTGTCTAACGGATCTTTTTGCTGTTGGATTGTTATATATAGCTAAGATTAGAAGCAAAACATGATGAAATTTTAAAAAGAGAAATACAAGAGAGATATCCAAGAAAGAAAGCTTTTATTGCATATTTTCGGAGTGGTTGAAAGCTAGTTGTTGTGCATTGAAGATCATTCATTGCTAAAAAGTCATCCAGATCCTTTAAAGCCTTCAAGCAAATCAAGATTCAAGCCACCTTGACATGGTTCATTTATTGCTGAGGATTTGCTACAAATTTATAAAGTATTCTCTGAATATTTGCTCATTATATGATCTACTTATTATCATTTACTTTGAATCTTTTGTAAAAGGGTTAGTGTTAACCCTTTGGTTCTTGTTGGCCTCCTTGTGCCGTTAAACAAGAGGACTAGCCTGGTAAGGCTAGGGGGTTGGCTTCCTTGTGCCGTTAAACAAAAGGACTAGCCAGGAAGGCTAGGGGTTTTGGCTGCCTTGTGCCTTGTAAAACAAGAGGGCTAGCCGGGGAAGGCTAGAGGTTGTAATCATTGTGATACGATTAGTGAAATTTCCAAAGGTTTTGGGGAGTGGACGTAGATGCTGAGTTTGGCACCGAACCACTATAAAATCTCTTTTGTTTGTGGTTGTTTGATTCTCTATTACTATCTTGTGCACTACACTACACCACTGCAAATTAAGTTTAATTAGGGTTAAAGCACATACCTGCATAGTAATTACTTTTTAATAACTCAATTCACCTCTCTCTTGGGTTGCTACATCTGGCAACACATTTGAATCATGCTTTGGAGAAGTTGTGGGTGTCCGACCTTAGAAGACTCACCCAGGTTTGCTCCATACCCAATCTTTTTTATTTGTCGATAGATTTTTCGAAGCTAAGATTTGTGCACCTGGAGTACTGCCCAAGATTAGAGATAGTCTTCCCTTGGAACTTGAATCTCCCGAATCTAGAGAGCCTCAGCATCAAATTCTGTGGCAATCTCAAGTCGGTATTCTACTCAACAAAGAAACCAATAGAAATCGAGCTTCAATTGCTCCAGGCTATATGTTTGTTGGAACTGCCACGCCTGTAGCATCTCCATGACCAGAACTTTCGATTGCCCGCATGGAAGGAGCTTGAAGTCCATGGATGCCCAAGCCTTCGCAGACTGCCTCTCTTAGGTCAGCCACCACCGAATCAACATGGAGACCAAATCATCATCGCCGCTATGTCCTCCTCTGCTTCGACTACTCATGCTTCTCATCGACGAGTCCATGTCAGTGGAGAGTCGAGCTGGTGGAACAACCTAGAATGGATTGATGAGGAGCACCATCACTGCTTTCATTTCAAGCCACAACTCCCAATTGCTGCCATCAAATCTGGGATGAATAAAAGGCCCTTGATATGAATCAGAGAAAGGTAAATAAATAAATTAGAACTCGTATTGTCGTGTCTACATGTGCTACTGTGTGTACCCATCCTTGATTTGGTTTGGTTTTCACTGCCTCTCTTGTTGCTTTATTGTTTGTTTTATTTTATGTTTTCTCTAGCAAGCCGAGATGGCATGTATGTTTCGCTAGCAAGGTGTGATTGGATTTATGTTGGCTTGTTATCGAGTGTGAAGTTTTCTGATTGTATGATTGATAAGCTTTTCTGGTGTTATTGTATTTATGTATGTCAATAAATTGTCATCTATCTAGGATATGTAATCTCTCTCCTATATTTCATAAAGAAGGGTGAGTGTTGTATCTATTGATTTAAATAATTTATCATATTAAAGAAAAACACTTTGATGGGACGAAGGTTCCTGTTTCTTACCCAAAAAGAGCGGTTTTTGTGTGAATGATTTTTTATTCATTGGAAATGGATTTAGTGTTGAGTTGATATGCACAAAGCTTCTCCATAAAAGCCAATGCAAACTGGATAATGAATTGAAAGTGCACGCTCGAAGTTTAATAGAATCTTGAAAAAAGATTTTTTTAAAGAAAAAAGGATAATTACCAAGCATATTCAATTCGTAAGAAATTGATGGTTGGCTGATTGAGAGTCTATGACCTTAAAATGACAACAAAAGAGCATAGAATGATCACAAGATATATGAACTACAACACTTTCACCAAGGAAAGGGTCAAGGTTCGAATTAAGTATTTTGATGATAGCTAACAGGAACAATCTATATACACAAAGCTGGTGCATTATCGTGGTTAGCAAAAAGGCTACAAACGTGGGGCAACATAACACAGGTAAGTAAAGAATTTTTTTTTTTTTTTGTGATTGTAATGGACAAGCCAGAATTTTAAAGTTTCTTTTGGTTTTCTTTCATTCTAATCACTAATGGAGAAGCAAGGAACCGTGCGGTACTTTATTTGTTTGATGTGCATTGAAATCAAGTAAAGATATGTTGTCTTTTTTTATTTCATGTGCATTAGAACTGGGTTTGATACGATTTGTCATGTCTCCATCATAAAAGAAGTGCTCGGAAGAAAAATGTGCACTGAATTCACTATTTTGTGCATTGAAATATTAATAACATATAATATATTAATATTAAGTTGCAATTTAAGTTGTGAAAGATTAATAACATATAACATTCGTCTATTACGTTGTACCTGGCATTATCATCATTTTTATCACAATTTCAAACACAATCTCAAAAACATTATAAAAAAAAGGGCATGAGAGCCTTGGCAAAAGAGGCAATCTCTATGTTGAATTTATGCAGTTAGAGCATAAAATAATTTGAAAAAGCTCATCTCGAGTCATGTCACTAAGAAGTAAGTAATTGGAAAAAAAAAAAAAAGATTTGGGCTGTTTCACTTATTGAAGCCAATGACCATGTTGACAGTGGCTGGATTAAAGTGGATGGCATTGATGGGTAGAAATAAATTTAAATTAATTTGAATATTCCAGTTGGTACGAGAAATACTGCCAAAAAAAGACTAGAGTGAAAACATGTCCATACAAATTGCATCACCTGATGCCATCAATACCTTTACATATGATGACAAAACAGTATTATGAATATCAATCTTAGAGGTGTAATGTGAATACCAAACTTAGGACTAGAATTTTCCTGCATTTCAGAGCGTTGTCTATGCAAAAGTTTGTGTTGCCGCCGGGATCCGTCCTCCGATTCGGACGCGGTCGGTCTTCAGGGTGAGGGATGCGGCGGACCTGCAAAACAGGAAGTCCATACGCGGAGGGACGCTGGGGGTGGTCCTCCGCGGAAGGCCCTCCGACGCTCAAGTCAGTGGGAGAGGAATCAGCGATCAACCAGACAGTGGGGAGGTGGATCTCTCCGGGAGACCTCTCGGGGGCGGTCAATCGGAAGCTCTGAGAAGGGCAGAGCGCCGACGGGCTGCCGGGAGAGAAATGAAGGGAGAGAGAGAGATGCGGAAGTGGGCCTGCGTCAGGAATCGCGTACCTGAGGGAATCTGCCAATCTGATATTTATAGACTGTCACCTGGGTCATGAGCGCCTTCTGGAAGGCCGGAGGTTGTTATGATATGGAGACGGAAAGAATCAAGCTGTTATTGGGCTGTTATAGTCCGTACCCTGTTTGTTTCGGTATCGACGGCTGGGAGAGCTCCTTGGAGTCTCGAGATCGGGTTGAGTAGGCTTGGGGCGGTTACGATAGGCTTTAGGCCACGTCCCGATATGATTCTTCGTCTAAGATGCCGCTCAGGTGGGCTCGGGCTCTCCCGCGTCAGGTTCTGCGGAGGTAGATGTTAGGTTGTGGATCGCTCGGAGGGGCCGAGCTACGGAGGCTCGAAGGAGGCCGAGCTACGGAAGCCCGGAGCGGGCTGAGCCACGGAGGCCCGGAGCAGGCCGAGCTACGGAGGCCCGGAGGAAGACGAGCTATGGAGGCCCGGAGGAGGCCGAGCTACGGAAGCCCGGAGCAGGCCGAGCTACGGAAGCCTCGAGGAGGCCGAGCTACGGAAGCCCGGAGGAGGCCGAGCTACGGAGGCCCGGAGCAGGCCGAGCTACGGAGGCCCGGAGCAGGCCGAGCTACGGAAGCCCGGAGGAGGCCGAGCTGCGGAAGCCCGGAGTAGGCCGAGCTACGGAAGCCCGGAGGAGGCCGAGCTACGGAAGCCCGAAGGAGGCCGAGCCACGGAGGCTCGGAGCAGGCCGAGCCACGGAGGCCCGGAGGAGGCCGAGCTACGGAGGCCCGGAGGAGGCCGAGCTAGGAAGCCCGGAGGAGGCCGAGCTGCGGAAGCCTGGAGCAGGCCGAGCTACGGAAGCCCGGAGGAGGCCGAGCTACGGAAGCCCGGAGCAGGCCGAGCCACGGAGGCCCGAAGCAGGCTGAGCTACGGAGGCCGGAGGAGGCCGAGCTACGGAAGCCCGAAGCAGGCCGAGCTACGAAAGCCCGGAGCAGGCCGAGCTACGGAAGCCCAGAGGAGGCTGAGCTACGGAATCCCGGAGCAGGCCGAGCTACCGAGGCCCGGAGGAGGCCGAGCTACGGAAGCCCAGAGGAGGCCAAGCTACAGAAGCCCGGAGGAGACAAAGGAAGGAGGTCAGCCTTAGCCGCCTCGCACGAATATTAATGCAATGATGATTTTACCCCCAACACATGCCCTCCACTCCCTAGTTCGAAGCGTAGGTTCGGGCGTAGGGAGTACGAGTTCGAACGGCGCGTCTTGGATGGGACGTCTTGGGTTAACTGGCTTGCGCAATGATGCCTTAATTAATGCGACAGGGCCACCTTGCCTTCGGGGCTAAGGCTCCCTTGCGAGCGACGGCTGGGATTGCGTCACGCCTCGAATCCCGATTGATCGGGCGCTTGTCGAGGCGATTTGGGACGCCTAGGATGGGACGCCCCACCTTTTTAGGGAGGTTCCCTTGGTGGAGAAGCGAAGCGGTGGCCGCATTGTCGTTATATATATACATATGTGTGCGCATGCGTTCAGTGTCTTCTCACTTCGCTTTCAAGAGGGCTCTAGTTTTTTGTCTTCTTCAACGCTTATTGCTTTCGTTTGATATTTCCTTTAACGGCAATGAGCCCAGACGATGTGGCCTCCGAGATTGTTGCTGAGGACTTGGGGAGGATCCATCAACGGTATGGCTTGCCCTTGGACATCGTCCTACGGGTGCCGGAACCCGAAGATAGGGTTACCCGAGATTTAGAGTCCGGAGTATTCATCTACGAAGACAGTCTGAAGGCGGGTCTTCGTTTTCCTCTCCATCCCCTGGTGAAGGAGATCATGACCCACTACAACATCAGCCCGTCAATGGTGGCTCCGAACAGTTGGCGGAATGTCATCGGGTTCATCTCGATGTGCCATCAGATTCGGATCGTTTCCACCCTTCCCCTTTTTCGCGCCTGCTACCATCTGATTCCCAGGAGGAGATCGGAGTGGCCGTACATCGGGCCCCGGAAATCCTTCAACGTGATTGCGGATAAGCCCTCTTCCATCAAGGGGTGGAAGAGTCGGTTTGTCATCGTGGAGGGGAACGTTGGCTCCGACTTTCCTCGGAGATGGGGGATGTTGTGAGGGATGCGGAGACGCATCCGGTCTTGTCGGCGCAGGAAGAGGAGGACTTGGATGTCCTCCGCAACGGGCAGGTGTTTTCGGCTAATGACCTGCTATCGGAGGGGGCCCTCTTCGCAGCCGGGCTCAGCCCCTTGGACCCGCAAGGTGAGTCTCTTTCGTGCCGTGTATCTTTTCAATTAGTGCGCTTGATTTTGAGTATGTGTGCTTTGATGTGGCAGCCGCAAGGTCGGCTTTGTCGAGCCTCTCCAAGAGGAAGAGAGGGAAGCGTCCCGGGGAAGGCAGCGGCGCGGATAGCGGCCGGCCCGTAAAAAGGGCTCATGCTTCCGCGAGGAGTCCGCCGGATGCCGGGGCAGTTATGACAGAAGCGCCAGGGCGAAGGAGAGCCCGGGGAGGGAGGTATGGCCTCTGACCCTCTCGTGTTGGAGATATCGAATAGCTCAGATGAGGCTCCGATGGCTTGTCCGACCGCGTCCCCCTAAAAGAGGAAACAGCGGCGGATTTAGAAGAAGGGACTGCTGTTGAGGAGGTTCAGGGGGAACTTTCTCTCGGTCTCTCTGCAGGGGAACACGGTAGCAGTGAGGCAGGTCAGGCTGAGGCTTCGGGGGAGCCTGTGGAGGAGATGCAAGTGGTGGAACAGGCCGGGATTTCGAAGGGCCTGGTGGTGGACACACAAATGGTGGTCGCCGAGGAAGAGGCGTCGAAGGAGGGGACGCAGCAAGGCGGGAGCCCCGCATTGGGGCCTTCTTCTAGAAAGGTTTTGGGGAGGCTGGCTCTTGGGCTAGCCGAATTATCTGAGGAAACCCAAGCTAGAGCCTTGACGGAGGAGGCTGGGATGTTGAAGGCCTCTCAGGCAGGGGGCACCCAGGCCGGTCCCTCAGGCGGGGTTGATCTATCCGGCAGTTTGGACGCTAGTATTGAGGAGGCGTTCTCTGCCATGATTAGGTCGGCCTTGTATCCGGGCGCGGATCCCTCGGCGGACAAGTTTGCCGACCTGGGGTTGGTCGATGCTGCATTCGGGCGGCAAGGCGTGGCAGAAAGTATCCACCTTCTTCCTGACATTGATAACACAATCTTGATGAGGATGACCCGGGCGTATGCCTCGTGGGTGAGTTACTTTCCTTGAGCGATAGATGTTTCTCGATTGACCCCACCATGGCTCTTATTTAATTTTCGCCTTTGCAGAGTGTTTTGCTTTCCCGGGCGATTTGCTGGCGCTTGAGTTTGGCGACGGGGGCCAGTGCTCAGGCTCAGAGGGAGAATGTCGAGCTCCAGTTGCGGCTGAAGGTGTCTGAGCAGTTTGAAGAGCTCATGGACACGATGGATAAAAACTTGAAGGGGGCAAGGGCGGCACACCAGGTCGCTCTGGCGGAGGTGTCCAAGCATAAGCGCATGGTGGAGGAGTTAGAGGAACTCCTGGCGAAGAACGACAATGCGTGCTTGGAGTTGGCCAGAATCGAGTCAAAACACTCCGCGGAGGTGGCGGCGATGCGGCGGGAACATGGCGAAAGTATGAGTTGGCTGAGGAGAGAGGCCGACGAGGAAAGAAGGCGTTTGGCGGGGATGCTCGGCGAAGTGGAGGAGCGACTGAAGCGCCGCGATAGCGAGATTGCCCATTTGAAAGAGGGCGCTAAGTGGGACCAGGGAACGATAGCTCGGGTGAGCGGTGAATTATCCCAAGCCCGGAGGGATATCGAGGCCAGACAGCTGAAGATCAGCGCTCTGCAGGAGAGGGTCGAGATGGTATGGGCTGACAGGTCGAGAGCCAGGAGCGAGGCAGACGAGATGGCCAAGAGGTTGGCCAAGCGAGAGGTGGAGGTACGCCCTTATTTTTCCCCTTTTTGTTTTTACTACCGGGTTCTCGCGGTGCCGATTTGATTTTGGATTTTTCGGATGGCGAAGATGAAGTCGGAGGTTCGGGCTCTTCAAGGTGAGCTCGTGTCCGCTCGCAGTAGGAGTTCGGAGCTCGAGGCGCGGGTTAGCGAGTTTGAGGAGCAAAATGTCATTTCGCGGGCCCAAGTCGCAGAGGACGAGAAACGGGCCACTGAGGCCAACACGCGGCTCGCCATACTTAAGGGGAGGCAAGACGCTATGAGCGTGGACGCGTTCCATCACGGATGGAAGAGTGCAAGCAGAGGATACTCAGTGGGCGAGTCTGAAGAAGAAGACGAAGATGAATATGTCGATGTTTTTGACGTCGAGCCTGGTGGCGCCCCTGGTCCCAGCGAAGCCGTAGCCTCCGAGGGACGGTCGCAAACTATCACAGAGGGGCGAAAATATCAGAGAAGGGCGAATCTAGCCGTGCTCCTTCAGATGTGACTGAGGGTATTCCCAAAATCGGTGGGGCTCCTAGTTCTTGGGAGCCGCTCTTGTATCTCGCCCTTCTAGACATTTGTTTGACGTTTCGTAGCAAAGGAATTTCCTGTTGTTTATCTGAGTGTTTTTCTTGCGTGACTTCGCTGTTGCTTAGCCTTGCCTCAATGGTGAGCGGCCCATGGCTCGCTGATACCCTTGGGCAACCTTTAACTCGAGACCAGGAAAACGTATTGGCTCGGGCCGATAGGCAAAGTAGGTCGGTTTGGACCGACGAACAAAGTGGGTCGGCTAGGGCCGACAGGCGAGGTAGGTCGGCTAAGGCCGACGGATAAAATAGATCGGCTGGAGCCGACAGACAAAGTAGGTCGGCTGGGGCCGACAGACAAAGTAGGTCGGCTGGGGCCGACAGACAAAGTAGGTCGACTGGGGCCGACAGACAAAGTAGGTCGGCTGGAGCCGACAGATAAAATAGGTCGGCTGGGGCCGATGATAAAATAGGTTTTCGTGCTTCCTGCCATCCTGCCAGCGCCCTGCTGTCCGCAGGCAATTCGGTTTTTACTTTACTAGAAACGGCGATACGGCATAGTGGGGGGCGTAAAGCTGCATCAGAGCTTTCCGGAAGGCGCTCTTTTCCCATGCATGCTATCTCGTCGCGACGCACATGCAACCGTCCACCATTGGACAGTACTTTTTTGAAGGACGATTTTCTGAGCCCGTCGGTTTTCGAAGCATCAGCGGACGATTTTCTGCATTTAATGACCGTGATTCG
Source organism: Calamus simplicifolius (assembly GCA_900491605.1). Classification (NCBI taxonomy): domain Eukaryota; kingdom Viridiplantae; phylum Streptophyta; class Magnoliopsida; order Arecales; family Arecaceae; genus Calamus; species Calamus simplicifolius. Next base: position 2,837,533 of record UESW01003900.1, on the reverse strand, counting down.
GGATCAGGAAGGGATCTCCGTACACGTCACAACTAAGGCGGTGGGCTTGGCGCGCAGTGGGGCGCTGCGTTCATCCTGAGGGGCCATGTGGAGGCGTCGGACAGGTGTTTGAATCTCGGGACTCTCAGCTCTGATAGCTCATCCCGAGTCTTTCCTGTCTATAAAAAGGGGGAGAAAGGGGGTCTCGTCTGGTTGTCCCCAAAGTGTATTTTCCATTAGAGTTTCCGTTATGCTCGCTTCTTTGTTGTTGCAAGTAGGAGGGCCAAGCTTTTCTCTCATGGGCTCCTTGCCGCTGGACAGCTGGGGCGACCGGGGAGCTGCTGAAGAATGGCTGCCCTTAGGGGATGAGTCCCGGAGATCATACGGAGAGCGCACATGGGGGCGCAAAGATCACACGGGGAGCGCACATATACTCTTCCCGTGTGGCCTTTGCGGCTCCTGCTCAGAGATGCAGGGTCGGAAGTGCATGCGAGCCTCCCATGCCTCGCTTGAACTTCTCCTCCTTCCCCGATTTGGATTCCTGTGCTTAGTTGCTTGGGGAATCTCTTATCACGCGGGAAGGGGGTGAAAGTGCACCGCTCGCCGCTTCCTTGTCCTTGAGGTTTGGCGGGGCGCGGCGGCACGTGCTCGGTTTGGGAGGGCGTTCCAACGCCAAGGTCCGCTGGCTTCCCTCCTGCTCGCCGATGGGTCCCCTGGTTGGATGGTCTGGGATGGCCATCCAGATATCTCGGTTGGGTCACCGAGATATCGCAACTACCCGAAGCCAGTCGCAACTATTGGTTCGTGTTGACGGGCAATTATCGGCCCTAACCAACTGGATGCGATCATGGCTGTCTAGCTGCCTGAGTTTTGCACTTGCTTTGTTTTACGCATTTCGATACTCTTGTAATGCCTATGAGGCATTTGTAACCGATCTTGGTCGGCAATAAAAGGGAATTTGATTCTATTTTTTGATTTCTCATCTTTTCTTGCACCGAACTTGTGGTCATTGTTGTTTGTGGGGTGTTGAAAGCATTCCGCTCGTCCCTAGATGAGAGCCTTGTGCCGCCCGAACCAGTTGGAGTTCGCGTGCGGCGGTTCAGAGATCGTTCGGTGAAGTACGCTCCTTGCTTAGGTCAGGAGTTTGATATCTTCGTGCTTCGCTTTCACCGTGACTCGGTTTATCGAGGGTCGGCCTTGGCCGAAGCTCAGGGAATTCGCACCCCCTTCTCATCATGGTTCAGGGAATCAGTCACCCGGGATAGTCGAGTTTCGGAGAACATTTTATTCGGCCCTGCCGAGATTCGAAGAACTTTATAGCTCGGCCCTGCCGAGGTTCGGAGAATCTTTGACTTAGCCTTGCCAAGGTTCGGAGAATTTTGTAGCTCGGCCCTGCCGAGGTTCGGAGACATTTGACTTGGCCCTGCCAAGGTTCGGAGAATCTTTGACTTGGCCCTGCCAAGGTTCGAAGAATTTTGTAGCTCGGCCCTGCCGAGGTTCGGAGACATTTGACTTGGCCCTGCCAAGGTTCGGAGAATTTTGTGACTCGGCCCTGCCGAGGTTCGGAGAATCTTTGACTTGGCCCTGCCAAGGTTCGGAGAATTTTGTAGCTCGGCCCTGCCGAGGTTCGGAGAATCTTTGACTTGGCCCTGCCAAGGTTCGGAGAATTTTGTAGCTCGGCCCTGCCGAGGTTGGAGACATTTGACTTGGCCCTGCCGAGGTTCGGAGAATTTTGTGACTCGGCCCTGCCGAGGTTCGGAGAATCTTTGACTTGGCCCTGCCAAGGTTCGGAGAATTTTGTAGCTTGGCCCTGCCGAGGTTCGGAGACATTGGACTTGGCCCTGCCAAGGTTCGGAGAATTTTGTAACTCGGCCCTGCCGAGGTTCGGAGAATCTTTGACTTGGCCCTGCCAAGGTTCGGAGAATTTTTTAGCTCGGCCCTGCCGAGGTTCGGAGACATTTGACTTGGCCCTGCCAAGGTTCGGAGAATTTTGTAGCTCGGCCCTGCCGAGGTTCGGAGAACTGGTCACTGAAGGGAGCGACCTAGCCGTAATGCGGGCTGCAGCGTTAGGTCCACGCGGCGCTCGATAAAAGGGGGCGCCAGAGCGGCACGGGCGGTACATTGTCACGTTTTTATTGGTGCGGCCACTCCTCCCGAGGGGGCAGGTTACCGACTGAGCGCTGGACTTCCACGTTTTCCGAGAAGAAAGGGGGGCGGTATTAAGCGGCTTGGGGAAGCGCCGAACGCATTTAATGTGAGGGACAACAAATCGAAGAATGTTCGCCTGGGGAACTCCCGAATAATCTGTTCGCGCTTACTGATCTTGCTTGGGATGGGGCGCGATACCTCGGATTTTGCCAGCATTGAATCGACGACATGTGGCGAGTTTTCAAGGGTCGGCGGCCGCGGTGCGGCCGATCGGGATATCTGCCTGGCGGGTATAAATACGACCCGGGGGCATAGACTTTGGTTATCCTTCGACTTGAAAAGATGGCCTCCCCAGCGCGATCGAGCGAGTCGCGTTCCTCACTTGCCAGCCCGCCACGCTTGGAGGAGAAATCCATCTCCGTCACGGTTGATGGGGAGAGCCTGGCGTCGGCCTTCGCGACTAATGAGCAGCTCGCGAGGGTCGCCGAACAATTTTTGGACGTATCAGTTAGGGACGCGGAGCCTCACGCCGGTTGATGGCCGGCAGAGGGAGGAGATAGCATCTCTCCGTCAGCAGGTGGCTGACTTGTCGGGACGCCTGGAGGAGCTGCTGGCCTCTGGGGGCGACTGATTTCAGGGCCTCTGCCCGTTCTTGTTTTTGCTTTTTACAGCCTTTTTGTAGCCCTCCTCTTTTTATGAATGGAAGATGGGTTTTGTTTATCTGCGAAGTCCCTTTCTTTGAGTATTTACTGCCTTGACCTGTGTGACGGATCAGGGGGCCGCCGTGGTCCCGTCGTTTTGGTGTGTTTGATGTGGGTTCTTTGAACGACGGGTTATAGGGGCGTTACCCAAAAGATTTCTAGTAGCAGAAAGGGAAATCGTTTAGCTTTGTTCGGGGCCTTTGGCCGATTGAGTGGGGCTCGATGGCCTCGAGAGTGGGTTCGCCAATGGCGGCTTCTTCTCGCGCGTCGATGGTTTTTTACTCAACGCGCTCGTTTTTAAACCTGGCGAAGTCCTTCAGGGACTATTTGGGGGCCGTTCGGCTTTGGTCGAGGCTCGTAGGTTAGACTTTTTTGCTGGGGTTTTTAGCCCGAATGATTTTTACCTGGCCTTGCCATGGCTCGGGGAATTCATTGCTCGGCCCTGCCGAGGTTCGGAGAAACATTTTACTTGGCTCCGCCAAGGTTCGGAGATTTGTTGCTCGGCCCTGCCGAGGTTCGGAGAAATATTTTACTTGGCCCCGCCAAGGTTCGGAGATTTGTTGCTCGGCCCTGCCGAGGTTCGGAGAAATATTTTACTTGGCCCCGCCAAGGTTCGGAGATTTGTTGCTCGGCCCTGCCGAGGTTCGAAGAAATATTTTACTTGGCCCCGCCAAGGTTCGGAGATTTGTTGCTCGGCCCTGCCGAGGTTCGGAGAAATATTTTACTTGGCCCTGCCAAGGTTCGGAGATTTGTTGCTCGGCCCTGCCGAGGTTCGGAGAAATATTTTACTTGGCCCTGCCAAGGTTCAGAGAAATATTTTACTTGGCCCTGCCAAGGTTCGGAGATTTGTTGCTCGGCCCTGCCGAGGTTCGGAGAAATATTTTACTTGGCCCTGCCAAGGTTCGGAGATTTGTTGCTCGACCCAGCCGAGGTTCGGAGAAATATTTTACTTGGCCCTGCCAAGGTTCGGAGATTTGTTGCTCGGCCCAGCCGAGGTTCGGAGAAATATTTTACTTGGCCCTGCCAAGGTTCGGAAGTTTGTTGCTCGGCCCAGCCGAGGTTCGGAGAAATATTTTACTTGGCCCTGCCAAGGTTCGGAGGTTTGTTGCTCGGCCCAGCCGAGGTTCGGAGAAATATTTACTTGGCCCTGCCAAGGTTCGGAGATTTGTTGCTCGGCCCAGCCGAGGTTCGGAGAAATATTTTACTTGGCCCTGCCAAGGTTCGGAGATTCCTGTTCATTTAGAGAACTCGGCTATGCCGAGGATTGGTAAGCAGTATCTGTTTCTTCTTGCAATTTATAGCAATATGGTGCATAATGATTCACGCTACAAGCTTTAAGGAAGCAGGAAAATAGTGAGGCATGCGAGGGTGAATTCAGGGAGGACATACCCTATTGATAATATTTGCGAAGGTTGTCCGCGTTCCAGTCCGAGGAATGAACTTCCCGTTCAGATCCTGCAGCTTGTAGGTTCCTGGTCCAATAATCTCCGTGGTTGGGCCCTCCCAATTTGGTGCCAGCTTTCCTTGCTCTAGCGGTTTGGAAACAGAAGCTTTCCGGAGGACAAGGTCGCCGGGTAGGAAGCTTTCCCCTTGACCCGGAGGCATGGTACCGGGCCACCCTCTGTTGATAAGCAGCCGTCCTGATTCGGGCCTTTTCTCTGACTTCCTCTATCAGGTCGAGGTTGGTGCGGAGTTGCTCGTTGCTTGCTTCCTCTGAGTAGCTCTCCACCCGCAATGATGGGAGGCCTATTTCCACAGGATGACAGCCTCTGTGCCAAAAGCCATTCGGAATGGGGTCTCACCGGTCGGGATTCTCGGGGTTCGGTAGGCCCACAAGACATGATGTAGCTCGTCTGCCCATCTGCCTCGGGCTCTGGAGAGGCGAGCTTTAATTCCCTGGAGGAGGGTCCTGTTGGTCACTTCGGCCGCTCCGTTGGCTTGTGGGTGCCCGACCGAAGTAAGGTGGTGACGGATTCCGTGTTCCTCGCAGAATTGGCGGAACTTGGAGTTGTCGAACTGCTTACCGTTATCGGTGATTATGGTGTGGGGGAGGCCGAACCGGCAGACGATGGACCTCCATACAAAGTCTCTGGCCCGTGCTTCGGTGATTTGCGCAACTGCTTCCGCTTCAACCCACTTGGTGAAGTAGTCAATGGCGACAAATAAGAATTTCCGCTGTCCCGTCGCCAGCGGGAACGGGCCGAGGATGTCCATCCCCCACTTGGCAAAGGGCCAGGCGGAGGATATAGAAACTAGCTCGGCGGAAGGGAGCCTCTGATGCTTGAATGTCTCTGGCAGGCGTCACAGGCTCGGACTAGGTCGTCCGCGTCTTTCTGCATGGTCGGCCAGTAATAGCCTTGCCGCAGCACCTTGTGGCATAGGGACCGGCTTCCCAGATGGTTGCCGCAAATCCCTTCATGTACCTCTCGTAGAGCGTAGTCCGCCTCGGTGGGCGGAGGCATCTGAGCAGCGGCATAGAAAAAGACCGCTTGTAAAGTTGGCTGTCAATCAATACATAGTGGGTCGCCTGCAGCTTCAATTTCCTGGCCTCTCTTCGGTCGGATGGGAGCGACCCTTCTTTGAGATAGTTGAGGATAGGGTCGAACCAGGATGGTTCGGCCTTGATTTGCATCACCCGATCGGCTTCCATGATACTCGGCTTTTCCAGAGTCTCCAGATGGAATTTTTGTTCAGCATCCATCGTCTCCGCGGTTGCCAATCGGGAGAGTAGGTCGGCACGGGCGTTTTCCGATCTAGGAATTTGAATAATTTCAAACTCGGCAAAGTGGGGAAGTAGGCCGCGCACCTCTTGGAGATATTGGATCATGTTTGGTTCTCGGGCTTCAAACTCTCCCCGCACATGGCCGGCCACCAGCTGAGAGTCGGTGAAGGCGTTAAGCTTTTCCACCTTCAGGTTGCGGGCGATCCGGAGACCAGCTAACAGGGCCTCGTACTCGGCTTCGTTGTTGGAAGCCGGGAAGGAGAATCGGACGCCATATTCGAAGATCATTCCCTCTGGGCTGGTGAGGACTAGACCCGCACCGGAGTGATGGGCATTGGACGACCCATCGACGTGAAGGAGCCACCGAGCTTCAGGCTTTGGTCCTTCAGGGATTTTTTGGGGTAGAGCCGTCTTCTGGGATGGTACACTCGAGGAGGAAATCGGCCAGCACTTGGGCTTTGATGGCCGGGCGAGGTTGAAAATGTATGTCATGCTCGCTTAGCTTCGACGGCCCATTTGGTCATTCTCCCCGATGTTTCGGGACGGTGGACCACCGCTTGATGGGTTGGTCGGTCAGGACTGTCACGAATGTGCTTGGAAATACGGTCGTAGCTTTCGGACTGAGTGATCAAGCCAACACCATCTTTTCAATCCTGCTGTACCTCGTCTCCGCATCGCGGAGCAGCCTACTCACATAGTAGATCGGCTTCTGGATCTTGCCTTCTTCCTTGACAGCACCGAGCAACTGCACCTCCGAAACGGCCAGGTACAGAATAAGGTCTCTCCTGGGGTCGGACTACTGAGAAGTGGGGCGAGCCGAGGTACTTCTTGAGATCTTGAAATGACCTTTGGCATTCGGGAGTCCACTGGAAATTCTTGGCCGATCGGAGAGTTTTGAAGAAGGGGAGGCATCTCTCGGCCGACCGAGCCACGAAGCGGTTAAGGGCCGCTATCCTCCCGGTTAGGCGCTGGACCTCTTTAATGGATGCTGGGGGCGCCATTTGTTGGAGAGCTTGGATCTTCTGGGGGTTAGCTTCGATACCTCGCTGGGAGACCATGAAGCCGAGGAACTTTCCCGAGTTGACGCCGAAGGCGCACTTGGTCGGGTTGAGTTTCATCCCATATCTGCAACGTGCAAAGCTCTCCGCGAGGTCCTCAACATGCCGCAGCGCTTCCTTGCTTTTGACCAGCATGTCGTCCACGTACACCTCCATGTTCCGGCCGATTTGCTCCTTGAACACCTTGTTGACCAGCCGCTGGTAGGTCGCCCCTGCATTTTTAAGACCGAAAGGCATAACTCGGTAACAGTAGGTACCTCGGTCGGTTATGAAGGCGTCTTTTCTTCATCCTCGGGGGCCATCCGGATCTGATTGTAGCCCGAATAGGCATCCATGAATGACAGCATTTGGTGGCCTGAGGTGGCGTCCACGAGCTGGTCGATCCGAGGGAGGGGGAAGCTGTCCTTCGGGCATGCCTTGTTGAGGTCGGTGAAGTCGATGCAGATCCTCCATTTGCCGTTCGACTTTTTCACCATGACGACATTTGACAGCCAGTTGGGTAATTCACCTCTCGGACAAAGTTGGCTTTGATGAGTTTGTCGACCTCTTCTTCAATGGCTTTTTGCCGCTCTGGGGCGAAGCTTCTCTTCTTCTGCTTAACAGGCCTGTGCATCTCGTCCACATTGAGATGATGGACGAGGACCTCGGGGTCGAATTCCCTGGCATGTCGGAGGCGGCCAGGCGAAGATGTCCGCATTGCTTTGGAGGAACTTGATCAGCCGCGACGAGGCTCTCTTCGAGTAGCGACCCGATCCTTATGGTTCGGTCGGGCCGAGCTTCGTCTAGCGGTACTTCTTCCAGTTCTTCCGCCGGTTCTCCCCGTTGTTCGGCGAAATCTTCGCGAGCGTCTAGCCCGTCAACCTCGGGAATTCTGGACTGAAGGCTCGTGACAAAACATTGCCGAGCCATGGCCTGACTTCCCCGAACCACTCCAACCTCGCTCGGTGGGGAACTTCATAGACAGATGTGGGATAGAGACAACCGCCTTAAGGGACATCAAGCCGGGCCTGCCGAATATGGCGTTGTATGGGGACCTGAGGTCGGTCACTAGGAAATCGGTTTGTACAATGGTCACAAGGGGCCAGGTTCCGCGCGGACCGTCAGGGTGACGATTCCTTCTGGGATGATGACGTCGCCGGTGAATCCCATCAGGGTGGAATCCACGGCTCGAAGGTTTTCCATGAGCAATTTCATCCTGGCAAACACACCGAGGTACAAAACGTTTACCGAACTTCCACTATCGACCAGGATTCGGCTTACATCATAATTGTTCAAGTTAAGGGATACAACAAGTGCGTCCTCGTGGGGAGCTGTATCCCAAGAAGATCATCATCAGAAAAGGAAAGTTCGCCTGCGCGTGCCTTCTTCGGCACCGGCGTCACCGTCCCCCTGGAGCTCGATCCGCCGGCCTCCTCAATCATGTTGATACGGCCAACCACAGGCGGATTTGGTGGAGGAGGGAGTTGTGGGAGCTCGGGCTGGCGGTCACCTCCTTGTTGCTGCGGCTCGGGCGCCCTTCTGAATTGGTCCAGCCGTCCCCGCCGAATCAGTCTTTCGATCTCGTTCTTCAGCTGCCAGCATTCTTCAGTGTCATGACCATGCTCCCTATGGTAGCGGCAGTACTTGGCGGGATCTCTCCGGGTCGGGTTCCCTCGGAGAGGCACTGGTCGGGGAAGCTGGCGCTCTATCTCCATGAGGATTTGCGCCCGGGGCACAGTCAACGGAGTGTAGCGATCGAATCGCCTGGGGGGACTCCGGGAGCGATTCCTTGGCGGCGGGGAGGGACTCTTTGGCGGCGAGGCGGACTTGGCCGACGGACAGGGCGGTGTCTGTCGGGAGTTTGGGCTCCTTCTTCTTGGCTTGCTCAGCGCGGGCAACTCCGCGACTCCTCGACCCTAGCGTACTTGTCCGCAAGGGCCATCATATCAGAGACATGGGGGGTAGCTGACCTCCATTGCCAGATAGAAGTCGCTCTCCTTCGAAACTCCCCCCGCTAGGCGGACATGCCACCTCATGATTAAGGTGGTCCACCTCCAACATGGCCTTGTTGAAACGGCCAAGATAATTTCTCAAGGACTCCCCCTCTCTTTGCTTGACTTCGGAGAGGGAGTCGGATCTCCGTCGGTGGCGGCGGCTGCTGACGAACTGGCCAATGAAAAGGTGGCTCAGCTCGTCAAATGAATCGATGGAACCTGGTTTCAAGGCGTTGAACCAGGTTCGGGCGGATCCTCTGAGGTGGATGGGAAGGCCGGCAGAGGATCGCATCAGATGCTCCATGGAACATCATTATTGACCGGAAGCTACTGAGATGGTCGTCCGGATCAGTGGAGCCGTGATAGGGCTCGACGGTGGCAGCTTAACGTGGGAGGGAATCACTTCCTCCATGATCCCCTTAGAGAAAGGGATACCCTGCTCTGCCTTGGGCTGGGGCAGGTGGATCTGCTTGGCGGCGTCCAGCTCCTGACGCATCTCCTGGATCTGACGGCGGATCTCCTCCTCGCCGGCGAGAGGAGCAGCCGGGCGGGAGAACCGCAAGGATGGCGTCGAATCATGGTGGACGTCGCCGGAGAGGGAGCGGGTTCGCCGAGATCTGAGAGGATCTCGATCATGACCGCCTCGCGGGACCGGTTTCCCTCCTCTGGGGCGATATGGGGGTCCGCGATCCACGGGATCGGAGGAGGAGGTGCCGGCGAAGAAGGAATCGCCGCCTCCTCTGAGGATGCGAGGCAGGAGGAGCTGCAAGGCGCTCCTGGACCAGGTGGGTAAGAGCCTGGACTTGCTGGACCAGCGTAGCAAACTGGTCCTGGGTCACCGGAATGGCAGGCGGCGACGGAGTCTCGACAGGTGGGGGTTGCGGCGCTGTGGCGCCAGTCGGATCAGGCCTCTGGGAGGCGACCTGATCTTGGGCATCAGAGGTTGCTCTCTTCCGGTTGGCCATCAGAGAGGTTCTTCTCCGGATCAAGATCCTTGTCTCCTTTTTCAAGTTTTAATGGGACTTGAGGCCCTTCCTCTAGCGCCAATCTGTTGCCGCCGGGATCCGTCCTCCGACTCGGGCGCGGTCGGTCCTCAGGGTGAGGGGTGCGGCGGACCTGCAAAACAGGAAGCCCACACGCGGAGGGACGCTGGGGGTGGTCCTCCGCGGAAGGCCCTCCGACGCTCAAGTCAGTGGGAAGGAATCGGCGATCAACCAGACAATGGGAGGTGGATCTCTCCGGGAGACCTCTCCAGGGGGCGGTCAATCGGAGCTCTGGTAAGGGCAGAGCACCGACGAGCTGCCGGGAGAGAGAGAGAGAGAGATGGAGTGTGTGTCAGGGTTGCGTACCTGAGGAAATCTGCCAATCTGATATTTATAGACTGTCACCTGGGTCTTGAGCGTCTTCTGGAAGGTCTGAGGTTGTTAAGATACGGAGGTAGACAGAATCAGGCCGTTGTTGGGCCGTTAGAATCCACGCCTTGTCCGTTAAGGGATCGACGGCTGGGAGAGCTCCTTGATGTCTTGGATCTGGGTGAGTAGACCTGGGGGTTACATAGGTCTTAGGCCACGTCCCGATATGATTCTTCGCTAGGGTGCTGCTCGGTGAGCTTGGCTCTCCCGCGTCAGGTTCCGTGGAGGTAGATGTTAGGTTGTGGATCGCTCGGAGGGCCGAGCTACGGAGGCTCGAAGAGGCCGAGCTACGGAAGCCCGGAGCGGGCCGAGCCACGGATGCCGGAGAGGCCGAGCTACGGAGCCCGGAGGAAGATGAGCTATGGAGGCCCGGAGAGGCCGAGCTACGGAAGCCCGGAGCAGGCCGAGCTACGGAAGCCCGGAGGAGGCCGAGCTGCGGAAGCCCGGAGGAGGCCGAGCTACGGAAGCCCAGAGCAGGCCGAGCTACGGAAGCCCGGAGAGGCCGAGCTACGGAAGCCCGGAGGAGGCCGAGCTGCGGAAGCCCGGAGCAGGCCGAGCTACGGAAGCCCGGAGGAGGCCGAGCTACGGAGGCCCGGAGCAGGCCGAGCCACGGAGGCCCGGAGCAGGCCGAGCTACGGAGGCCCGGAGGGGCCGAGCTACGGAAGCCCGGAGAGGCCGAGCTACGGAAGCCCGAAGGAGCCGAGCTACGGAAGCCCGGAGCAGGCCGAGCCACGGAGGCCGGAGCAGGCCGAGCCCGGAGGCCCGAAGGAGCCGAGCTACGGAAGCCCGGAGAGGCCGAGCTACGGAAGCCCGGAGCAGGCCGAGCTACGGAAGCCGAAGGAGGCCGAGCTACGGAAGCCCGGAGCAGGCCGAGCTACGGAGGCCCGGAGGAGGCCGAGCTACGGAAGCCGGAGGAGGCCGAGCTACAGAAGCCCAGAGGAGACAAAGGGAGGAGGTCAGCCTTAGCTGCCTCGCACGAATATTAATGCAATAACGATTTTACCCCCCAACAGTTTGAATGCTCGAATATAGAATTTACATGAAAACAATGGGTAAGACATATAGATTAAGATTGTTGGCATGACAGGATCAAAAGAGATTGTTTTCTATGTCCCCAGATATGGCTGGTGCTTACCTAACCTTTTGAATAAGTGGCCAAGAACTACTTAGAAGATCGGTAAATACATATATTATCATAGAAGGTTTGCAAAAAGTAATATGAATAATTAGTAGAAAAACATGATTTTAAAGCAAAATTCAGAGTTTAACCGATATAAGCTACATGTTGGGAAGACAGGGTCATACATTGTTATTTCAAGATCACAAATGGTGCATAACTCAACTAACATATGCTTTCTTCAATCATTATTGAATAGTTAAATTTTAGAATGATTATTTATAAATTAAAAAATAAAAATAAAATAAATAAAACATATGTATTAAATTAAATTATTATTTAAATTTTTAATTATTTTATATTGTTAAAAGACATGTTGCATCTATCTGACTTAGTCTTGGATAAAGCAGATTCATGTAGCTGATCNCTTTTCTTTCTGAGCAGTGAACTGAGGAGGCTCTCAGCAATGGACAGCCTGTGCCTAACATCGTCGAGTTGATCCTTAACGCACTCCAATTCAGTCCTCAACTCGCACATCCTACGTAGCTATCTGTTGGTTGAGGGGATGCTACATTCTGCTGAGTGAGAAGCCAGCGCTCTTCTGACAGTGGTACAGTAGCTCCCTCCATCTGCAACGCAAGATGATAACAAATTAATATTAAGTGAACATATTGACACATTAAGTTGAAAAATATGGTCAGAGCAATGGAGAATGTACTAGCTTACCAAGTCGTGAGGCTGCAAGTCGGCAACCCGAACCGACTGGATCTTCATTTGGTGGTCATACCACTTCAACAGCCGGGCAGTTTATCAGGATATGCTGGTGCTCGCATTGATGTATGCTCGAGGAACCACGCCTGAACATGATATTTTTTGGATATTAAATAATGTAATATTAACAAAGAAATTATACTAAGAACACTATTTCTGCATCTCAATAATCCTTACCACCAGTGCTGCCGAGCATCCGAACAGGGTAGGCTGCCTCCTAACTTTTTTGCATTCTTTGAGTGGACCGGCTCCTCGGAACGCAAGCAAGCAGCTATTTCTGGGAGAGCCAGAACAATCAACTCCTTAATGCGAAGCCCAGTCGATGCTATCCAGTTGACTTAAGTCATCCAAGTGCTGGATGAGATACCGTGGACATCTCTGATTAGACTTTGGAGCAAAAACATGGCCAACATGTATGCGATCCAAAGTCGGACGGTGTCCTCGACATCCTCCTGTGCCTTAGATGATCGGAGTTGAAATATTAACTTCTCCAAACCTTCTTGACGAAGATCTAAACCCTGGCCAAACGTCTGAACAACCTTCGTTGAACAATTGGCTGGATGTGTCGATCTTCTTCCCATGAGCTGGAAGACCCAGAATGAGTGCGACTTCGTCAGCACTGAATAAAACTGGCTTTCTGCATAAAATGAACTCGTCGCCTCCATTGTGACATATTATGATGTCTGCTAGCAGTCGCCCATCGACTATGAATGTCTGCATGTCGACGAAGGCACCAAATGGGGTCCTTCGAATAAGTTTTGTATGCCATCTAGTGAACCCCATCTTCCAAACCTTCTGAATGTATACGGCCGGCCTGCAACTATTCTTAAACAGCTGGGAAGCCTTCACTGGGGGGACTGGAACAATTTTCATGTCAACTGAAATAAGGGGTAAGACATAAGCATTATGTATGTGACTTGTCATGAAATTTTAAGAGAGGATGTCATAATATTTTAACATAGGATAAACATACTGAAGGAGCCGCATCCTCATTCGAATGAAGAACGATGTCCTTGCTTTGTTCCGCCATTTTCTCCGTCTGGTTCTTTCTTGTTCGTGGTCTTCGTCCACAAACGAAAGCACTCATCTCCATGAATGAAGTAGATGGAAGAAAGAACTATGGAAGAAAATTAGGACACCAGTGACTTCTCAAGCAAGAAACGAAGGATGACTTCTCGAGCAAAAGGATGGCTTCTCAAGAAATAGACGAAAGACCTCTAGGGTTTATGCCGACCTCAGAGAAATAAGGACACCACACACCAGGATCGCCATGATCACATCACACTGATATGCAAACCCATAGGAACTGACCATGTTTTGCAACTTTTCTCGAAAAAATGGCATAGCTGAGTTAGTAGGGTGTCGTCGAATTACAACTAGGGTGACGTCAAAATTCCCGCCTTGTTCAAATATATCGTAGTGGTGTCATAAGTTTATAACAAGGGTGTTGTAAAGTTTTAACTGGGGTGTCGAGAACGGGTGTCGCGGGATTCTCTCCGTGGTCAGTTATATAAGCACGGGTGTCGTAAGAACAGGTGTCGTAGCATTGGTGCTAGGGTGTCGTGAGCTTTAACTAGGGTGTCGCGAAGGATTTTTGGCCGAATTCCTCTTAGGGTGTCGCGAAGGATTTTTGGCCGAATTCCACCAGGGGTGTCGCAGCATTGGTACTAGGGTGTCGCAGTATTTGGTTTCCCCACACTCTCTTCAGTAATGGTTTCTGTTCACAAGGGGGGCGAATTCCTCCTAGGTGTCGCGGGGATTCTCTCCGTGGCCAGTTTTAAGCACGGGTGTCGTAGCATTGGTGCTAGGGTGTCGTGAGGTTTCAACTGGGGTGTCGCAGCATTGGTACTAGGGAGCTCGGCTTAGTTCGAAACCCACGACACCCTAGTTGAAAACCCATGACATCCTAGTTGAAAAAACACGACACCCTAGCTTAAAAGCCACGACACCCTAGTTCAAACCTACGACACCCATTTAGAAACGTTAAGACAAAGCATTAGTTCAAATTCCACGACACCATAGTTCAAAAGCCACGACACCCTAGTTCAAAACCTATGACACCCATTCAGAAAACGTTAAAACAAAGCATTAGTTCAAAACTCACGACACCCTAGTTGAAAACCGACGATACCCTAGTTCAAACCGACGACACCCTAGTTCAAAACCTACGACACCCATTCAGAAAACGTTAAGACAAAGCATTAGTTCAAAACCCACGACACCCTAGTTGTAAACCCACGATACCCTAGTTCAAAACCGACGACACCCTAGTTCAAAACCTACGACACCCATTCAAAAAATGTTAAGACAAAGCATTAGTTCAAAACCCACGACACTCTAGTTGAAAACCCACGACACCCTAGTTGAAAACCCACGACACCTAGTTCAAAAGCCACGACACCCTAGTTCAAAACCTACGACACCCATTCAGAAAACGTTAAGACAAAGCATTAGTTCAAATCCCACGACACCCTAGTTGAAAACCCACGACACCCTAGTTCAAAACCTACGACACTCATTCAGAAAACGTTAAGAAAAAGCATTAGTTCAAAACCCACGACACCCTAGTTCAAAACCCACGACACCATAGTTCGACACCCTACTTCTACCCGTCATCTTATCTGGTAGGAGATCCTGAAAGCCATCGTCAAGCTCATAAACCACAACCTCAACCCCAGACTCCCGCTCCGCGGCACCATCATCCACAGGAAGAATGTTTTACAATCAGAAAGAGTTTTTTATCGTCAATCTCATAAACCACAACAATCTCATAACGAAAGAATGTTTCATGCTGCGGACAATATTTCCTCTAGAAGTTTTTGTACAAAGACTCCAATAGCCAGGTATTCCAGCCTCGAAGCTGAAATATTTTCCTTCGACCGGACTCTCAGAGCGAGGGCGTAGGATCGTGCTCAAACCTTTGACTGATTCCTTAGCATCCGAAAGCCAGAGCGATAGGGAAGAAAGCTTTTCTTGCACAGATGAAATCCAAGAAAAATGACGGTAGAAGAAGGTTGGAAGGAAAGGACATTTTCGTCTGCATGCTAATTTTAAAAAAAAGGTGAAGCGCTTTTCATGATCGTCATGATCCGAACGTAACATCGTAGTAGAGCCATATCGTCCGATACGTCACGTAAAATTTACATGAACTAATCAGGAAAGACGGTGCAGCCCATATAAAACTTACTGAAATGATGTACAAAGACTTTTCCGTAAAGAATATCAGATTCTAGGGCCATAAGAATCCAAGATAGCGTTGGAGGCTAGACAGTGTTAGAGGCTTTAGGTGGTCATGCTGCATCTAAAAAAAATGGCATTTTATTTACTCAATGAAATGCATCAATTCCATCTTTTATTATTTTTTATTTTTTCTGACTGTCAGTACCAATAATAGATTTGAACAAATTTTAAGAATCCCTAAATTTTCTCCTTCAAATGCTCTCATGCCAAAGATGATCTTAATCCCTTCGAATCAATCTTCACGGAGGTGGCTCATCGTCTTCATTGCCGTCCTCGGCGGCGCGGAGGAACCGAAGGAGGCATGTAGAGCCTGTAAACAGAGGAAATACGAAGGCGGCGTAAATCCGGGCAAGTGATCTAACTTTGGATTCCTTGTCCTCACGCCTTCCCCGTTCTCCATATCCCCGACCTCGTCTTCTGCTTTGTTTTTAATTTTGAACTCCATGGCTGCCGATGGCTCGAGTTCTCCAAACCCTCCATTTCTAAAACCCTAGAAACCGTCAAACCCTTCTCCATCTCCAATGGCTCTTCCCACTCTCTCCATCCTCTCGTTCTCCAGACCATCTTTCCCTCTTCTCTCCCTCCACCGCCAAGCCTTCTTGCTTCCGTCCGCGCTCAGCCCTGATGGCGAATTCCACTCCGAATCCCATAAAGAATCCTCCCATCGTGGCGTCCTCCAGCTCCAAAATCCGATTTTGACCACGGTGGTTGGATCTCTTCGAGATGATACTGTGAAATTGCCTGCTAAAGCGGCGATCGGTGAGGAGTCAGTGTCATCTACTGATGGGAGTCTTGTTAGTTTACCAAAATCCCGGGCTCGAATTCGAGAGCCCGAGTTCCGATTGACGTTTGCTGAGCTTATAAATGAGAGCAGAGTTGTGCCGGTGTTGGTATACAGTGATATGGAGGTTTTGATCACCGGAATTCAGAATGACTCGAGGAAGGTGATACCAGGAAATGTCTTCATTTGCTGTGCCGGGTACAAAACCGATGGGCACAATTATGTAGCCGAGGCCATTAAAAGGGGAGCTGTTGCAGTGGTGACAGGTAGAGATGAAACATTAGGCTGTAAGACTCTTTTAATATTGGAGGATGCTAATTCGGCGCTCCCTGTTCTTGCGGCAGCCTTTTATGGGCATCCATCGAAGACTTGTCTGTGATCGGGATCACAGGAACCAATGGTAAGACAACAACAGCACACTTAGTTCGGGCTGTCAGTGAGGCAATGGGGAAGAAGACGGGAATGCTGGGATCGGTGGGCTATTATGTTCGAGGGAATTATCAGCTGGAAGCTCCCAACACAACTCCTAATGCAGTCATGGCCCAGGAACTGATGGCGAAGATGGTGCACAATGGGACTGAGGCAGTGGTCATGGAGTTTTCTTCCGTGGGATTGGCAGTGGGAAATGCGACAAGATAGATTTTGATATTGCAGTGTTCATGAATCTGACCAGAGACCACCTGATTTCCATGGGACAGAGGAGTATAGAAATAGCAAGGCTAAGCTGTTTGCAAGGATGGTCGACCCAAGATTTCACAGGAAAATTGTGAACATTGATGACCCAAATGCTTCATTTTTTATTGCGCAGGGGAATCCAGATGTTCCTGTTGTGACATTTGCAATGGAGAATAAAGGTGCTGATGTGTACCCTATGAAGATTGAGCTCTCATTGTCTAAGACGCGAGTTGTTATCAACACACCCAAGGAATACTGGAAAATTTTCAAGTTTAGTTGGGAGGTATAATGCATACAACATACTAGCAGCAATGGCTGTTGGGATTGAAATGGATGCCCTATTGAGGAACATTGTCCGAGGCATTGAAGAAGTGAATGGTGTCCCTGGTAGATTTGAGCTCATAAATGAAGGGCAAAACTTTGCAGTAGCTGTAGATTATGCACATTCCCCGGATTCTTTTTCTAGACTGTTCGATGCTGCAAGGGAACTAGGAGCACAAAGAATCATCACTGGTACACTATCTTCTGTGGCCCCTCTGTCTCGTTCTTTTTCAATTCCGTGCTTCTCTTGGCCTTTCTGTATTTGTAATTTCCCCATATCGAGTGAATTCATGATAAATAATTATTGTGGTTTTCTGTGGTTAATATTGTAATAACAAATTTTCAATGCTTTAGCTAGAGATTCCTTTGAACGAAGTGCTTTTTTAACAGCACTTTTCTAATTGCTTGACATAGGCAATTAGGCACCATCACTGTATTGATGAAGTTAGGAACGTGATTAGCTGATATTATATATAATTTTTTTCTTAGATGTACAATGCCATTTTTCTTAATAGTATAATTATGATGTGTTTGTGTATTGATATTAATTCTGCTATTGCGAATTCTAGCTGTCAGTGGCAAAGATTATACATTATAGGGGTGACATATTATAATGTCTTTGCTACCTTAGTGTATAGATAATTTAGTGGAGACTTGGACTTTAATAGAAACAAGGAACAAATTATTCTCCATGTAGCTTATGATAAGGCTTGTTATACATTCTTTTGGTATGCTTTAGTTTCATGATCCAAGCACAGAATATTCCCAGTTATTAGTTTGGGCTGACGATGCTTTTTGATGCATTATATCCAGTATTTGGATGTGCATGAGAAACTGACAAAGGGAAGAGACCAATTCTGACAAAATTTGCTTCAGAAAAAAGCGATGTAATTATTTTGACATCTGGCAATCCAAAGTCAGAAGACCAACGTAAGTTTTTGAGGTGCACGTTGTAGTTTATATTATGATGCATGGAGGGAAGAAAAGGGTGCTGCAAGCTCAACTTCCCACATTTAGTTCCCTTGGCGTTCTATCTTGTAACAAAAAACCCATCATAACAGCAGCACGAACAGCAAGAAAATATAGGAGATGGTAAGCTTAACAAGTGCCAATGAGGCTTCTACTTTTCCTGTTGGTAGTATATGGTGAGGTTAAATTTAGACCTCGGAACCATAGAGATGTGCAATATTCAACTAGAAATCAAATGCCAGTACTCTCTTAATTATGATGCAAAAGATATCACTAGTCACAATGTAGCATAGTTTAGAAATATAATATATAAATATAAAAGGCTTCATCATGTTTACTCTAGGATTCATAGTTACGGAGCAGTCTTGATGTGAGAGAAGAAAAAAGTTGAATACTTAATTTCTGAAGTAGTCTATAAACCTCATGTAAATATCTATATTACCTTCATCTTGTTACGGTGCTTATACTTGAATAAAATAGTGTGAAGGCAAACTCCGATACCACAATAAAAGCATACATATTTAGAGTGCAGTGAAATGTTTTTATAGTAATGAAAAACATATCTTTTGCCATGTTAATAAGTATCACATCAAATTTTTAAAAAATTAAATTAAAAAAATAGTGATAGTAGTCTTCCAGCTTATTCCTAACCTAGACTGGCTGATGACGCGATGAAAAATGTAGGTTTATATAAAAGATTAGTCTAAACATCGTATAGCTCATAAACATTTAATTTCAAGAATATATAATTATCTTTTATTATTATTTAATATAATAAGATTATCAATGTACATGACCATTTTAAGTCTATGACATGTTTTAATGTTAATGTCATCCAAATTAAATTTTTAACAGTAGCATTTTAGGTGTATTGGTCACAAGAGATATATCACGAGAGGCTCACTCAAAAACTGCCAGATGATTGATTAGCTAGAGTCAACCTATTTAATTTAATAGTGATTCGGATTTGAGTTGGATCCGGTCGTATCATGTTCGAACTCATTGGATCATAACCACAACCCAGTTTACACTCTACATCCATTTTCAACCCTAGATCCCCTAAAAAAAATTAATATTATCATAGAGAAATCAAGTATTTAACTAGTTATTTAGTTATACTTTTAGATTATTTTTTAAATTATTTGATGCATTGAAAATACTATCTAAGAGAATGTGAGCACAAAACATAATTATAAAAATTATTAAAAGAGATGTCTAAAAGAATAAAACTATTCAGTTATTACTTCTGATCCTAAAACCATGCAATCAAATGACGTGAATTATGAAAAGATCTTAAAATGATGAGACTAAGTATAAATATTAAACTATAACAAATCTTGGGTGAAAAACTACTGCAATGGCAAGACATAGACTCTCTCTCTTTCTCTCTCTCTCTTTATATATATATATATAGGGTATATATATATATATATATATATATATATATATATATATATATATATATATATATATAGGGGTGCAACTTGGGCCGGGTTCAACCCGAACCCGGCCCGCAGAACCCGATTTGCAGCAGTACTTAAACTCTAGTTTGTCTAACCCGAACCCGAAAGATCCGGGTTGAACCCGGACCGATTTGCAACTTGGGCCGGGTTAGGGTTGCAGTCAACCCGAACCCGAGAAAACCCGAACCCGCAAAGCCACAAGCAGTAGGCCCATTGGTGTTGTGGAAGTGATGATTTAGCCTTGTTTGTTAGGTTTAAAGCATGAAGAGCTGACAATAGTTTTGTGAAAGTGATGATTCTTGGTATGAACATTCCACCAGAACCTTCATTACCTTTTAAAATGAGCAATATACCTTTAACCATTGCATTTTATCATGTAATGTTGGTGGGCCAAACTAGTATCTTTATTTTTTTAAATTATCTTCTTTGAGACATTTGTACCTTCTAATATGAAGTTTGCCAAAATTTTATGAAAGCATCTGAGAAGAGGTGATGAGCAGAAAACTAAAACATCTGGGAAAGGGTGATGAGTAAAAATCAGAAAGCTTTGGATGGCGAATGCAGTCTCGCTACTTGGAAAAGATTTCTCATACCAGACTTATGTGGTCTTCTAACTGACTCTTTATATCGTCTCAATACTTTCTACTTTCGAAGGATAAAGGTGACTTCATTAATGCATATAGTGGCTATTGAAATGTTATGCAACATTTGGATTACTTTGGATATGTTTTGGTTTAAGAATGTACTTTTTTTTGTTTAGTCTTATGTAAAAGATGTATATTTTTAAACATGTAATTTGAAATGTAAAGCTTGTTTGTTTCAAACTTCAGCTTGTTTGTACAATGCAAAGCTTATTTGTACAATGTTAAGCTTGTTTGTTTCAAATTATCATTTTTTTTCTATCAACCCGAATTCTAACCGAAACTCAACCCGAACCCGATTTTTAAAAATAGGGTTATGGTTGAGGTTTTACAAATAGGGTTAGGATTAGGGTTAGGGTTGACATTTTATAAATAGGATTAGGGTTAGGGTTCAAGGAAACCCAAGTTTCATGAGCCCGAGTTGCACCCCTATATATATATATATATATATATAAACTCTGTCCTAAAGCTCATCGAATTTGTTTTTTATACGAAGCCACCATTGGCTACAATGAATAGTAATAAGAGTATCGGTGCCGAGCAGCTTTTACTACGTTATTGTGAGATATTATCAGTGTTATATTAATTATATATATAAATTTTAGATCATAGAGTTCTCTTTGGACCGGAACAAAAACAGCATTGGGTAAGGATGTTTGCTATGTCATCGCCAGCAAAGAGAGTGTTGGAAAGGAGCATGAATGAGGTCTGTTAAAATTCCGTGATACATGAAGCAAATGGCAGCCGATTGGAAAGCGAGCAAAAGAGGACGCTATCAAATATCTGGACCAAACCTTCCTTCTTAGGTGGGGAAAGGAATCAAAGAAACTTGGGCTAGACGTGCCTTGAATCGTCAACGTATGTTTTGATGGGCATTGGAATTGACTAAAGATAGTGGGAAAAGTCTTTGTACACCGTTCCCGATGTAGCAAGTCCTACGTGGGCTGCACCGTCTCTCCTGATTGATCCACGTGGATCCTACATGGCTGACGTGCCGACGGTATGGCTATGTTCATTCTGATCGTGATGGTCATGAAAAGCGCTTCGCCTTTTTTTAAAATTAGTGTGCAGACGAAGATGTCCCTTTCCCTCCAGCCTACTTCTACCACCATTTTATATTGGATTTCATCTGTGCAAGAAAAACTCTTTCTTCCCCTTGCTCTGGCTTTCGGATGCTAAGGAATCAGTCCAAGATTTGAGCAAGATCCTGAGCCCTCGCTCTGAGGAGTCCGATCGAAAGAAAATATTTCAGCTTCGAGGCTGGAATACCTGGCTACTGGAGTCTTTGTACAACTGGAGGAAATGTCGTCCGCAGCACGAAACATTCTTTTGTTATGAGGTTGTTGTGGTTTATGAGCTTGACGATAAAAAACTCTTTCTGATTGTAAAACATTCTTCTCCGATTATGATGGTGCCGCGGAGCGGGAGTCTGGGGTTAAGGTTGTGGTTTATGAGCTTGACGATAGCTTTCAGGATCTCCTACCAGATAAGATGGCGGGTAGAAGTAGGGTGTCGAACTATGGTGTCGTGGGTTTTAAACTAGAGTGTTGTGGGTTTTCAACTAGGGTGTCATGGGTTTTGAAATAATGTTGTCTTAATGTTTTCTGAATGGGTGTCGTAGGTTTTGACTAGGGTGTCGTGGGTTTTCAACTAGGGTGTCATGGGTTTTCAACTAGAGTGTCATGGGTTTTGAACTAATGCTTTGTCTTAATATTTTCTGAATGGGTGTCGTAGTTTTAACTATGGTGTCGTGGGTTTTCAACTAGGGTGTCGTGGGTTTTCAACTAGGGTGTCGTGGGTTTTGAACTAATGCTTTGTCTTAATATTTTCTGAATGGATGTCGTAGGTTTTGAACTAAGGTGTCGTGGGTTTTCAACTAATGCTTTGTCTTAACATTTTCTGAATGGGTGTCATAGGTTTTGAACTAAGGTGTCGTGGGTTTTGAACTAGGGTGTCGTGAGTTTTAAACTAGGGTGTCGTGGGTTTTGAACTAATGCTTTGTCTTAACGTTTTCTGAATGGGCGTCGTAGGTTTTGAACTAGGGTATCGTGGGTTTTCAACTAGGGTGTCATGGGTTTTCAACTAATGCTTTGTCTTAACGTTTTCTGAATGGGGGTCGTAGGTTTTGAACTAGGGTATCATGGGTTTTCAACTAGGGTGTCGTGGGTTTTCAACTAATGCTTTATCTTAACGTTTTCTGAATGGGTTTCGTAGGTTTTGAACTAAGGTGTCGTGGGTTTTGAACTAGGGTGTCGTGGGTTTTAAACTAGGGTGTCATGGGTTTTGAACTAATACTTTGTCTTAACGTTTTCTGAATGGGTATCGTAGGTTTTGAACTAGGGTGTCGTGGGTTTTCAACTAGGGTGTCGTGGGTTTTCAACTAATGCTTTGTCTTAATGTTTTCTAATGGGTGTCGTGGGTTTTCAACTAGGGTGTTTTCAACTAGGGTTGGGTTTTCAACTAATGCTTTGTCTTAACGTTTTCTGAATGGGTGTCATAGGTTTTGAACTAAGGTGTCATGGGTTTTAAACTAGGGTGTCGTGCATTTTCAACTAGCGTGTCGTGGGTTTTCAACTAATGCTTTGTCTTAACGTTTTCTGAATGGGGGTCGTAGGTTTTGAACTAAGGTGTCATGGGTTTTCAACTAGGGTGTCTTGGGTTTTGAACTAATGCTTTGTCTTAACGTTTTCTAATGGGTGTTGTAGGTTTTGAACTAGGGTGTCGTGGGTTTTCAACAAGGGTGTCGTGTGTTTTCAACTAATGCTTTATCTTAACGTTTTCTGAATGGGTGTCGTAGGTTTTGAACTAGGGTGTCGTGGGTTTTCAACTAGGGTATCGTGGGTTTTCAACTAGGGTGTCGTGGGTTTCGAACTAAGCCGAGCTCCCTTATCCTTCGGTCTCAACCGATGCTAACGGGACACTCATCATGCTTCGGCGAGTCTGAGCAATATAAACCACACTCCGGCTGGAACTTATGAGTTCCACTTATCTTAGGGACGCTACACCTTAGCCTCGTCAAGATCACCAAAGACCCCCCAGGAGGATGGTCCGTTTGGTAAGGCTCACATGATAAGAGCGAATGGCAGCAAACACAAAAGTTACTAAAATTTATTTTTATTCATCACACAAATAAAATAAAAATTTATTTTTATTCATCTTCTCCGGCGCTGCCGAGCTCCCCCCACGCTGCGGGGCTAACTCGGCGATCTTCTGCTGGAAGGATGCTACTTGCCCCTCCAGCCGGCTGTTGGCCCGACGCAGGAGCACGATCTCTCTCGTTGAAACGGCCATGTATTTCTCAGCCGCCTTCTTGAGTTGCTCGCGTTTGTGAGCGACGACGCCAAGACCTCCGCATCGACGGTTGGGCGGCGGCTCCCATGGGGGCCAGTCGATCGCCCCTTGCCTCCAGAAGCCATCTCAGTATCCAAAAATTTTGGAAGATCAGCCGAAAAGGTGATTAACGATGGCATTCCCTATCCATATTTAAGCTACTGCTAGCGGGTGTTTTGATTGCCCGAGCTATCAGCTCCGGCGCCCCTATCGTGGAAACTCGCCACGTGCCACCATCTCAGTGGGCGCTTAAAGGAAACGAAGGGTTGTGCCCCCTCGTGAACAGAAACCATTACTGAAGAGAGTGTGGGGAAACCAAATACTGTGACACCCGTGCTTAAAACTGACCACAGAGAGAATCCCCACGACACCCCAGGAAGAATTCGTCCACCTCATAAACAAAAACCATTACTGAAGAGAGTGTGGGGAAACCAAATACTGCGACACCCTAGTACCAATGCTGCGACACCCCAGTTGAAACCTCACGACACCTAGCACCAATGCTACGACACCCGTGCTTAAAACTGGCCACGGAGAGAATCCCAGCGACACCCCAGGAGAAATTTGCCCCCCTCGAGAATAGAAACCATTACTGAAGAGAGTGTGGGAAAGCCAAATACTGCGACACCCTAGTACCAATGCTGTGACACCCGTGCTTAAAACTAACCTCGGAAAGAATCCCCGCGACACCCCTGGTAGAATTCGGCTGAAAATCCTTCGCGACAACCCAGCTGAAATCTCACGACACCCTAGCTTTAAGGCGACGACACCCGTGCTTATAACTAACCACGGAGAGAATCCCCACACACCCCAGGTGGAATTCGGTCGAAAATCTTCGCGACACCCCAGTTGAAACCTCACGACACCCTAGCACCAATGCTATGACACTCGTGCTTAAAACTGACCACGGAGAGAATCCCCCCGACACCCATTCTCGACACCCCAGTTTAAAATTTACGACACCCTTGTTATAAACTTATGACACCACTACGATATATTTGAACAAGTCGGGAATTTTGACGTCACCCTAGTTGTAATTCGACGACACCCTAATAACTCAGCTATGCCATCTTTTCGAGAAAAGTTGCAAAACATGGTCAGTTCCTATGGGTTTGCATATCAGTGTGATGTGATCGTGGCGATCCTGGTGTCCTTTCGTATTTCTCTAAGGTCGACATAAAAAAATTTCTAAACCCTAGAGTTCCTTCGTTTGTTGCTCGAGAAGCCATCCTTCGTTTCTTGCTCGAGAAGCCACTTGTATCCTAAATTTCTTCCATAGTTCTTTCTTCCATCTACTTCATTCATGGAGATGAGTGCTTTCATTTGTGGACGAAGACCGTGAACAAAGAAGAACCAGAAGGAGAAAATGGTGGAACAAAGCAAGGACATCGTTCTTCATTCGAATGAAGATGTGGCTCCTTCAGGTATGTTTATCCCTATGTTAAAATATTATGACATCCTTGCTGGTGATGTGCCCTAGGCCATCAGAATATTTGCTATCATTTATGGTTTTATCCTTATTTAATAAACCATTTTATTTATCTTGTTATTATTTATGCTCTTCTAATATGACAAAAAGGTTTCCTTGAATAGTTTATTCTTCCTTATATCATTAAAGTATGTAACTTTAATAGTGAAACTATAAGGTGATAAGGATACTATTCTAAATTGTCCCTAATCATTCATTATATGGAACAATAATGAAGTAAGATTAGTATGTTGGTTGATTGATGATCACGTTTTACTGGTCATGGATATGAGATATCAAGTCAACACATAGATACATGTAAGAGTACATTGTATTGGATCGACCCACCATGAGAATATCATATGGATTCTGTTATGAATACTTCTCTTCATGATGTTATTATTTTAGTCTTTGACCTGATGACACCATGGATTCCTACATAGTGAATTTCATGTTTTGACACGGCTCTTCATCATCTTTAACCAGATGATCATAAGACTGTGATTGGATATGGAATAAACTACGTTGAGGGATATGAATGTTCGTGAAGGAATTTGTCCCTCTCATTAATTTGAGAGAGATATTTTGGGCCCTCTTGAGGAGTGAGACTGAGAAAAGTACATGGCCATGCCCAAATGAATTGATAAGAAGTTATCGGTAATATTTGGTTTATTCAGTCAAACTCTGGAATCAAGAAAAACTTGTGATTAAACAATCTATGAGAGATGTGATTTGTGCCTCATACTTGATCACTAAATATCGTGTGACAAAGGGACTAGATAATTGATATTTACTAGGTAAAGTCGGATCGACGATCTTCACTCAATTTGGGTAGACATAATGTCTTGCTAAGACCAATTATGTTGTAGGCCCGAAAGGGTTTTAGTCCTACTGCCAACATTGAGTGAACCTACAAGGTCGCACACAAGGAATGATGCGTATGGGTTATAGGTTTAATTTGTATAAATCCAGTGGAAATAAATAATAATCTTCACTATTGTGTCCTTTTGGATTCCGAAACTCTTAACATTAGATGTGCAGGGAATGAGAAGACGTATTTTTGGATTTCGAAACTCTTAACATTAGATGTGCAGAGAATGAGAAGACGTGTCTTTTTGGATTCTGAAATTAAGAGTCCTATTAATGAGAATATTCTATTTTGAATAGGATATTATCATTTGTTGCTCTGATCTAGACGAAACGATGCTTGCCGTCAACATGAGATGCACAGAGAAACTCTGTGCACCATAAAAAATGAGAGTTTTAGTGAGATTATTTCAAAACTGATCTAGAAGACTTCTAGAGAGTGCTAGCACACTGAGTCCCATTGCGAAGTGGTCATTCGTGTGGATACCATAGAGGGAGTTATGGTTTCGCAGCGCCTAAAGATCTATCTCATCAAAAATAATTTTATTCATATAAGGTACGATTCTCGTTTCCTAATCAATTTAATTGAACCACATGGATCCTTCTGGGGATTTAGGTTATTTTTCACTGCATATTTTTGGTATTAGATCCCTAAATTCCCTTCAATGGTATCAGAGCTAGACTTATGGATTCAATTAAATTGATTTCATCTGATTATATGGATGTGTGATGCGTACTGTTAAACGAGATTATTGTACATGTGATGTGAATGACTATACGTCTATGGAATTAATATGGTGATTTGTTTAATTGTTAAACAGTTCTAATATGATTAGAATCAAATAGATTTATTGTGTTTAATTTGTTTGAACACTGAAATAATCATCTGTCAAGGTGGGGTTGTCAATTAGATTGATAGTTGGGTTTTAACATTGAAACCTTAATTTGCGTGCATGACACAATCTCAAACCCTAATTTTGATAGTATTAGAACTGTACAAGAAAAACATTTTCTTGGACAGTTTTATGTATTATGCATGATGCATAGCATGGCCCTTTAGACTCATGTGATTGCAGGTTTATTATGGTTTTGTTGATTACATTGGCCTGCATGTCGACAATTTTATTGTAATTGGTTTATCGGCCTGTGTGTCGTTATCTTGATGTAATCTATTTATTTCACTAGCATAGAATGTAGATTTTCTTTTAATGTAAAATATGGAGGCCATTCATGTCAATCAAAAGAGATCATAGTGATGATGTTCCAAGAAAAAGGTTCATGTCATCAATGGTAGACCGAGCATATGGTTATGCTATGACATCGTAATAATGATTTACTTAGTTCATGGGCCATGCTATGACACATTTATGTTTTATATATACATGCATGAGATGTTATATAGATGATGTATGTGACTTTGGTCCCATAGAATAGACATCATATACTTAAAACAATAAAGTCCCTCTATTAATATTAAGTCATAAAATGCCTCCCATAATTCGACACCTATCAAGGCTTTGATGTCTAAATGTAGGTTCTGCCAAAGTAGGGTGCATTAGACCATCTTAGTTAGGTAGGGTGGATAAAAGTGCTATCCTCACGTCGAAATGGTTAGACTTAAATAGGCTATCAAAATGGTTTTGGGCCTATGGCATTAATGGGATTAGTATGCCGGGACATGTGATGTCAATCCCATAGCAAGAGTTACATATGATATAATTGGAAAGGCGTTTCCTACCTAAATAACTAGACTTTAAGTGTCATGCCAAAGCTGACTTAAAGTTTAGTAAATATGGATCTTAACTCACTAAGAAATATCGAAAGATTGAAAAGTTTCCGAATTAACATTAGAGGGTTGTTAATTTGATAAAATAGTGAGAATAATTGAAATGGTTTAAATAAAGATATTAACTCTGTAATTCCTTGTATGTAGATCATGACATCAAACAACACATCTAATCTTACTTTGCGATCGGTTCTCGAAAAAAAAAATTGAATGGCACTAACTTCCTTGACTGGCATCGTAACTTAAGAATTGTTCTTAAGCAAGAAAGGAAGTTGTATGTCATAGACACTCCAATCCCAGCTGTATCTGCTACTGATGCTCCAAGAGATGAAAGAAATGCTTACAATAAGCATAAAGACGACTCTTTGGATGTGACTTGCCTTATGCTTTCTAGCATGGACTCCGAGCTTTAGAAGCAAATGGAGGACATGAAAGCATACAATATGATTGTACACCTCCAGAAATGTTCCAAGAGCAAGCAAGACAAGAGAGGTTTGCAGTCACTAAGGCATTGAATGTATGCAAAATGACTCCAGGTAGCTCTGTGAGTACTCATGTGCTCAAGATGAAGAGTTACATTGATAGACTTGAAAAACTTGGTGCTCCACTTAGCAGGGAGTTGGCTACAGATATGATCCTTGCCTCCTTGCCTCCCAACTATGACCAATTTGTGATGAATTACAATATGCACCAAATGGATAAGTCTATAATGGAGTTGCATGGGATGCTCAAGAATGCTGAACAAAACATTAAGGCGACCAATAATGTTTTGATGGTTCAAACAGGAAAGGGAAAAAGGAGGAGTGGCAAGGACAAAGGCAAAGGCAAAGCAAAATGTGAGACCAAAGCTAAAAGGCCTAAGCCCCAGCCCAAGCCGAAACAGCCCAAGGAAGGAGTTTGCTTCTTTTGCAATAAACCACGTCATTGGAAAAGGAATTGCAAACTGTATTTGAGGATCTGAAAAAGAGGAAGGCTAATGAAGCCACAATCTCAGGTATTTATGTTATACAAGTCAATTTATCTACTTCTACATCATGGGTATTAGATACCAGATGTGGATCTCACATTTGTGTAAATGTGCAGGGTCTCAGAAAAGTAGAAAATTGGCTCAAGGTGAAGTGGACCTACGAGTTGCAAATGGAGCAAGAGTTGCTGCATTATCTCTAGGATGTTACGAATTATCTTTACCTAGTGGACTTGTTTTGACTTTAAGCAATTGTTACTATGTGCCTACTATGAGCAGTAACATTATTTCAGTTTCAAGTTTAGACAAAGATGGTTTTAAATTTATTATTGAGAATAATTCTATGTCCATCTATCATAGAGACATTTATTATGGTTTTGTTCAATTATTAAATGGGCTCTATGTTCTAAACTTTGATGAAACAAATTACAAGTCTGTTTATAACATTAATACTAAAAGGTTTAAATCTAATGATTTAAATCCTACCTATCTTTGGCATTGTCGCTTATGCCATATAAATGAGAAGCGCATATCAAAACTTCATCAAAATGGGCTTTTACATTCATTTGATTTTGAATCATATGAATCATACGAATCTTGTTTGATGGGTAAGATGACTAAGGCTCCTTTCACAGGACAAGGTGAAAGAGCCACATATTTATTGGCCCTTATACATACTGATGTATGTGGACCATTAAGTTCACCTGTCAGAGGAGGTTATTTGTATTTCATCACTTTTACTGATGATTTCAGCAGGTATGGATATGTATACCCAATGAAACATAAATCCGAATCTTTTGAAATGTTCAAAATATTCAAAAATGAAGTTCAAAATCAGCTTGGTAAAAATATTAAGATACTTCGATCAGATCGAGGTGGTGAATATTTAAGTCAAGAGTTTTCTGACCATCTTAAAGATTGTGGGATAATTTCACAATTGACTCCTCCAGGAACACCACAATGGAATGGTGTTTCTGAAAGGAGAAATCAAACTTTATTGGATATGGTTCGATCAATAATGAGTCAAATAGATCTTCCAATATCCTTCTGGGGATATGCCCTGGAAACTGTTGCGTTCATATTGAATAGAGTTCCATCAAAATCGATTCAAAAGACACCATATGAGTTGTGGACTGGGAAACCTTCTAGTTTATCTTTTCTAAAGATATGGGGCTGTGACACTTATGTCAAACATCAATTGTCTAACAAATTAGCACCCAAATCAGATAAGTGCATATTTGTGGGATATCCTAAAGAAACAAAAGGATACTACTTTTACTACCCATCAGAGAACAAAGTGTTTGTTGCTCGTAATGGTCACTTTTTGGAAAGAGAATTTATTTCCAACAGAACTAGTGGGAGTAAAATTCAACTCAAAGAAGTTCGAGAACCACAAATTTACATGGAACCGATGATGGATGTTCAATCCAACTCACAAGTAGTTGCTGAACCTGAACCACTAACACAAGGGCCACGTAGAACTGGTAGAATTCATCACGAGCCTGAGAGATATGGTTTTTTCATTACTGACAATCATGATGTAATGCTCATAGATCAAAATGAGCCTACATGCTACCAAGAAGCTATGAAAGGCCCTGACTCTGAGAAATGGCTTATAGCCATGAAATCCGAAATAAAATCCATGTATGATAATCAAGTATGGACTTTGATTGATCCACCTAATGGTATTAAATCTATTGGGTGTAAATGGGTTTTTAAGAAGAAAACCGACATGAATGGCAATGTGCATACCTATAAAGCACGATCGGTTGCAAAAGGTTTCAAGCAAACACATGGTATAGACTATGATAAAACTTTCTCACCTGTAGTCATGCTTAAATCTATTAGAATTCTTCTTGCCATAGCTACGTATTATGACTACGAAATATGGCAAATGGATGTCAAGATAGTATTTCTAAATGGAAATCTATTCGAGGATGTGTATATGACACAACCCGAAGGTTTTGTTAATCCAAAAGATTCGCATAAGGTATGTAAACTCCAAAAATCTATTTATGGATTAAAGCAAGCATCTCGGAGTTGGAATCTTCGTTTTGATGAAGCAATCAAAGAGTTTGGTTTCATTAAGAATGAAGATGAACCTTGTGTATACTAGAAGGTTAGTGGGAGCGCAATAGTTTTCTTAGTACTCTATGTAGATGACATATTACTCATTGGAAATNGACATGGTTAGGAAAATGTTTCTCAATGAAGGACTTAGGTGAAGCTGCCTATATCTTAGGGATTAAGATCTATAGAGATAGATCTAGAAGAACCATTAGCCTAAGTAGAGTGCATACATTGACAAGGTGCTAAAAAGGTATAGCATGGAGAATTTCAAGAGAGGATTCTTACCAATGTCACATGGAATTAAATTGAGTAAGACTCAATGTCCTGTTTCAAAGGAAGAACAGGAACGCATGAGCAAAATTTCATATGCTTCAGCGATTGGATCTATCATGTATGCCATGTTATCTACTCGACCAGATGTCGCTTATGCTTTAAGCATTACTAGTAGGTACCAGTCAGATCCAGGTGAAAGTCATTGGATCGTCGTCAAGAACATTCTCAAATACTTGAGAAGAACTAAAGATGTGTTTTTGACATATGGAGGACTGGAAGGTGGCTTGTGGTAAATGGTTACATAGATGCTAGCTTCCAAACTGATTTAGATGATTTTCGATCACAGTCTGGTTATGTGTTTTGTTTGAATGGAGGTGCTATCAGCTGGAAGAGTTCCAAACAAGACACCATTGCTGATTCTACTACAGAGGCTGAATATATTGCAGCATCGGATGCAGCTAAGGAAGCGGTTTGGATTAAGAAGTTCATTGGTGGTTTAGGAGTCGTTCCTAGCATTGCGGATCCAGTGGACCTTTATTGTGACAATAATGGGGCGATTGCACAGGCTAAGGAACCTAGATCACACCAACGATCCAAACACATACTCAGGCGTTACCATCTCATTCGAGAGATCATCGATAGAGGAGATGTTAAGATATGCAGAGTACCTACAAATGACAACATCACAGATCCATTAACTAAGCCTCTTCCTCAGTCTAAACATGATCATCATAATAGTGCATTAGGCATTAGATTTTATCTTGTTAGGCCTAGTGCAAGTGGGAGATTGCTGGTGATGTGCCCTAGGCCATCAGGATATTTGCTGTCATTTATGGTTTTATCTTTATTTAATAAACCATTTTATTTACCATGTTATTATTTATGCTCTTCTAATGTAATAAAAGGTTTCCTTGAATAGTTTATTCTTCCTTATATCATTAAAGTATGTGACTTTAATAGTGAAACTATAAGGTGATAAGAATACTACTCTAAATTGTCCCTAATCATTCATTATATGGAACAATAATGAAGTAAGATTAGTATGTTGGTTGATTGATGATCACGTTTTACTGGTCATGGATATGAGATATCAAGTTAACACATAGATACATGTAAGAGTACATTGTATTGGATCGACCCACCATGAGAATATCATATGGATTCTGTTATGAATACTTCTCTTCATGATGTTATTATTTTAGTCCTTTGACCTGATGACACCATGGATTTCTACATAGTGAATTTCATGTTTTGACACAGCTCTTCATCATCTTTAACCAGATGATCATAAGACTGTGGTTGGATATGGAATAAACTATGTTGAGGGATATGAGTGTTCATGAAGGAATTTGTTCCTCTCATTAATTTGAGAGAGATATTTTGGGCCCTCTTGAAGAGTGAGACTGAGAAAAGTACATGGCCATGCCCAAATGAATTGATAAGAAGTTATCAGTAACATTTGGTTTATTCAGTCAAACTCTGAATAAGAAAAACTTGTGATTAAACAATCTATGAGAGATGTGATCTATGCCTCATACTTGATCACTAAATATCGTGTGACAAAGGGACTAGATAATTGACATTTACCAGGTAAAGTCGGATCGACGATCTTCACTCAATTTGGGTAGACATAATGTCTTGCTAGAGACCAATTATGTCTTGTAGGCCCGAAAGGGTTTTAGTCCTACTGCCAACATTGAGTGAAACTATAGGGTCGCACACAAGGAATGACGCGTATGGGTTATGGGTTTAATTTGTATAAACCCAGCGGAAATAAATAATAATCTTCACTATTGTGTCCTTTTGGATTCCGAAACTCTTAACATTAGATGTGTATGATGTTTTTTTGGATTCCGAAACTCTTAACATTAGATGTGCAGAGAATGAGAAGACGTGTCTTTTTGGATTCCGAAATTAAGAGTCCTATTAATGAGAATATTCTATTTTGAATAGGATATTATCATTATAAATGGATGTTGTTGCTCTAATCTAGATGAGACGATGCTTGCTGTCAACATGAGATGCGCATAGAAACACTGTGCACCATAAAAACAAGAGTTTTAGTGAGATTATTTTTGAACTGATCTAGAAGAGTTCTAGAGAGTGCTAGCACACTGAGTCCCATTACGAGGTCATTCGTGTGGATACCGTAGAGGGAGTTGTGGTTTCGCAGTGCCTAAAGATCTATCTCATCAAAAATAATTTTATTCACATAAGGTACGATTCTCATTCCCTAATCAATTTAATTGAACCACATGGATCCTTCTGGGGATTTAGGTTATTTTTTCGCTGCATATTTTTGGTATTAGACCCCTAAATTCCCATCAAAACTCCCATGGACTAACCCAATGATATTAAACTAATCTCCAAGCCCGTGTACACCCGTGACTTGATTTAATCTCAACCCTTGGACTAAAACCCAGCCCAATACAACTTAGTCCCCTGGGCCTTGATAGCACCACACCAGGCTCAACAATTGATAGAGGGTATAGGCCATGTATGCCAGATCAAAACCTCGATCAGAAAAATAACTCAAATATACACAAGAAGAGCATGATTTTATTGCATAGAAATTAAGAACAAAAAGAAAGATAGAACCTAGCTACAGGCTTCATCATCATCCCAAGTTGAAGGAATCTAGCCATACATTGCTACCACCACATCCCCTCCATAATTTTCCTCTCCTAGGCCTAAATACAATGATCTAAATAAAAAAAAATAAAAAGAACTTTAGAGAAAACTCCTTTCCCAAACTATTGCCTGAGGTCCTCCTTTTATAAAGCTTGTTTAAGGCTTTCTCCTATTCAAAGTTGGAGTCAATCGAGCTCAAGATCGTTCAGATATCGTGAGAAAATTCTTTAGCCATCCGTTCAACATCACCTACCTTAGTTTGCACCAGGGATCATGCGAAATCATCTCTTCCTTCCTTTTCGGGCAAACACTGCCTTAGTTTTATAATAGTTGTTGCATCTCCTATTATCCTCTAACCTATAACAGTCATCTGTATTTAAAACATTTTGCCAGATCATGGATTGCATCATGCAATACATAATTGCCCTTGTAAGGCTGAAAGAAGTATCTACTCAGCAAATCATCAAAGTATTCCTTTGTCTTCCAATCTTTTACTCCCTTGAGGCTGAATAAACCCAAGTGCCATCCAAACTTGGACCAAGTTCTGTTTCAAACACAATCTTTGTGAAAGACAGCACAAAATGCAAAACACTGCTTCAGGTGTACGGGCAAGTGCTTGGAACTCAACCTGAAAGCTGGTAAGATGCTGTTCTTATCCTCCCATATCTCACTCCTCAAGATTTCCTTCCATTCTTCTTCTTCTACTTTTGACTTTTGAGTACAGAAGGCTCCCAGCTGCCTTTGCTGCAAGTGGCAATCCCTTGAACTTTTTAACAATTTCCTTTCCAATTTCCTCAAGTCTAGGATATCCACTAGAGTTGCCATCAAAAAATGCACAATTTTTGAACACAACGACCAACAGCTGTCGTCTGATAATCGCTGCAACCGATAGGGAGACAACCCACCCATGACACTCTCAACATTTTTTTCTGAGTTATTGCCACAATTTTGCTTCCTTTTTTCCCAGAAACTAAACTAGCTCTATATCTCTGCCACTTATGGTGATCCTCGTGCCAAACATCATCTAAAACGAGTAGAAATCGCTTCCCATTAAATTCTCAGAGAGATTTTGTTGGAGAATGTCTATGTTTATGGTGATGGCATCAAAATTCTCAGAGACCCACATTCTTTTTTGAAAGCGTTTTTTAATCCTTCATCATTGTGTTAGACTTAATTTAAATATATTGATCCTATCAGATATGCGAAAATACGGTATCAATATATTTATCACGATAATTAAGCAAGTTAAGATCGATAAATACCTCCAGCCATTATTATTAATTTTCTTCCCGATGAGGGTAAGGATTTTGATCTTCCTCTTGATGGATCTTGATCTTCCTCCTCTCTATGGATGTTGATCTTCCTCTCTCGATGGATGTTGATCTTCCTCTCTCGGTGGATCTTGATTGAGCGCTTCCAATCAATGAGCCATCGCACTCTGATGGTATATGCCCTCAGGATGTGCTCTTGATCAGGGACCCAATGCCTCCGCTTGTTTTGGTTTTTCTTTCGATAACAATGTATCGAAAGCCTTAGGAAGGGATCCCTATTTAAAGAGATACTCAAATCCCTTCCATTCCACCGTCTGCTCCCATCAAGCAGACGTTTAACATTTAAGGGCTGTTATCACTTATTAATTAGTGGAAACGAGTAATAAAATTAGGACCATCTATTTCGACGGGTTATTACATTCTCCCACTTGGTCCGTATATTTTATCAACACTGAACAAGAAACTAAATACATGAATCATAGCGATAGGTCCTCTATAATTGAGTATTATCTTCTATGTATTACAATGCATTCAATTTCTTTACCACTATTCCAAATGTGACAACATAACATAATGAATAAACCATATGTTTATTCAGAGTCCAAAAGAAAAGTTTGTCATTTCTCAAAAGTCAAATAACGTGTACACCTGAATGAGAATAAACAAATAATTGAAATAAGAGTTTCTTTGTACAAATTGTTATCCATACAATTATATCATGGAACCAACTCCCATTCTTATCACATGATCCTTAAAATTCTTAATTGGCATGCCTTTAGTCAAAGGATCAGCTATCATCAATTCAGTGCTAACGTGTTCTATGACCACTTTATTTTCTTTAACACGTTCTCTTATAAATACTTAATGTCGATATGTTTACTTCGACTACCACTCTTATGGTTTTTAGCCAAAAATACAGCAGCTGAATTGTCACAGTACAGTTTAATTGGCCTAGCAATAGAGTCAACAATTCTAAGCCCTGAGATGAAACTCTTCAACCATACACCTTGCGATGTAGCCTCAAAACAAGCAACGAACTCCGCTTCCATAGTAGAGGTAGCAGTCAAAGTCTGCTTTGCACTCCTCCATGATATGGCTCCACCAGCTAACATAAATATAAATCCTGATGTTGATTTCCGAGAATCAACGCAGCCAGCAAAGTCCGAATCTGAGTAGCCCTCTATCTCCAAATGATCAGTTTGTCTATACATGAGCATGTAGTCCTTGGTCCCTTGAAGATACCTCATGACCTTTTTAGCAGCTCTCCTAGTGGTCTAAAATTACTCTGATATCTTATTCCTACTGCAAATGCAATGTCAGGTCTTGTGCAAACCTGAGCATACATTAGGCTTCCAACAGCTGAAGCATATGGAATGTTGTGCATCTGTTCCCGTTCAAGTTCATTTTTAGGGCACTGGTTCAAAGCGAACTTGTCACCCTTCACTATAGGTGCAACACTTGGTGAACAATTTTTCATCTGAAATCTCTCCAAGACTTTATTGATATAAGTTTCTTGAGACAATCCTAAAATGCCTCGAGATCTTTCTCTATGGATCTTAATGCCAATGACATAAGATGCCTCACTCATATCTTTCATATCAAAATTTTTGGAGAGAAATTGTTTCACCTCATATAGCAACCCTTTATCATTGGTTGCAAGTAGAATGTCATCCACATATAGGACCAAGAAACAAATTTTGCTCCCACTAACCTTCTGGTATATACATTGATCCATGATGTTCTCTTCAAAACCAAAGGAAGAGATCACATCATGAAATTTTAAATACCACTGACGTGAGGCTTGTTTCAATCCATATATGGATTTCTTAAGCTTGCAAACCAAATGCTCACCATCACCAGAGGAAAATCCTTCAGGCTGTTCATGTAAACCTCTTCCTCTAGATCTCCATTAAGGAATGCGGTCTTCACATCCATTTGATGTAACTCAAAATCAAAATGAGCTACCAATGCCATTATTATTCGGAGAGAATCTTTCTTGGATACAGGAGAAAATGTCTCCGTGTAGTCGATTCCTTCCCTCTGAGTGAATCCTTTGGCAACGAGTCTTGCTTTATATCTCTCAATGTTGCCTTGTGAGTCTTTCTTTATTTTAAAGATCCATCTACATCCAATGGCTTTTACACCATCAGGCAACTCAACAAGATCCCAGACTCGATTAGATGCCATAGATTCCATCTCGTCCTTCATGGCATTGTACCACAAGTTTGATTCCTTAGAACTCATGGCTTGTGAAAACGTTTCAGGATCATTTTCGGCTCCAATGTTATAGTCAGATTCATGTAGATACACAACATAATCACTAGGAATTGCTGATTTCTTTATTCTAGTTGATCTTCTTAATGTTGTGTCAATGACCTCTTGAGGAGTATCTTGCACAACTGATTGTTGATGAACAACATGATCTTCTAGATTACCATCAGCTTGTGAAATCTCAATGACTGGTTGTTGAGCACTTAATTGAGTTTGAGGAGTGCTATAAATAACAACCAATCCCTCACTTGAAGTGGAAGCTGGAATAACTGAATGATCTTTCTCAGAAGAAGCCAAATACTGAGATTGATCACTCCCACTGATCAAGTCATTCTCAAGAAATTTTGCATTTCTTGATTCCACAATCCTAGTGCTGTGAGATGGACAATAAAATCTATAACCCTTGGACTTCTCAGCATATCCAATAAAATATCCACTAATAGTCCTTGGGTCTAGTTTCTTTTCTTGTGGATTATAAACTCTTACTTCAGATGGGCATCCCCAAACACGTATATGTTGCAAACTTGGTTTCCAACCTTTAAATAACTCAAATGGCATTTTGGAAACAGCCTTGGTTGGAACCCGATTCAATATATACGCAGCAGTTTTAAGAGCTTCAGTCCACAAGGATTTAGGTAGGTTGGAGCTGACAATCATGCTCCTTACCATGTCCAATAATGTCCGGTTTCTCCTTTCAGCTACACCATTTTGGTCAGGAGACCCTGGCATGGTGTATTGTGCAACAATTCCATTTTCTTCAAGAAACCGAGCAAACGGACCAGGTGCTTGTCCATTCTCAGTGTATCTACCATAATATTCTCCACCTCTATCTGACCTCACGATTTTAATTTGCTTGCCGCATTGTTTCTCTACTTCTGCCTTAAATACCTTAAAGGCATCTAATGCTTCGTTCTTATTATGAAGTAGGTAGAGATACATATATCGTGAATAGTCATCAATAAATGAGATGAAGTATCTCTGACCATACGAGTCCATATCTGGGCTACAGATATCCGTATGTATGATCTCAGTATTTTTGAACTTCTCTTGGCATCTTTCTTGGACTTGTTGGTTTGCTTTCCCTTTATGCAGTCCACACAAGTGCCAAAATCAGTAAAATCAAGAGTATCAAGTACTCCATCTTTTACTAATCTTTTAATTCTCTCAATGGAGATATGACCTAATCTCCGATGCCACAAATAGAGAAATTCTCATAACACATCTTTTCATACCAGTTTGGGCGTGCATCACATTATAAGTGGTATTGTTTTTCAAATTAATTTGGAAAAGATTGTCTGACAATGTACCATTCCCAATAAGCTTAGATTTATAAAATAAATCAACAGAGCTTTTATTAAAATTAAAGGAGTATCCTGCTGGTACAAGCCTTGACACTGAAATCAAATTTCTAGAGAAACTTGAAATATAAAATGTCTTTTCCAAATCCAAAACAAAACAAGAGTATAAAATAAGTCTGCACGTCCCAATTGCTTCCACATGTGAACTCATCTTATTTCCTGAATAGATGCTTTGTTCACTTCCCAATGGTTTCCTTTGATTTAGAAAACCCTGCAAGGTATTTGAAACATGGATTGTAGAACCAGAATCAATCCACCATGTGTTATGACATATAACCAAATTGGATTCATGACATACGAATGAGGTTAGAGTACCTTTCTTGTCAAGCCAAGCTTTGAATTTGAGACAATCTTTCTTTATATGCCCTTTCTTCTTGTAAAAGAAGCACTTAGACTCCTTCTTGTCTTCTGTATGGATGGATACTTTACCCTTTCCTTTGCGTTTGGCTTTGGGAGCTTTAGTCTTTCTCTGAGTGACTAAATGTGCACTTTCTCCCATTTCTAAAATCAGCCTCCCTTCCTCTTGAACACACATGGTCAGAAGTTCATTAATTGACCATTTGTCCTTATGTGTGTTGTAAGATATTTTGAAGGGACTATACTGCTGGAGTGAGCTTAAAATAAAGTGCACCAAGAAAGATTCTGACATCTCAACCTCTAGGGATTTCAACTGAGCCGCAATGTCCCTCATCTTCATGATGTGCTCACGCACACCTCCAACAGTAGTGAGCTTCATTGATGATAATTTTGTTATTAGGGTGCTAGCCAGTGCCTTATATGAAGACTCAAATTGTGCATCAATAGCCTTCAGAAGTTCCTTGACATTTTTGCACTCAGGAATTGAACCACGTATACTAGCAGAAATCTTAGTACGTATGAACATCATACTGAGGCGATTGGACCGCTCCCATCGTTCATACGCAGCAATCTCAGCCTGAGTGCTAGTAGATGTAACTGAATGTGGTTCATCCTTCCTGATAGCATAGTCAATATCCATGCACCCTAATTGAAGAAGAATTCTCTCCTTCCATAATTTATAATTATCACCACTTAAATTGGAACGTCACATTTCATATCAGAAATATTAACATGCAAAATAGCTGCATAAAATTAAAAATCATGTTCATGTAATTGAATTTGAGGCATATAACTTGATATCATGTTTTACCAATGTAAACATGCAATAACATGAATCAATAACATACAATAACTACCTGTGGGCTAAGTTATTATACTCAAATAGACTCATTAACTTAATGATGTGACTAACAAATTATATTTCTTTCTTAATTCCTATGGGTAATTAAGAAAATAATTTGTTATCACATCCTAATTAATTATATTAGTGCAATAAAAATTCCTGTGGGATAAGATTGATTACATTAATATAATTAGTCACAATTAATGTCATCTAACCTTATGTGACCTTTGCAACTCAATATATAATTTTAATTAATCAAAGATGCTGTGGCTACTCCTTAATTAATCAAAATCATATTGATCACATGACATTTGAATTCCATTATATGCATATAGATTAACTAATTTAGCATGATTATTAGGTAGTGATCTTAATCAACGTAACATTTCCAAATCAAGATCTGAGTTAATCAAATTGGCCAGGCCAGTGAAAGAGAAGTGGGGGTCCCCCGTTGCTTTCCTTAGGTCAGTCAACGGAACCAATTAAGTAACCACAATCTCTTTACTTTTCTAGACACCAATTGACCAATCAGACCTTGAAAGGATTTGCACTGTGATTTTTACATTACCACCAAATTCATGCATAGAATAAATCTAGTATGCAAAACAGGAGACAATATTTCAATTATCTATTTAATGAATTTTAAAATTATCATCTTAAGAAAAATTTTTGTTAATTAAAACACGTCCGGCCGTAGCTCATTATTCCTTTGGGCCAGTCTATGCAAAACACTCATGAGGCGTATTTTAATAAAAATTTAAACTTAAGAAACAAATGATAAAAATAAATCATGTCACATGATTTAATAAAACATTAAACAGATAATAAATGCATTTAAAATTTAACCAATCCAGATTTAAATCCCATGGAAAGACCCAAATTGAAAACTGAAATAGGCCACGTTTTCTCCGCATGTGGTTATGGTTATGGAAGCCACGTTTCTGCGTTTCCTTCCTTTAATGCCAGAATTAATGCCAGAAAGAAATCGTGATGCGACAAAATCGAAAATGCACGAAATTCTTTCCGAACATCTTTAATAGAAGAGGAAAAGGCCACGTTCTGTTTCCGCAAAAAATCGAAATCTGATATTAGTTTGATGGTTTCTGCTCAATTTCGTGAACAAAAATCAGAACTGAGAAAAAATCGGAACCTGAGATCCAAAAAAACTGAAAACAGAAAACACGCGGCATAAATTGCTTGAAAAGAGGAACCTTGATGAAACACTCACAAAATAAGACAGAGGTTTAAATGCTCTGATACCAAATGTTAGACTTAATTTAAATATATTGATCCTATCAGATATGCCAAAATACGATATCAATATATTATCATGATAATTAAGCAAGTTAAGATCGATAAATACCTCCAGCCATTATTATTAATTTTCTTCCGATGAGTGTAATGATCATTATTTAATTTTCTTCCCGATGAGTGTAATGATTTTGATCTTCCTCTCGATGGATCTTGATCTTCCTCCTCTCTATGGATGTTGATCTTCCTCTCTCGATGGATGTTGATCTTCCTCTCTCGGTGGATCTTGATTGAGCGCTTCCAATCAATGAGTCATCGCACTCTGATGGTATATGCCCTCAGGATGTGCTCTTGATCAGGGACCAATGCCTCCGCTTTTTTGGTTTTTCTTTCGATAACATTGTATCGAAAGCCTTAGGAAGGGATCCCTATTTAAAGAGATACTCAAATCCCTTCCATTCCACTGCCTACTTCCATCAAATCCCTTCCATTCCACCGCCTGCTTCCATCAAGCAGGCGTTTAACATTTAAGGGGCCGTTATCACTTATTAATTAGTGAAAATAATCGTAATAAAATTAGGACACATTGTAGACCAGTTGGACCACAGTAGTCTTCCCAAGGCAACAATAGGGAGCACTGAAACATTTTGAGGACTGAATTCATTAATAGATAGCAAGATATTCACAATCTTCCCCCTGACCAAACGCATTCAAGTCATCTACCAGTGCACCGATTTCTGGTCGCTCTGTGATCTCAAGCTTGCTCGTCCCACCTAATGGTTGAAGTCAAAGAACTTCTCGCTCCTTGGCCATCTTATCTAGCTTCTCTCGCAACCTTCTAATCCTGCGTGCTCCCCTGCAGTGAATTGGAACTTTCTGCCATGAAGTGCAAGACAAGCAGTCACATGCCTGCTTCTTCCAGCGGCTCTGTGATCAGCTGCCCTCCAACTTTGATCTCAAAACTTCTGCTGCATAACCGTCCAGCAAGTCATCCAAATCATAGGCAACATCCTTGAGCTTTGCGAGCCAATTTCTCACGAATTTATCCCTCAGTTGCTTCTCCTCAGCATCTTCTAGCAGTGCTTGTATTGTTGATAGCGTACCTGAAAGATTTTTCCCTCTCATTTTGAGCACCTCGTACTGATCTGAACTCTTGCAAGGCACTGGTGAACAGCCTGTCGAAAAGAACCTGCATGAAGGCTGAGAGAACTGCTTCTCCTG
This sequence comes from Calamus simplicifolius, assembly GCA_900491605.1. NCBI lineage: Eukaryota > Viridiplantae > Streptophyta > Magnoliopsida > Arecales > Arecaceae > Calamus > Calamus simplicifolius. The sequence goes on along the minus strand of UESW01003900.1, from coordinate 2,795,600 downwards.
CCATGATGCGTCCCTCTTTGTATTGTCAGAGAAGAAAGGAGAAAAAGGAGAGAGGCCCAGCAGAGAATGAGCAGGGAGGTGGAGAAGCTGGAGCTATTGAAGGGTCCCCAACTTACAGCTCAGGTCTTGTCTGAAATCTGACACCCACTTGTTTCACAGAAGGTGAGGCCTCTTCAGATTGATTGATCCAATATTAGATCAAGTAAATGAAACAACTAATATGCTAGTGGTTTCTTATTTCTTCAAGGAAGGAGGTCACTATTTTTTTCAAAAAAAGAATGTAGTGGTTCTACTGCCATCTATTTAATCAAAGAAATGTTGACTTGCTGTATGAAAGGGAGCTTGATAATGGTGGCTTGGTTGTTGATAGCTATGACTGTCTATTGCTGACAAACGATTTGGTGAATGTGACATGGGAACAATGATAAATTTTTTTTGTAGGTACAACTGCTGATGATGAATTTAACAGGCAACTTCTTGATAGAAATTAATTTGAGATTGCTAGCAACAGCTCAGATGGAAAAACTTCTCTCTTTTTTTTTTTGCTTTAGCTAACAAGCAGCTCAAAGATGCAATTCTCCAGATTTTGCACAATTTCTCAGGGAAAATTAGTTTGAGATTTTAGCAACATGTGGGATGAAATATTGCAGAAATTTTGGTTTTCTTTGCTCCTTTGCATCTTTGGATTTGGGTTCTCCTGTTGTTAATTGTCCAGAGGGATCGCATGGGCCTAATCATCTCCCGAGGGATCTGCCCATATTGAAGTAACCTTCAAGAAGGATGGTCTGGGAATTGAGACACTCTAATGTCAAAGAAGCTGCTATCTGTCGACAAACCGGTAGTTTAGTCCGCATTCCAAATTTGACTTCAATAGTATGCTGTCTACCCACCAGAAAATTCTGTGTAACGCTTCAGTGAGTCAAGGTAGTGGATTTTAGGTACAGTGGACATCTTAGGTGGAAAAAATCTCCTATAATTTGAGACAGAGACTACTTAATTTTTTTCTAAACTGCCTGCAGTGACTTGTCTATTCCTAGCCTCATCCACTTTCACGCATGCACTGCAATTAGTCATATCTTGATGACTTAACAGAAACTTAGAAACCTGAAGCTTGTTATCGAGATTCCTTATTAATTTCACTCCTTTCTAGATTTCTAAGACGTGTTCCAAGATCAAGTTATTTCAATGATATCATATAGAGTTTGACGTAACATTCACAGGTCACATAGTCTTAAATGGATATAACATGATATAGAGCCTATTTGATATGTTTTCATAGAATATGAATTCTAATTTTTATAAAATATTATATATCCTTCATCTATATAGATATATGTAGTTCTACTCTTCATTTAAAGTAATTTAAACATTATTACCATTCCTCCCAAAACGGAAGGAAAATGGAACATATTAAATCACATAACGCTCGCTGCGAGCGTTCCATGATTTAATATGTTCTGTTTTTCCTTCCGTTTTGGGAGGAACGATAACATGGCCTAACGGCATATATATATTTTATATATATATAGGGATAGTCTAAAGAAATTTAAGGTAGAAAAAAGAAAATCCAAATCCTAAAAGATTTATTTTGTTGAAGATCATGTTGCTGCAAATCCTTGGTGTTGTCCTTGGAGTTGGGAGACTATTTGCTTGGAGTTGGGAATTTGTCTCCTGTTGCTGCAAGTGCTGTTTGGAGTTGGGAGTTTGTCTCAACCTTGTCTCAACTGGTGAAAGCTACTAGTGGTAAAAAGTTTATTTAACTATTTTATTGTTATATTTTATTTGGGCATCTGAAGAATCATTGGGTTTGCACCTCCATCCGATCGTGCTCGCGGTAGGAGGATCGGATCGAGCCAGGTCGTTGTACCTTGGGGATAAATCGCCAACAACCCCACGAGGGGGCGAAAACTTATCCTTAGGGCAGTGTCTAACACCTCGACCAGTTTGATTCCTTTTAACTTTAATTTAGATTTGAATTTAAATTTTAGATTAATTATTCTAGCATTTTCTAAAAAGGTTTTTTCAAAAATCAAAACAATTTTACTAACATCTAAGGACAAGTTTTTCCTATCATTAGAAATTGCTAGATTTTATTATAAGTAATTTTTTTTAAAAAAAGGAGTTTTGAATTTAAAATTTAAAATTTAAAATTCAAATTTGAAATTCAAATTTTGAAATTTTTTTTTGAAACTCAAATTCAAAATTGACTTATTTGAGTTAATTTTTGCTTAGTGGTTTTATTATTATTGCAAGTAGTTTCTAGATTTAATTCTTTTGAATTTAAATTTAAAATCTAGAAATATTTAAAAAAATTACTAATTTAAAAAATTCAAATTATAAGGCTAAATCTTCAATTTTGGTTGTGCAGAACGCATTAAGCAACAAATTTACTTAAAATGGGTTCTGATGATCTTAGTGCAATTAAACCTAAAAAATTTAATGGATCATTCTTTAGGAGGTGGCAAAGTCAAGTGAAATACTGGCTTACCACTTTGGGCTTATTTTCTACCATAGAATTACTAGATCCCAAATCCAACACTCAACAAGGTTCTTCAAGTATAGTTGATACTTCCTCTTCATAACATCAAAAACATCCCAAGAAATAGATTTTCATTGTAGACATAGAATTTTAAGTGCCCTAGCTGATAATCTTTATAATGTCTACCTTCCTACTAAAACTGCTAAGGAACTTTGGGATGCCCTTGAGGCTGAATATGGGATGGTTGATGCTGGACTAGATAGATTCACTATCTCAAAATTTAGAAAGTACATAATGGTAGATTTCAAACCCATTAGTATTCAAATTCATGAATTTCAAGATTTTCTTAGAAAGTCAAATTGACTGGTTGTAGTTTTTCTGAAAACTATAAGGTCCAAGCCTTAGTAGATGCCCTTCCACCATCTTGGTCATCCTTTGCTCAAGAGCTAAGTCATAAGCAAGGTAGCTTGACCCTAACGAAGTGATTAACTCTATTAGGATTGAAGAAGAATACCGGCTTAAGCTCAATCAAAATTAAAAGACCGATTTTGGACCTAAAATCAATCTGACCGAGTCAAATTCAACTCCAAATCAATTCAAACCCAAGGAAAGAATTTTAAGAAGAAGAAATTTCAATCTAGATCCAACCAATCATACAAACCTCCTCAGAACCGATCAAATCAGAACCGACCGAATCAGAAGTCAAAAAATTATAAAGGCACGTTCTGCTTTGTGTGCAGAAGGACAAATCATGTGGCTGCTACCATCGAAAGACTGAACCATTGAGGAAATCATCTAAACCAAGTTAACGTGGTTGAGAGTGGTGCTGAGCCTTCTTTCAGGTCGGTAAATTCAAAATTCTTAATTAACTCAACCCAATCTTCTTGTGATTGGTGGGTTGATTCAGGAGCTAATGTTCATGTTTGTTTTGATCGCTCCTGGTTGTCCACCTTTCAGTAATCAAGTGGAGGAGGTGTGACACTTGGGAATAACTCTTCAGCACAAGTGCTTGGAAAAGGTCAAGTGGATCTAAAGATGACATCTGGGAAGATCCTAGTCCTTCATGAAGTGCTGTTAGTTCCTAGTGTTAGAAGAAATTTGATTAGTGGATCTCTTCTTATATCTAGAGGATATAAAATTGTTCTAGAGTCAAATAAAGTTGTAATTACTCGTAATAATAAGTTTGTTGGTAAAGGTTTTGTATGTGAAGGTCTTTTTAAATTAAATGTATCCTCTAAGTTATCTAATAAAAGTTCTCTTCTTTTTAATGTTGAATCTTCAAATGTTTGGCATAGTAGACTTGGTCATGTGAATTTTGATCGTATTCATTACATGACAAATCTTAATCTAATTCCTAAAGTTCATATTGATAGAAAGTTTAAATGTGAGATTTGTATTCAAGCTAAGATGCCTAGAAAACCTTTTAAATCAGTAAATAGGAGTTCAACACTTCTTGAATTAGTCCATAGCGATGTATATGACTCTACAAGTTTCCTACACGGGGAGGAAGTCGTTACTTTGTAACATTCATAGATGACTTCTCTCGATATTGTTACATATATTTGATAAAATCTAAGGATGAAGTATTAGATAAGTTTAAGATTTATTCATTTTGTTGAAGATCCTGTTGCTGCAAATCCTTGGAGTTGTCCTTGGAGTTGGGAGTCTATCTGCTTGGAGTTGGGAGTTTGTCTCCTGTTGCTGCAAGTGCTGTTTGGAGTTGGGAGTTTGTCTCAACCTGGTGAAAGCTACTAGTGTAAAAAGTGTATTTAACTATTTTATTGTTATATTTTATTTGGGCATCTGAAGAATCATTGGGTTTGCACCTCCATCCAATCGTGCTCAGTAGGAGGATCGGATCGAGACGGATCGTTGTACCTTGGGACAAATCGCTAAAACCCGCATGAGGGGGCGAAAACTTATCCTTAGGGCAGTGTTTAACACGCCTCGACTAGTTTGATTCTTTTAACTTTAATGTAGATTTTGAATTTAAATTTTAGATTAATTATTCTAACATTTTCTAAAAAGGTTTTTTCAAAAATCAAAACAATTTTTCTAACAGTTCGACCGTGCGGCATGGTATCCGACCGGTGGGATCTCGCGACTGAGCATCGATGGGCCGCCATGTTGCTCGGAGAGGAGAGCTGGAAGAAAGGCATTACTGGCCCCCTTCTCCTTCACCGACGCCGAAGGAATCATGGTCGACCGACCACCTACTCGAGCGATTGCTGAGTGGCTGATTAGCTAGAGAAAGGAGGAGGAGAATAAGCACCTGCATGGCAGTCGGTGCAAGCCATGAGGGAGAAAGGAGGAGGAAGAAGAAAAGAAAAGGAAAAGAACAAGAAAGGAAAAGAAAAAAAAAAAAGAAAAGAAAAGGAAGGAAATGAAAAAAAAAACTATTTTTTTATGTTTATTCCAGTCTGGATAAATCTAAAATAAACTTGGATAACTATTCCTTATTTCTGATAAAATATTTTGATGAGTTAAAAAATTAAAGCTTCTACTCTATAAGTATAAAAAATTTCTCTATTTTTAAAAGTAGATAGTTTCTCTAAATGTTGATTAAAGTCCGGCGCCTTACACTATTTATTTGTTTATTGAAGTTCTACTCTAAGTATCTTTTAAAAGCTTTTATTTTTTTTAATCTTTAGAATTATACTTTATTATAAATAATTTTTATTTAAAAAAAATATACTTGTACTGAATTAATGGGCTAAGTAGATAACGCCAAACATGCTGAAGGTTTGATTTCATCAAAAGCACTTAAATGAAAAGCTTATGGAAAAGAAATAATTTTAGGTAAAAATATAAATATACACATAATGTAAAGAGAAAAAAAGATTTACTATATTATATTAAATTAATTAATAAATAAAAATTTTGATTAAAATTATAACTATTTTTTATGCTGATAAGTATTGCAGATGCATTAGGTTGCAACGACATATTTGTATAATTAAAGAATAATATTTGTGAAAAAAAAAATAAACAGACTAACTTGCACTGATATATTTCTCTTTAGAATGAGAATAAATACAAACTATTCCATCATGCTTTCAAAACGAAAGGTTAAATATCAAAGTATCCAAAGATCGTTATATTCACCACCCGCCCTCCAAAATAAATTTCCCTATATAGTCTGGAACCATCCTTGATTGACCTGGCTGGAGGATCCTCAGCGGTAGCCGCTCTCTTTCTTTTCCGCTCTCTTGGAGTGTGCCAGTATTCTCTCAGCTCTCCACCACTTTCTCTCTCTCCGAATGGCTTCCGGGACCGGAGCGAACAATAATAACAACGGCGCTAATAACAACACCGTGATCGCCCCGCCGGTTCCTCCTCCGGCGGTGGCGGTGGAGTGGCACCAGCGGCCGCCCAACGCCAAGAACCCCATCGTCTTCTTCGACGTCACCATCGGCACCATCCCCGCCGGCCGCATCAAGATGGAGCTCTTCGGCGACATCGCCCCCAAGACCGCTGAGAACTTCAGGTCCGATTGCACTCTCTCTCTATAAGAAAAGAGAAACCCTGATGTCCAAGCTTAGAGAGAAGAGATAGAAACCCTAGCCCAGATTCCTGTTTGATCATGGACTGATGGATAATTTTTCTTTCTTTTTCTGGCAGGCAGTTCTGCACCGGTGAATACAGGTAGATTGGGCTCTGTGGACAGTGAGTTAATTGCTTTTCTGAGTTGATGCCATGTTTCGATAGAAATGCTTTTGAAATTGACTTTATATTCGGGATTTGTTGGTTATGATGGGCAGTGTGTTCTGATTACATTTCTATTGATTGGTGGGTTCAACGAGATTAAACCCTAAGGCTAGGGCTTTGAGACTAGGAGGATGAAAAGTAGGGTTAATATGTAAATTACCGTTAAAAATAGAATTTTGCTGTACTGAAACGTCATTGAAAATTTTGGGGAGGAAACATGGAGAAGAAATAGAGGAAGGGGCTGTATATGTTGCTAAGGTTCTGAGATAACGGTAGCCACTAGTTCAGATTGAAAAGAAGGGTAAGGGGAAGATTGGGAGAAATCCAGGATATGCAGATTTTGGATTTATGGAGGATAGTTTTACTTCCGATTTTGAAAGTAACAATAAAAAGAAGGGGAGAAACCAAAGAAGATAGATACAAGGACAAGGGGGAGTGATAATGCAAATCCATCATTATAAAAGCTAAAAATTTTCAATTTGCCACTAGTTACTTGCAACCTTAAGTCTTCAAAATCTCTTAATCCTATGTTCCTTGAAATCTTAAGCATCTATGTAAGAAATTATATAGCTATTCTTTCAGCACAATGTGAAAATTATCATAACAATTAACAAAAAAAAAAAAAAAAGGAAAAGACACCTATTATGGAGGGAATATAATTGAGTATAGTTTTCCTAGATGCTTGACATAGGAGCCAAGTGACTAGGTGCGAAAGCCTGTGCTAGTATATGTTTAGTCCCACATCGATTATGCATTAGGTAGATATTGGGTACTTATGCATAATCAAGGAATCCAAATAATATCTTCTAGCTAGTCTTTTTGGATGAGGTCTTACGTTGTTAGAAATAGTATTAGAGTGAATTCGACCTATGACCCATGTGGACTAAGGGACATTATTGGCAAAGTTGTGATGTTTCTTATTTGATATGATTGGATTCAAACCTTTAGCATGGCAAGGTGCCATGATTTAAATAGGAAGAGTATATAAAAGCTCATGCTAATGTTTATTTACCCCATATTGCTTATACATGGGGCAGATCGTGGATCATTATACAGGATTAAGAAATCCAAATAATGTTTTTTTGGCTAACCTTTTTTAGTCAAGCTCTTGGGTTCTACAAAAGTCATATGTATCCTCTAATATTTACTATTGGTTAAGAAGTGAGGTAATTGTATACTCCCTAAGGTTGTCTTTAGGAATATGTGGTCATGTCATGTGACTGACTTGGGTGTTGGGTTCGGAGCATGAAAAAATGGTATTGGAGGAAACTTGGCCCATGACTCATATGGACTAAGGGAAACTTTAGATAAGGCCATGTTGTTTCTTAGTAGATTTAGTTGGATTTGGATTTGGATTTGAAATTGGAACCTCTGGTTGATGAGGACACTGCGACTTAAATAGGAAGAGCTTGTGAGAGTCTATGCTAACATTTGTTTAGTCTTACATTAATTATGCACCGAGTAAATTTGGAGTACTTATATAGGATTAATGGATCCAAATAATACATTCCGATTAACATTTTTAGGTGGTTCCTGAGTTACTATACTATATGTCCTCAAGTGTCAAAATTGGTATCTTTATAAAATTGGGCATAAGATTGCATACACATATATTTATTTTGATGCTTATATAACTGAGAGAAACTTGAAGGGAAAAGGAGAGAGAAATTATTCCATCTAACAAACTAAATAATATATTATCCATGAGTTTGTTAGGATCCCTAGGTACATTTAAGGTTATTTAAGATGTTTCAAGATACATAAATTGATAAATAGCCAAAGTAGCTTTACTTGAAAATATGCTGATACTTTTCTTAAAGTGTAGCTCTTGAAACTAGGAGTTATTCCCTACATGATGCTATATATATATATATACACACACACACACACTTAACTCAACTCATCTAAGCCTTTTCCCAACTATATGGGATTGGTTAATATGAATTTGCTTCCTCCACTCTGCTCTATTTAGGACTAAGTCGACACTCAAATTACAAATAGTTATATCTCTCTTAATTATTTTTGTCATATTAGTTTAGGTCTACCTCTACCTCTATCATCATGGACTGTTAAAATATCATTCTTTCTAACTAAAGCATATAAAGGTCTTTGTTGTATATATCCAAATCACCGTAATCGGTTTTCTCTTATTTTATCTTCAATTGGAGCTATTCCTATCATTTCTCGTATATGTTATATTTCTAATTCTATTTTTTAAAGTTTTACTACATATCCACCTTAACATGCACATTTTTATTACATTTAATTTATTCACATATTGTTTAGTATTACTCAACACTCTGTTCCATATAGCATAGCTGGTTAATAGCGGTTTTATAAAATTTTTCTTTCAATTTCAATGGAATGCATTGATCATATAATACTTCCGAAGCATTCCTCTACTTAATCCCTCCTGCTTTAACTCTATCATTCACATCTTCACCTACTCCTTCTTGCTAGATAATTAATCTCAAATACCTAAATTTTTCACTCCTTGGTATCTCTTGGCTTGCAATCTTTACGGTCTCTTCATTTGTATGTTTACTTCCACTAAAATTATATTTCATGTATTCAGTTTTAGTTTTACTAATCTTGAAATCTTTAGATTCTAAAGTCTCTCTCAAAATTTTTAGCTTAGCATTTACTCCGGATTTAGTTTCATCAATCAACACTATATTGTCTGCAAATAACATACACCATGGATATCATCTTGAATATGTTTGGTTAATTCATTCATAACTAGTGCAAAAAGATATGGACTTAAAGCAGATCCTTGATGTAAACCTACAGTAATTGAAAACTTACTAGTTTTTTGTATTGTTGTTTTAACAATAGTTATTGCTCTATCGTACATATCTTTTATCAATTATATATATATATATATATATATATATATATATATATATATATACATCAAATATTAGAACTTTTTGCTTATGTTATTAACACACTTCTAGATGTGTCATTTCCTGCCATATCCATGTGTCTGAAAGTACTGATATATCCAAAACCTTAAAAATTTGCAGTATCTAGGAAACATGGACTTAGTGGCTATAATATTCTGCTTCCACTAAATTAGTTCTTTAGCCTGATAAGTAAAATTTTAGAGTGAAGTAATGAAAAGAGGGAAAAAAGAAATACATACTATAAAATATTAATTATTAAATCAAAATTTTATGAAGCAATACTTTCGATCCATTGGTACAACCAAGTAGCTTTTATGCGTTACACCTAAACCCTTTTTTCTCTAAATTGTCTTTTTATATGCAATATCTACACATACATTGGTACGCATTATGCATTGATACTGGGTTGAAATCACATACTTTGGTGGTGAATTGAAATCATTTCCATCTGGGTATAAAGTATTCATCTTTAGAGAATCTAGTAACATGTTGCAAAATGGGGTACAATCATATTCCTATGATGAAAATCTCTGCAAGTTTGTGACACAAAAGTAGTTGCATAAGAATGGAAGCTGAATTCTTGTTCACATTGCTTTTGTTGCAGTTATGGTGAACAACTTCTATGATACTCACAACATAATGAAAGCATGGTTTCATATCCTAGCAGGAGGTCCCATAGGATGTCAGGATATGTTGTTGTCCTAATTGTTAGGACAAAACTGTTCCGCCATTGTCTCAACATCTCAATCGGTGCATTTTGAGATATCCCTGGTCTTAAATAGGGATGGTGGCATGTCCTGTTCCATAGAAAACCATTATGGCCATATCCCATGGATTTAAAATAAGTCAAGGGAATGCAGGGATCTTCATTGTTGATCTTGCCATCATTGCAAGTAATTTCTTCCTAATTTAGGATGATGTTTAAGAATAAAGTGGTTTTTCCTTCTAAGTATATTCTCTTAGACATCACTGTCCTGGAAGATTAATTTATTAATTAGCTCTTTAACTTCAACAAATGAAGAAAGAGGGTTGGATGAAGAAGCATATGAAGAAAAGAAGCTTCATCAAATCAGTCATTTCTCATGAGTTGGGCATTTTGAAATTCAAGTATCATGTTCATCCTGTCATGAAGAATATCCAACTTCTGATCAATCATCAAAGTTTTAAGATTAGAAAGTGAAGGCAACAGTTTGCAGGAAGGTTAGAGTTTTGAAAGATTTTTTTTTCTTCAACATATTAAGAGTTGTATGAACATATTTTCGACAAGAAGAGGAAAGGAACATCATCGAGAAGTTTCCAAAAGTTTAGTGCAGTAAATATGGATGATTTCTTTTTTTATTTAGCCAGATTTTATAGGAAAAATATAGGTTTTGGAAAAATTGGTCCAAACTGGTGTCAGCATTCTTAGAGGGTAGTGTAGACTTTAAATCAAAAGTTGAGTTTGGAGGAGGTTTTATGATTTGTTGGCCTTGCAGCTGGTTTGTTCATAGTTTTGGATCTATAAGAAAATTAGAAACAAAATAGCTGTAGATTTTTTTTTTTTAAAGAAAACAAAAGAGGAGGAAGAAGAGTGTTGGGAGGAATATAGACTTTGGAGGATCCACTATAATGTTTAGGATTGAGATAACATACTGGAATCCAAGATTCTTTGTCTCGGTATCGGATCCCATACCAGTACCACATTATTATAGTGGCGGTATACCGGGTATGTGGGTTGGTTCAGCATACCAAGTCTCGATATGCGTTGGTACTAAGTCTCAATTCGGTACCAATATGGTACAGTATGCTTGGTATAGAGTAGTATGCACTAGTATGGCATGCTATGCTGGAATCCATCATTGAAAATATAAACACCCATTTTATAGATCAATAGTTTTTCTTAGATCCTCATAAATGCTCTTTACAGAGACTTGTCACTGTCTAATCTTACAATGACAATACATCGACGAAATAAAGTTTGTGGTTACCACTTTATGTATTCACGTCCCAAACTTTGTTGAAACAACGAGTTTTATAATGAGAAGGCACACAAGATATGCTTTGTCCCAACTAGATGTCTCTGTCATTTGACTTATTAGGTTTCTTGACCATTGAATCAAAGTTAGTGGGAAACTATAAGGTGTTATGTAGTTGGCAACGCGATGGCATTAGTACTGTCAGTATTAAGGACAAGGATTTGATTTTCTTCATTTTAATATCGCTCACAAAATGTCTCTCTTTACAGCAAGATGTACAAGGTTTGATGAGCCCATACATGCTTCAGATTGTGCCATTGAAACATTAAATTTATTCTTTTCCATTAAAGCATCACCACCTTCACCACTACTATCTTATTCATTATCACAATTGTTCTGATAAAACACTATGTGCTTTCAATCTTGTTGATCAATTGCAGAAAAGCAGGACTACCAGTTGGTTACAAGGGATGCCAATTCCATAGAGTAATCAAGGATTTTATGATACAAGCGGGTGATTTTGTGAAGGTCCTTTATCTTGACCTTTTTGAGCATTATTGCAGGCTATTAGCTTAATGGCAATCTTTTGTAGTATATGGTTTTTGATGGCTTTCAGTTTTGTAGTTTTAGAATAAGTAGATTCTTCTTTTCCCAATTCTTCGACCGCAAAACCTGTTGTTAGGAATTCAGCACCTCATCTTGGAAAGCTGTTGTGTAACTCTAAAATGATTTAATTTCATCGCAAATGTTTTTTTAACTCCATTTAGTATGAATTATTCCTTTTAACAAGTGACATATTATGGAGAGGGATGCTATTGGATCAGGTTAGGTTTGGGTTTTACTGAATCCAAACCCATACCTGTTGGGATCTCCAGTCTAACTTTTGTTCCATACCCGGTCCATTAAAAGATCAGGTTGGATCTAGGTTCAGGTAAGAAAAATGTTCATTTGGTTCGGGTCAGGTGGACAGCAGGTCTGGCTACTTGTTAGGTATCAAATATTATATTACTGAAACTTAATCAAGATAGAATAATCCATGCTTTGAGAAGTTTATCAATATACCAATCAATACATTCTACTTTATGGTATGGCATATTTGAGTAATTAGAAAATCATATATTTATAAGATGAATGTAGCTGAAATGAGAATATTGAGATGCATGTATGGTAAGAAATAGTCATTCATAAAAAGGTGGAGGTTGCACCAATTAACTTGAGGGAAGATGGCATAAATGATATGGACATTTGCAACGTACACCTAGAATGAATTGATGCAAAGAAATGATTTCATACATGTANTGGATCTAGGTTCAGGTAAGAAAAATGTTCATTTGGTTCGGGTCAGGTGGACACAGGTCTGGCTACTTGTTAGGTATCAAATATTATATTACTGAAACTTAATCAAGATAGAATAATCCATGCTTTGAGAAGTTTATCAATATACCAATCAATACATTCTACTTTATGGTATGGCATATTTGAGTAATTAGAAAATCATATATTTATAAGATGAATGTAGCTGAAATGAGAATATTGAGATGCATGTATGGTAAGAAATAGTCATTCATAAAAAGGTGGAGGTTGCACCAATTAACTTGAGGGAAGATGGCATAAATGATATGGACATTTGCAACGTACACCTAGAATGAATTGATGCAAAGAAATGATTTCATACATGTAGAAAAAAAAGAGATAAAAGTAGACTGAAAATTATATAAGAGGAAATGAAAAAAAATTAAAATCTTTGCATCTTATGAAAAATGACTCTAAACCGAGGGAAATGAAGAAAAAGAATCTATATTAGCCGGCTTCAACTAGTCTAGGATTAAAGCTGTTGTTGTTGTTGTTGTTGTTGATGAATGAAAAGTACTTGATAATTACTATAACAATTGACTAAAAATTCAAAAGATACATTAAAAGTCAAGTATAAACACCCAAACAAACATGTTCTAACATGTCATTATTTTTAATTCTTTCTACCCTTCTAACTTATGGAACAATACTTCATATACTAAGAGTTTAGAAATTGATGGATATTATATAGGTTTTTTTCAATGTAAACCCTTCTAAATATCTAAAATTGCATGTATAATCTTGCAAATTTATTATTTGCATGTATAACCTTATAGATATTTGAAATTGCATATATATCCTTATAAATTTACCATATGCATAGTCTATATATATATATATATATATATATATATATTTATTTTATTTTATTTATTTTATTTTGCATGCCTTCTCTTATTTAGTTAAGGGTATGCATGCTAAAAGAAATAATTTATAAGATTTATATTGAAAAATTAATTATTAGGGCATACACAAAAATGGTAGATTTGCAAGGGTATCCTGCATTTTCAGATATTTATAAGATATATATATCAAAAAAATTCCATTTATATATGTATCTATGTAATAAACTAGGTAATTTATGTGGGTCTGGATTGGGACAGTTCCGGAAACCTGAAACCCAGACCCAGCCCAAAACTTCCAATAGGTCTGACTTTAGACCCATACCCCACCCATTAATCATCGGGTTTGGTTTGGATCCAGGTCAAGGTTGGGTCAGGTGCCAATTTGCAGAGTGTGACAGCCCTAATTACAGATGACATAATGTTGGGATACAAAGCAATCATCACTACTTATCATCATTTACTTAGAGATAGTGTATATGTACCCTCACCAGCAAGTTGATTGTTATGCAGGGTGATGGCAGTGGATGTGTAAGCATCTACGGGAACAAGTTTGAGGATGAAAATTTCATCGCTAAACATACAGGTCCTGGCCTATTGTCTATGGTATGTCACTGCTTTTTCTAACCTATTGTCGATTCAATATATAGCTTTATGTTTTAAATGGTCTAACTGCCTGTTTTTCAGTTTTAATCAGTTTCTAATACATCACGTCGACTCTAATACATTTTTTTTAATATAATTTTTTTTTTGGTTACAACAAGTCATTCTTGCTAAAACTTATTTAGTCTTCATCATTATGCTGGTAACTGAAGTTACTACTTTTATGTTAGGGAAGGAAATTCTACATTCAATGATAATGCTGATAGGCAGACCGAGTTGGATTTACAATCCAAATGGTCTATAGGTGAAGTGACTTCCAGCATAGACCTGGAAATAATTGAAATATTTTTTAACCAGACAAACAAGAGCAACTTGGCGCACAATTTATTCAGTGCTGTATGCTTGTAATTGCACCCATTTCTTTTGTACAGGCCTTCCTCCTTTCAAGATCAATAAAACCCTACACTAGTAACTTTTTGACATAATAAATGTGCTGTCATACAAATACGGAAACATGGCAAGCCTTGTACCATGTCCAAACTAGAAGACAGTTCAGGACAGGTAAGTGCAATGCTGGTATCTAGGAGATATATAAACAAAGAAACAAAGGCCAAAACAAAGAAACCGCCTAATTATCCATTAAACACCTAACAAACTGCACCTAAGTTTTGTCCTTCTCATTATAAATGATGCTTCTTAAAAGGAGAGGCAAAAAAAAAAGAGGGGGAAGAGGTGGAGGGGTAACATTCATTTCCATATTTTCAAGTTCTCTGGCTTTTGTTTTCTATTATCTTTTTTATTTGATGACAATTAGAGAAAGCATCTTTAAATTATTTTTAATTTTCTGCTATTTTGAAGGTGTGTTTTTTTAAAATTATTTTTATTTCACCAAATTCGTTTTTGTAATAGTTTTCTATTTCCATAAAAATAAAAAACAGGACTGTTCTCAAAAATTAAATGCATCCTAAGTCCCTTCCTGGTCCTCCACCCCCACCCCTCACCCCCACCCAACAAAGAGAACATTTTGATGGAAAAGGAGGACCATACCAGGGGATTTGGAGGGCTTGTTACCCATTTTATTATGCCAGAAATGTAGTTTTAGGATTTAGGATGTTTGTGTACATATATATGGAAGTTAAGCTACCTAGCGTTGAAGATTTGAGGAAGCCTTGATCTTATCAATGCAAAGTAATGACAAGCACTCTGAAAGAAAAAAAATTAGTAATAACTAAACAATATTGTTTATATGTTTTTTGTCAAAACACACACACACACACACACACAAATAAACATGCATGCATACACACACATTCATACATACACACACATATATATGTGTATGTAGGAAGGAAGTCGCTAACATATATACATTAAATTGACAAGAAATGAATGATACCAATGAAGCCATGTTTTAGCATATATTCCTGTGTTCAAGATTCAGAGCAGCAAAGTAGGCTAATTTTTGTTTTTTGAATCTTGGCCATCCATGCCAACCCCATGTAGTTGGGAAAAGGCTTAGATGAGTTGAGTTGAGTTAAGTAGAATCTTGGCTATCCATCTTGAATGGATGGTTCAAATTCTTTAATTTTTTATTGTATGATAATGTGTAAGCTTATAAACATTTAAATTTTCAGCCAAAACTGATTGGGTTCAGACATGATCAGACTGAATCCCGTCCCCAATTTTGGGTTTTAGTCAGCTTGGAAGGTTTCGACCAGTATGGTTCAAACCTACTTGTTTCATGGGTTTTGACCAGTTTCAGCCAAGACTGATTGGCACTAGTGATTTTGAATATTATTGTGATGTTTATAAACATGCTAGTCATTTCTTTATTCACTTTTGTCAAGGACTCTTCTTTCTTTTTCTTGAGTTACAAGAGGAGAAAGATATGGCATTTGGCATATAACCATTGATAGGCTAAAGACTTCATAAAGAACCCTGTTATAATGTGTTATGAGAACTAACGCAAACAACTAGATACAAGATACTTCAAAGAAATAATATCATTTATTATATAAAACATGTATAACATTGTAAAACTACATTTATTTAATACCCATTTAACCTCGAAAGAATCAAATTTCAACATATTTGTCTGTTGTACTAGAAAGTGAAGAAGGATTGAATGTACATGCCACTAAAAGCTCCAAACTTGCAATATAATGGATTTTCAAACAAACTAAAGTTGAAGTAAACAATTCATATGTGTTCATAGCAAAAAATACTTATAGTTTTCACTTACATTCAACACTAATTTCAGGTTAACATTGTTGGAACTGTATAGCAAAAGCCACTATATGACACCAAATATTCTTAAAGTTTCAACTCTTCTTAACTTCTTTGTTTTTCATTCTTTTTTGTTTCTGAATTTTTCTCAATTTGTTTGATCAAACTTTGAAACATGGACTGAAATTATTGGAATTGGTGAAACCAAAACTCCAAAGACCTGGCCAATACCATAGCCAAATCGAGTTTTCAAACCTTGATCTGAGGGAAAATAGGCCTCAAGTTTGGCTCAAGCTAGGCTTAAGCCCAGCTTGCGTTGGGTTTATGCTAGGTGAATTTAAGGCCCAGCCAGGGCCAGGAGCCTGTTTTCTTAGGAGATGGCCTTGGCCCAAAGCAGATCTAGCCTGACCTAATGGGTTATGAATTGGCCCTAGCCCATTAGTGGCCCTCCTTGTAGATCATGATGAATGGTGTGGATCATCCATTTGGATGTCCCATCATACATCTTGTTCCAAGTATCAGTATAGGATTATTGTGTTTTTCATTGCATGGTCTATCTGAACTCTTCACTGATATAGCTAGCAAACATTTTGAGTTCAATGCCTTCAAGAATATCCTATCTTGAATCCCTTCATTTCTTCAACTCAGAGAGAGAGAGAGAGAGAGAGCTGGTTAATATTTTGTAGTCGTAAAACAAACACAATGCTCAATAATAACTGAACCAATGAGGGGATGAATTGCAGAGCAAAGAAGGCTAAGGCAAAAGAATTAGATGTCAAAGGGTTGGGCACATAATAGGTTTCTTTTCATCTGATAAGTAAGCCATCTTATTCTCTGTTAAAATATAAAACTATACCAGTAATATTTTCCCTTTCCACAAAGCCAAGGCCTTTCTTTTACCTTCTTGGTTTTAGCTTCCTTGCAGTGCCATTTTGCCATCACCAGGACATCATTCAGTAGTTTTGGTGGCAACCATTCATCATTCATGTCAGTTAGGGCCCATAAAATATTCATGCTTCTATTTATTTCAACAACTTTTTTGTCATCACTATTCATTCTGAATGGGATTGGAGGCAACGAAGATATACTTTTGAGCACTTATGGGATTTGTCATTCCAATAGTGACATCTCAAACTGGTTACCATGCACCCTGTATAGGAGCAAGTGGACTTTCAGATGGTTGTTGGTCGGACTATTTATCGAAATTAGGAATACTCATTTTTCAGTATGGCTTTTTTCTTAATTCCAACTATGTAGTATGTCTACCTGTGACAAGGACTCCTTATCCTAGAGTCATCACCTCTATGACCCTCATAGATAGTAATGATGGTTCAGTCAAGTACTTTGCAATCCTTTGTTCAGCATATTCATATTTGATGTTGCACAAGAATGGTGACAATCATTTTGCTTAAGTTCAATATCACTTCCACACGGTTCTCTGTAACTTTTTCCAACATAATTTGACAGCTATGCATTGCAAAATTGTATGGTCATGTTTCTCTGTTTGTCTTGCTCTTCTTAACCATGTAGTCTTTTGTTCTGCCATTTGCAGGCAAACAGTGGACCAAATACTAACGGCTCTCAGGTAGTTCTCCACTCTGAAACTTGTCCTGCTAAAGAATTTCATATAATCATCATATGATAACCTTAAATACATAGGATAGAAGGGGAAAAACGTAGATAATTACAACACCTGTCTTTGTACAGAAAGCAAGGTCTGTCTTGATGAAAACAGGTGGTTTATGCTCTTTTTCAAAAAATTTGGTTGAAAATGTATGGCCATGATTTGCAGTTTGAGCAAAGGACATTAATGGAATTTATGTCTACTCACTTTAGGTAGTGTTTGATAGCCCAAAAGCTATCCTTGGATAAATGTACGGATAGCATTTATCCAGGGGATAGCTGAGGGAATAAGCATTTTTTAAAATTACAAGTCTGCCATCAAGGGATAACTTTAGTTGTTCCTGGGTTCCCTAGGAGAATAAGTTCAGGGGATAACCCATCGTTAACCATGGTTAACCATGGGTTATCCCTTTGGTTAAATTTTTTCAGATCTATCCCTTCTAGTTATAGCATTTGGAATAAGGAGGGATATCCAGGGGATATCCTTCCTTATCCCCATATCAAACACTACCTTAGTCTTATCCCATTTCCTTTTGCCTGCAGTTCTTTATAACATGTGCAAAATGTGACTGGCTAGACAACAAACATGTGGTTTTCGGGGTAAGTTCTTCTAGTCGCATCGGTTTCATGAAGTAGCATATTGTGATTCAACAGTGGGCCATTGATATACTATGATATATATCCACTATGAGGACATGGCCTTGTATGGCAGCCATGGTGATGGAAGAACCATAAGCTCAGTCAAATGTAAGGGGGACAGAGCTTGTTGGTATCCATGGTTCACTTGCTATAGGCCCTATAAAAAATTTTGGATTTTGGAAGATGGCTCTCCTATGGGAAAGCTTCGTGTGTTGGTGTCTTTACTGTAAAATTTCAATTATTCATATCTTATATCTTCCCCCGTAAATCTATTTTTCTCCTCTGTTATTTTGCCCTTCTGTCTTTACTGCAGAGGGTGCTGGGAGAAGGCCTCCTGGTTGTCAGGAAGATTGAAAATGTTGCACTGGCCCCCAAACCAATCGGCCTGAAGCTGCATGGTTGTCATAGAGCTGCACTATGAGATAGCTTACCATTGCTTCATCATGCTGTCTGGGTTTCTGTGGGCGTGTGGGTTAGTCAGGGTAGCAGTTTTTCCCCATGCTTGCCTCAAAACCTACACTGTTTGCAAAGCCAAGAGCTGAATCATATGAAGAGACTGATTTTTCAAGCATGACTAAGATGCTACAGCAGTACAACTATAATTGGAAATGTAAACAGATCCTTTGATTTAATGGAGTGCTCAAATAGCATAGAGTATTTTCTTTTCTTTTTTTAAGTTTGTGCTTTTTTTCTCAATTGCTTCCAAATGTTAACAGCAGGGTGATGCATACTGCAGTAGACGACAATTTAACAATTATACCTTGCCTCGTCTACTTATCTTTCTCACTGTTTGCAATGAAACAAGAGCACATGCCATGTACCTGATCCTGTGCTCCTAGCGTTTTGCAACCAAATGTTAACAGCAGGGTGATGCATACTGCAGTATTTTTAACCTTGATATTTCTAGTGCAATGAAACAGAACATCCATGTCCTGACTGGCCGCGTGCACCTTCTCCCTGGATGTTTCTTTTCTATAATCTCATAGCATTATAACGTGAAAGATTTTGTTGTTCACGTTCGGTGCCATTATTAGCTGGGGGTTGCTTATAGTTATATAGCCGTCTTTCCATTGACCGAGAAAATCTTTATGTACTCTATAACCTACAAAAGGTGCTGACTTCACATCCAATGCCGCTAAATTATAACATTCAGATTGATAGTTGTGTAACAGAGAGGCAAAGTTTCCTCCTCCCAAAAATTAATAAATATATATATAAAAGGATTAAGATGGTTACAGGTCAAACATTGCCATTTGGTAGACAAGATCTTGTTGTACTAAAATATAAAGTAATTTGCACAGGCGTTTAAATAGGTTGATTTGGGTAAATATCTGGCTCCCGAGATTGTTTTGTCGTTCCAACTAATCTTTTGTCTACCAAGGTTAGTGGTGTTCCCCGCTATAAATTACATATGAAACAAAGATGAAGCTCGCTGTAAAGCTACGAGAAGATCCTGATCAGGACATTCAGTATGCTGGAAGATGAGTCAGGATGGTTTTCAGAAAATTTTATTTGCTCATGACCCCCCCCCCCCCCCCCTTTTAGCAGGCCAGTGTGTGCAAAAATCAGTATCAAACAACACCGGTTTTACGTGATTGGTGCGGAAGATAAAATTTTTGCAAAACTGGTATTAAAGTGAAAAACACCACTTGAAGTGTGCTTTTTACATCCATCGTGGCAACAAAAAAATGCCATTTAAAATGACACTTTTAAGAAATGCCACTTCAAATGGCGCTTCAAGCGGTGCTTTTAAGAAGCCCTTTTCATTTTTCACTTTCACATAAAGTTTCATTCTACGCTAAGAAATAGTGCTTTTTAAAAGCACCACTTCAAGTGGTGTTACTTGAAATGGAGCTTTTAAAAGTGGCATTTCAAGTGGTGCTTTTTTGCTACCATTGTGAACGTGAGAAGCCACTTAAAGTGGCGCTTTTTTACTTTAACATCATTTTTATAAAAATTTTATCTTCCGCACCAATTACGTAAAACCGGTGTCAAACGACACCGGTTTGAAAAAGGGCTCCATATGCTCCATTGCCGTTGCTCCTAGTACATGTGGCGGTACAGGAGCCTTTTTAAAGGATCATCCCCTCTCAACCTCCAATAACAAAGGATCATTGCATAAGTGAATGTTATTCTAAATGAAACAAGGGATGGAAGATTGAAGACCAGCCACGGACAAGTATTAAAAAAGAACAATGTATTAGGATTAGTAGTTAATATTTCCGATATAATACTATATGGAAACTGAAAATTGCTACTAGCAACAAACTATTGAGGGCCTGGTGATCAAATTCCGTGACTAGTTCATAATATGTGAACCCAAATGGTTCAAGATAACAATATGAAAACATGGAATTCGGCCCTTGCAATAATTATTTTCTATACAGTGACCATTGTCACTCTGTAAAAAATGAAAATTGTAGCTGAAAAGCTAGAGGATTTGTATTTCTTGCTTAATGTATTGATCCTAGGGTCGTTCTAACAATATGCAGACACTGAATAGGGTTGTATCAAAATTTTTTTCCATTTCCATATAGTGAACCCGAATGATTCCATGCTCACTATATAGAAACTGAAAATTTTAGAAACAAACTATGCGGGATCCAGAGATGAAATTCATAAGCCATACAAACAAGGAATCTGAACCTTGGTGTATCTTTTCTCTTCCAGTTCCTAATGTTCTTCACTAAATCATTTTGCGGTCACTATATATAAACTAATAGGTTTGCATGCACAAAAAAAAAAGAAATGTAGTGAAACCAAGCACCTTTAAACTGATTCCTCCATCTTATGGCTGGTGTAATGATCAAATGGCTGAATTTACTTAACATCAAGATAATTTGTTAATGCATAGATAAAAACATTATTAAATATTCTTTGACCTTGCCATCTAATTGCATGCATGATGACATGTTTCATGCAACCATAATCCTATAACGCTTGCTACGATGACCTGTACATCATTTGCTCAGCGTAAAAGAACACGTCCAGCAGGTAGTAAACAAGCACATTCAAAGCCATCAGCAGTCAAAGACAGAAAGATAGCATTGCCTAATGGAACAACCAGTTCATGTCTCAAAAAAATCACCGGTGAATCAATTGCTGCTTATTCACAAAAGTCTTTTTGATAATGTTCAATGTGAAACAATATAAAAATACTAATTCCTTTTTACTTTGCATAGTCACAATACTTTCTAGAATTGTCTAGAGCAAGCATTTATCCATTATATGAACACAACCATCAATTTACTTAATGAAGAAAATGAAACAACATGTTTCTATTCTCAGCAACTTCATCAGTATGAAATGAACAAATTCAACTCCTCTCTTGATCCCCCAATATCATGTTGTATTCACAACATCAAACAAATTCCAACTCTCTCTCTCTCCCTCTCTCCCTCCTCCCCTCGACTCTTTGAAGTTATGCAATGGTTGGAAGGAATTAAAGAGATTTTAGAATGCTCTTTCTACAAACTTCAAATTCATGTGATGTTTAAATTGAATTAAATAAGGATTAGACTTGTCTTGGGCTTCCAAATTTCATGCAATGTCTATACAAAGTCAAAGGAGATATTTTCGAACCTTCAAATTTTATGCAATGGTTAAATAGAATTAAATAAGATAATAGATTCACACTCTTTCTTCAACCTTCAAATTCACAAAATAATAGTTACAAGGAATTAAATGACACTTCATAGTCATGCCCTCTCCCGAACCTTCGAATTTCATACAATAGTTGTGTGGCATTAAATGAAACAATAGACTCGCATTATTTCACAAACATTTAGATTCATGCAATGAATCTAAGGAATTAAATGAGATATTTGACTTAGTTCTTTCTCGAACCTTCAAATTCATATAATGTTTAAATGGAACCAAATGAGATCGTATGCGCATACTCTTTCTCAAAACTTTGACAAAATGCAATAGTTAAATGAGACACTAGGCTCTTCTCGAACCTTCAAATTCATAAGATGTTTGAATGGAATTAAATGAGACAACAAACCATGCCCTTTCTCAAACCCTCGAATCCATGCAATGACCGTATATAACTAAATGAGGAATTAAGCCCATGCTCTTTCTCGAATCTTTAAATTCATGCATGATTTATGAGACATGATCCCCCCCACCCCATCCCTTGAATCTTCAAACTTAAGCAACAGTTATATTAAATTAAATTGAATATTAAATTATTATTTTTTCTTGAACCTTCCATTTTATGCTTATTAAATGGGAACTCCCTTTAACCAAGCCATCAAACACTCAATAAGCCCAATGATTCCAAAAGGACTAAAACAGCCAAGCATCTCCACCAATGCACTCGACCATCATCCCATATCACCCATACCTAAGATCTGCCAAGCGGCAAAACTGCCTGGATACCTGTCTCTTGTTAAGAGGGCTCACAAGGCCACCCATCCATACTTCGAAGCCATGAAACCCTTGTCTAAAGATTTAGGGGCTTGGTTTGGCAACTTTTGTAGTGTTAGGTGGAGGGGAGCTTGAAAAAGGCAGCGGACATGAGGAGGAGACTTGCGGAGGTTCATTGACTGTAGATGGACGTAATAAAATAATAAAATGGTATAATAATGTAGTGGTTATAATCCTTTTCTTCAGATACAAATTTACCATTGGATGAATATAATAACATAGTAACTGATGATGTTTGGGCAGGATCCTCTTCGGCTAGCTATGATGATCATTTTCATATCAAACAAGCTTAAGACAATGAGGCAATGCATGACAATCTATGGATATTACAAGTGCAAAGAGGCCAGTTGGAATCCTTATCAGTGAGACAAGATGAGACACAATGGCCTGGCTGGAAGTTTTGGTGCCACTAGAGGCAGGCCAAGGTAAACTTCCACTCCCCTCAAATAGGCATGCATGAAAGGGGCCAGTTACAACTAGACACAAGAAGCTATCCATCAAGATGATGCTGATCTCAAGACAAAATTGGTGTATGAATGATCTACAATAATGTGGAATGGAATAAACATGGACAACAAGAAGAAGAATTGTAAGCATTCGGTCCTGGGATTCAAAGTGACCTGCTGCTAAAAGAAGTGCAAAAGTTGATCAAGGGGGCTGTAGGAAGAAGGCTAGAAAAGATTCTATGCAATAATGTGGTGAGTGAAATTGTAAGCTATGAGGCTTTTTTGTTGTTGACTGAATTTCTGTACTTAATTGACTGCATTCTTGTATTAAGGCTGGAGTTAATTGTAAGCTAGACATATAGCGAAATGCATTAGAATCTAAAGGTTTTAGGTTAAGTAGGAAAACACAATACATAGAGTGCAATTTTAATACAATTAGAAATAGCAATAAATGTAGAGTACAAATTGAAGACCATGAAGTTACTAAAAATGATTTCATTATTTAAGATCGATTATTCATAAGGAGAGATTGAGGATGATATTATTTATAGGATTAAAGTAGATTGGATAAGATAGAGAAATGCAAATAGAATATTATGTGATTGTAAAGTACTTGCCAAATTGAAGAAAATAATTATGAAATAGGCATAGGACTGGCTATGCTTTATAGTATGAAATATTGGGCTATTAAAAACATACACATACATAAGATGAATGTTATGAAAATAAAAATATTAAAATGAATGTATGGTAATATAAGAAAATAAAAATAAAAAATAAAATTATTTGTAAAAAGATAGAGATAGCTCCAATCAAAGATAAATTAAACGAAGTACGACTTAAATAGTTTGGATATGTGCAACGTAAACCTAGAGATGCATCTATATGAAGAAGTGACTTGATACATATAGAAGAAAAAAAAAGATAGAGATAGATCGAAAATCACATGTGAGGAAATGATAATGAAAGAATTGAAATTTTTGTATTTTATAAAAAAAGACTCAAAATAAAGCTGAATGAAGAAAAAGGATTTATGTAGCCCACCCCAACTAGTTTGGGATTAAGGCTTTATTGTTGTTGTTATGAGTTATGATGGCTATATATGTGGCAAGAATCCATGAGTATCTTGCCTCCAGTATGGTCTCATTGAGCCTATTCTTATCTCTCCCATATCAATTGTTTGGTACTTGTTCCTGAGTGCTATCTATCTATTTATCTATTATTTTATTCATTTATTTTACTCATTCTTGAGCAAAGAGGATAAGAGTTGGTACAAGATACGAGGGCAACAAGCTTGGCACAAAACACAAGCGTGATCTCATAGGTTCATGATCTCTTATAAGTGCCAATATTGTTCCTATTACTAATCAACGGCTCAACAACTGTAGGAGAAAAATATTATCAAAAAAGTGAAAATGATTATGCAAGTAAAAAACAAAAAACATATTTGAAATGTAAAAAGGAAATTAAAATGACAGAATAAATTGAAAAAAATAAAAAATACTAAAATCATGAGAATTGGAATAGAAAATCTCTCTTCCATTTATGCCGAGAAGAAAGAAGGAAGGCTTTAGGAGCACCAGGACAAAATTAGTTCAAAAAATTTGAATCTATGATTTTTAAAAAACAATGCCAGATCCAATAAAAAAATCATAGATTTTGGTAAAAAAATCAATTAAGAATCGAGCTTTTTTTTTTTCTTCTCAAGTCTAGCTTTAAACGACTTTTTTTTTTTCTAGCTGAGCTTGAAATAAGCTTAATTCGAGAGTTTGAAACAAGCTCAATTCAAGCTCGAGCTTGAAATGAGCTTTTTCTGAGTAAGGTTTGTCGAGCTTTCTAATTATATCAAACGAGCAAGCTTGAGCCAAGCTCAAGCTTTTTGTAATCGAGCTCAAGCCAAGTTCGAACAGGGTTTTTCAAATTTAAACGAGCTCAAGCTCGAGCTTGAGCTCGAGTATTTCTTAATGAATTGAGCTTGAGCACTAAAAAGCTTGGCTCAGCTCGGCTTGATTACAACCCTAATCATAACTACTTGAGTCTCCCCCTCTATTGCCATGTCTATATGGTTGTCTTCTAGATTTAGAAGTGCGGCTGACAAGAATATTATTAGGCTAAGCAGGAGTTGAATTTTTTGTACCGAGTATCCTACTAAAAGCTTCTTCCAAAGAGGATATCTCAGGGCTAGAAAGAATTGAGATTTAGCAGCCTCAAACTCAAAAGAAAAACCAACCAAGAAACTCATAACCACCATCTTTTCTCTTTGAGCTTGCTGAACTTTCACATCAGTACTAAATGGAAGTAGTATATTAAGTTCCTAATGAGTCTTCTTAAAATCCATAAAGTAGTCAGTGAGAGATCATCTTTTTCTGCACGATAAAAGGCATGGCATACCTCATAAGTGCGTTTGATATTTTTCTTGCCAGTGTACACAAACTCCAAATAATTCATCAATTCTTTTACAAATTCATAATGATTTATCAAACCAACCATCTTACCATCAATAGAATTATGTTTTGCAAAAATAAATGGGCATCCTCTCTTAGCCATGAGATTTTTGAGTCATCGCTAGGTGGATCATCAGTTAAATGATTATCCATAGCAATACTCTGCAAATAAAGTCTAACAATTTTACTCTAATCTAAATAATTAGATCTATTAAGTTTGTGTTCTGTGATTTTTAACATCACAGGAATTACATCAGACATAATAACAGGCTTCTTTTCCTCCATATTATCAAATATCAGCCAAATAACAAAGCCAAAACCATACAAAGTTAAAAATACCTAAAAAATTTGAATCTATCCCAAAATAGATCCCACACCGAATAGATGCTGACCCAAATAGGTAGTAAACTTGTTGTAATGTTGAGGCAAGCAAAACGAACGAAAAAGGATCAGATTCTGGCAACAAAACTTCGGACAAAGGCTGATCGGTGAGTGGCACTTTCTCAGGTGTAGACGGTGAGAACAAAAAAATTTACCAAAAATAGAAACTTAAAAAAACCTAAAACCTCATTGTTTATATATTTCAGAGTTATAAGCCCGAAAGCTCTGATACCATGAAATACAACTAGAACTCTAAAAAAGAGGAAAAAAAAGTAATTTCTGTATTTTTATTCATCAATCTCTTAGGTATATATACAAGCTACAAAACCTATGTTAGGAAGGAAAACTAATTACATCAAATCCCTATAAATCAGAATCAAATATATTTACTTTCTATTTTACAAATGCAATCTACTTCCTATTTTAGAAATGCAATATGTAATAATCCTTATGAATCAGAATCAAAGATATTTACTTTCTATTCTAAAAATAAAATCTGTAACATTTGGCATAGCTCTTTATTGTTTGCCATTTTCTATTAATCATCGCTCAATCCGGTGGAGTAACCATCTCTTGTTTTCTCAAAAAACAAAGGTCCTCTCTCAAACATGGGTAATTGCACCCACAATATTAATGCAAAACCAAATGCTAGCTCTCTCGAACCTTCAGGTTCATTCACCAAAATTAAATGACAAATAAATGCTGAGATATATATAGGCCACAAGAGAACTCAAAAACTCACCCAACCACCATGATAAACATCTCATGAAACCAAAAAAAGCCCCCACCATGCTTCCTCCAAGCATTGTTGAACCTAAAGCCATAAGAGAGGATAGTATCAATGCCATCCCTCAGCACCCGTCCCATACCATCCATACCTAAGAAATAGCTAGCTTGAACTCACCATGGTTTTGCTTTCTCCCACAGCTTGCTCCCAAGGGTCCAATTTGCTCCTAAACATAGGGAACCAATGGCCCTTCAGGGGCTTGAAACCTTTGATTATCTCAGCATGGAGCTTTACTAGCGACAACCGTTGGCTTGACCCTTCACCAAAGGTGATCCCAACAAGGAACATAATGGAGGAAGGTAGGGACTCCATACTAGAGCGATGAGCTGACTTGGAGGAGGATTTCCTGGTGGAAGAGTGGATGGCTGCGGCGAAACTAGGGAAGCCTAGCACATCTATGTGGGGATGCAAAAGGTTTGTTTTATTAGATTTATAGATTTTTTTAATTATTTTTAGATGCATATTTATTTTATTTTTCAAATATTTTTCAAGTTCATTGGAAGTTGTTGATGAATAAAACCTAGCTAGGCCTTTCTTAGAGTTAGACATAATATAATCAAGATCAGTGATCCAATCTTAACGAGACAAGAGCCATCTCAGTCATTCCATACTATCCCAAAGAGATTCCTAGACTTATCTCAATCATCCCATCCCATCCTATCTCGACTATAAGAAATTAATACTCTAATTTTAAATAGATCTAACGTTTGAAGTTCAAATATATTTAAAATCAAATGAAGCACTAAAGCTTTATAAAAAATAGAAAAAAGCATCAAAAGCAAGTACTCGGATGTCTAATTAGGAATAGAATCGGGATAGGACTTAGGGCATATTATTCCCTCTAAAAACCGAGATATGTCTATCCGTCAAGATTTAAAACCATGGTCTAAATCATCTATAGTTTTAGAAATATGAGTCATCATAATCAAGCATTAAAGCGATGTAAATAGGGACAAATAAATGGAATTAATGGTTCGCATAAAGTCTCTAAGTATGAATTGCTCAAGGAAAAATCAGACTTAAATGCAATAGAAACCTTATGATGATAGTGATGGAAAGTACTCATAAGAAGAGTTTACAAATATTGGTTTCAATTTCTATCATCACAAATCCAAATTCTTTTGGTGCTCTTAATCAAGTTTGATGTTGGATATAAGATGGGTCCTGTTGTTGTTCGTGGTAGGCTTCAACATTGCCAATATTAATTGCATGGCTAATTTAGTTGATAGCATGTGAATGGATTAAGCTTGAATAATGAAGAAGTACATTATACATAATTAGGAAGTTATACAAGGTTAGAGAATATATAGATAAATATAAATACTGCATAAAAAATGAGATGATATGGTTTATATAAAAATTTTTGCAAGCAATTGTGGGCAACATTGATGTAGAAGTAAAGTTATATATTTATGTGATTATTGCTCTCATTGTACCACATCTATTACACATGATATTTTGATAAAGATTTAAAGAAAAAAAGAATTAATCAAACTTGTTGTGATATGATACAGTTTTGACTTCTATAATTATCAATGCTCATCCCCTTTTTTGCTTTTTAGCAGAGGCAGAATAAGGGTGCAGGAAAGATGCAAGATCTAAAATGGTGATATCATACATATATTGCTCAAAAGAGCACATTATCAAGAAGCGCAAAGATAAAATGGAAAGGAATAGCGCATGTAAGATATGACTGGGAAGAGGATGTGATAAAGCCAAAAATTCAAGCATGACAAGGACATGATCAAGGCCAAGTATTCAAGCATTGCTGCGGCCAATAATAGAGCCATGACCGATTTTGTTTACATAAACATGACAATGTCTCCAAAAAAATAAATAAATAAAAACATAAAAGAGAAAAATTAAGAATGACTGGCCATCTTTTGTATGTAATTATTGCAAACAACTTCAGCAAAATGAGCCTATGAATTCCTAGAAAGAGTAATGCAAGAATTTTCACCACTTCTTTGTAACCCATTAAAAACTTGTTGCAGCAACCCTTCCATTGATAATTATGTAAATAAAAAAGCACAAAGTATAAAATGTCTAATGACTTAAAATATTAAGTCATACGTGTCTACAAACTATAAAAGATGCACTATGCATGTACCTCTTCCAAAGAGGGTCAAGCATGTAGAGTAGAATCCTTGGTGAGATATTTACTTTGGAATTAGTCCATTGCCTTGCATTTGTTCATGTAATTCCAACCTTTTTTTGGCTACATTGGGAGAACATTAGGGCTACAAACGAGTTGGGTTGACCCATGACCCAACCTATTCCGATCCAATTAGATCGATGTGATTTATATTTGAAGACCTATCAATTGCATTGGATTTAAAAAAATTGAACGCGATCTAAATTTTAGGTTAGGTCTACCTCTTATATTTTTCAACCCGACTAAATGTATATCATCCAGATCTAATTGAAATCAAGAAAAAATGAGCCTAACCTGATCTAAACCCAATCAACCCTAACCCAAAAACGTTGATCATATAAATTTCCTTCCCTTTCACTCTCAATAATTTTCCTAATTCATTGAAGAAACTCTTATTTAAACTAATTCCACTTTTTCATCTCAACAACTAAGTTTTTTTAATCTATTTTTACTTAGTTATATTCAATTATTCAAATTTTATTATTTATTTTGATGAATTATTACTTATAATGTCCTTACACATATAGATACACATACATATATACATATATATAGAGATAGACTTCGTTATATTCAAATATAGTAAAGTCTAAATCTAATTACCTTCCTCACCCTTGGATCCACACAATTCACGAATCACAAAAATAAAACAAGATGAAAAAAGGTGAGGTGGGTCCGGAATTCATGTGAACCCAAAGGTGAGGGACATGCATGACTAGATCCTAGACTTGGCTATATTCAAATGTAGCCAAGTCTACCTCATATATATGTTGCTAATTATTATATTTTAGCTAAAAAAATAACTAGATGCATAACTCAAACTGCAAACTCAACCTAAGTTATATCCGAATTCAAATGTTTTGGGTTAGGTTCTCCTGACACAATCCAAATTATCCGCTAGATCTAAAATCTTTTTTATACACCTGTCTTAACCCAACCCAATCAGCTAATGGGTGAGATTTAGGCCCAAAATCATGATCCAAATATGAAACCATGTTAGGTTGAGATCAAGCATGGCCCATTTTAACTCAACCCACTTGCAACCCTAGAGGTCATAGGCCTCAACAATAATAAAACAAATGCCTTCAGCATTAACAAGGACATTTAGTCCTGCTATCAATGTAGAAGAAATGGAGTACTACTAATAGCATGATGGTGTTTTGAGACTCCATATCAGCATTAAAAAACACATCACAGTCTCGTATATTTTGACATCCTATTTTAGGTTTTGACTTCTAAATACAAATTATTGAATGATGTGTAATGAGTACCTAAATCCAACATAATAATAAAAGCTATTCAATGGCCATGAAAAAAAATAGCCATTTAAAGAAGTCAATATATTACTTACTATTCAGGTATATTCCAATAGAAACAAAATAAAAAAACAATAGATGTAGAGGAAACCATAATTTAGCTTAGATGAACAAAGTTCATAAAAAAATAGCAAAAATAGAATTGAACTTGTTTTGATGAAGAACTTAACAAAATATAGAACATTAAAAAGCTATTATCAAAATTATTTCACCTCCTCAAAAGGGGTAGCATGAATTATTTGTTTTCTATTTCTATCCTCCAATCCAAGTCTTTTTCATTTTTATCCACAACCATTAACATAATTATTTAGCTTTTTCTCAACAACTTGATGTTAGAGTTATAGATCCATATTCATTAAGTATTCCTAGGATAACATATATCCAATATTATTTCAGGTTTCTCCTTCCTTACAGCCTCCATCCATATTAATTCCCTCCATAAATCTAAGATAATAAATAAAATTAGAATTAACACATTACCACAACCGTATATCAAGTGGGAAACGTTGAGGACTATTTTGTAGATTAAGTTTAGTAAAATTGGTACATAAAAAACTCAAGATAAATGAGTCTTGCCACAATATTTTTTTGGCTGCTTTTAATGGAACATATTTTGCTAATTAACAAGTCAACAAACTTGAAAATGTGAGTTTTGTTATATAAAAAAAAAGGTTTTACCTATTTTTCATGAAACATATTTGATACTACAAATTCATGTTTATAATGATCTATTTTAAGAAAATTTAGAAGCATTAGGTATTTCTAAATTTGTCGGTCTGGAACATCAATATGTTGCATGAACATCAATATGATATTACCTAACTTTCTAAATTAAGGGAATAAAAAAAAAGTTATGGTAAAAGAAACTACATAGAAAATGTGTCACGCATCAAATCCATCACCCCAGGCTAGACACGTGACATGGTTGCATAATCCCTAAGGCATAACTCTAGGAATTATGTAAGACCTTTCAATAATAAAACATCTCATTATTGTTTTTTTTTCCCCTCCAAATACATGGTTAAGACACATTTGGTAGCAGACACAAAATTAACTACCACTCTCGTCAGAAGTCCCAAATTGAACCCGGAAGCTAAGTGTCCTGTAGCTCTAAAAAGAAATACAATAGTAATGATATAAGCTGATAACTTAGTAAGAAATCTCCTTCTACACACTAACATGAAGAATGATACACTAGTAATCATCAAAAAAGTAAACCCAATAAGGTAGCTTCAATAGCCATAATTGCAACACTAGCATATGATATTTAAAAGAGATCTAGTACAGAGAGTTGGTCAATGTAGCATGATGATAACAATAGTAACGATGACAACATAAGTAAGATAATCACATAATCAAGATAACAAGATCATATATGCAAACTTCATAGCTCATATCAGTAATGCCACATATGCTATATTTCATAATTTAAATAGTAACATTAATCTATAATAATGTCAGATTTATGTGATTGAGAACTGATGTAAAACTAATAGAGAAGGAAAGTAGTCAGAAAGAGAAAGAAGAATTCAAGATGGAGAGGAGGAAAGATAAAGAAGAGAGGAAGTGAAGAAGAGAGAGAAAGAAGCTTTTAAAGGCAGGATGCCAAGAAATAAGTCCGTAGGATAAAGCTAACTTAAATGTAAAACAAGTCCTAAACATATAAAGTCAAAAGAGATATTCCTAGGAAAAAAACTATCTTAAATGAAAATCAAGTTTCATGTTTTGAAAAAAAATACATATATAAATGCTAATACATAGTTCCTAGTTTTTGAAATTTGTGTCTAAAATAAGAGCTCTTAAATGCTTTGGCAGGACCTCCATCATTATGACACACACACACACACACACACACACACACACACACACACACATATATATATATATGCCAAATTCCATAGCCTTAATCCACCATAATTTCAAGCTTTTTATTTATCATTACTTGTTGCATACATTGGTTTGGCATATGGACTGGTCACGGCCACACTCCCATCGGTAGCCGACTATACAAGTGTTAGATATCATGGCACATAATACATCACTAGGCAATACGCTCACCATGGTACGCAAGACGTCACTAGACCACACTCTCACCATGGAATGCAAGGTGTTACTAGACCACACTCCCACCATGATACATAAGATGTCATTATGCCACACTCTCGCCATAGTACGCAAGGTGTCACTACCTCGCTAGACCATATGTTAGCCATAGTACACAAGTCATCATTGGACCATACGCTTACCATAGTACGCAATGCGTTACTAGGTAATATGCTCGCTAGATTATGCAGTGGATCATTATGTCATACAACATTAGGCTAATGTGACAAGTCCAGATACCCTCTTTTATCCCTTAGTATATTATATTTGTTAAGTTTACTTATCATGTTCAATAATAAGCTAGATACAATGCAATACTAAGCAATGCTACACTAGGCAATAATTCGACACAGCTAGACTAATTGCACCCACCCATTTTATATTTTCTTATAATTTTTAAGTAATGACATGTATAGTTCATATTTATCATCATCATCATTGCTTTCATGGGAATTCATACTTCATAATGATATTATAATAGCACCTCATGAGATATTTATAGTAATATACGCAATTATAGAGTAATATATGGCACAAAAATAAAATATTAAGAATCCATAAGAGAATTATGTTCAAAATTTTCTACCTTCATTGAAGCACAAAATCAAAAAAAGAATGCCAATCTAGTTGGAGGCCCAGCTAATGCTCCTGGCACCTACCATCAGGTGGCTAGGAGTGACCTCTCTAGGATTAGGCTATAGATCAAAACATGCTACTAGTAAAAATTAGGGGCTAGAGGAATGGTAAAGGGAGATAATCTTGGACAGAGAGAAAACTAGAGAGAGAAAGTGAGGCTAAAGAGGAAAAGAAGAGATAATAAATAGGTGTGGTGTGAAACAGGGGACCCGTTCCCCGTTTCGCTTGGTCCGCACCGATAGAGAGAAAGAGAGGAGGGGGAGAGGGCGAAGGAGAGGGAAAGAGGGGAAGGAAGGGAAAGAGGAAAGATCGGGGCCCGAGGGGGTCCTTTGTTCGGTCAAATAGGGCCGAATAGAGGGCCTCTGTTCAGTCTTGATAGACCGAACAGAGGGGGTGAGGGAAGGAGGGAGGGCCAGAGCCGGGAAGGAAAGTCGGTGCGGAGGGGGCCGAAGCGGTCGAAGCCGAAGAGGGGAGTCAGTGCGGGGAGAGGCCGGAGCGGCATGGGCTAGAGAGGAGAGCGGTCGGGTGGGGTGTGGAGAGAAAAAAATGGATGGAGGGAGGGATTTAAGGGTAGTTTAGGATTGTAAAAAAAATTATGGGGTGTGGAGAGTAATTTTTATGGTATAGATAGAAATTCCTTCTGATGTGGGGAGCTTCTATTTGCACTACCCAAATTACTCAGTACACTCCCTACTTAACAAAAAAATATATCAATTTTATCCCTAAAAAACTTTACCAAAATACCCCTAGATTACTCTCAGCACCCCCCTTGAACAAAACACCCCCCTCCCCCCTTCCACATGAAATTTTTTTTTCTTAATCCATTTTGACCCTTATTTGAAGAGATTTCAATCTTCAATTAAACAATGGACAAGCAACTAGTGATTTGGGAAGGTTCTACGGATGCAGAGGTTTGTTTTTTAACTTGTTTCAAATTTTTTTTTTCATGGTTCATGTTTTGTTCGGCCACACAAGGCCGAACAAATCACATATGTTCGGCCACACAGGGCTGAACAAAAGGCCTCTGTTCGGCCCTGGTTGGTCGAACAGAGGCCCTCTATTCGGTCGTAATGGGCGAACAGGGGCCCTTTGTTCGGCCCATTATGACCGAATAGAGGGCCTCTGTTCGGCCAACCAGGGTCAAACAGAAGGCCTTTGTTCGGCCCTATGTGGCCGAACAGGAGCCCACAGGACAAACAGGAACCCTCTGTTCAGCCACATAGGGCCGAACAGGGGCATTGAGGCTTAGTGTTTAGGGTAATTTAGAGTTAGTGTTTAAAATGATTTTTTGACCGTGTAGGACGATGCTTCAACCGAATGCAGCATGATTGATTCCGAATGTGTGATGGATTACACAAATGAATTTACAACTTACAAGGTTTGATAATTTTGATTGTAATTGTTTTATTAGTTAACTGAGCAATATCTAAAATATTCTACTCACATTAAACTATTTATTATATAGATATTCAAGAGTAGAGAAAAAATGTGTAATTGGTGTCAGAAAGTTGGGAGGTGGAATGGATTTGTTGTTATTATTAAAACTTCTTATTCGGGAGGCAATGTTAAGAAACCAAGAACCGTATTTGCTTGCGAGAGGAGTGGTACATGCAGAAGTAAATGCATAAAGAAAAAGGGATTAAAGACCAGGGCTAGTGCAACTAAGAAGTGTGGATGCCATTTTGCCTTAAGAGAAAAGAAATTGGACACTGTAGATGAGTGGATGTTAATGGTCGTTTGTGGTGTGCACAATCATCCGGCTGCGAAGCATCTCGAGGGGCACTCATATGCTGGATGATTATTTAAGCAGAAGACTTCATTGTTAGTGGATATATCGAAGAGTTTGGTTCGGCCAAAGGACATACTGTTCATATTGAAGCAAAGGGATGCACTAAATGTTACGACAATGAAGACGATCTGCAATGCACGACAGAGGTGTAAGGCTATAGAGAAAGTTGAGAGATCTCAGATGCAATATCATCTGGTTAAATTATATGAAGTAAATACATTGAATAGCATAGGAATTGTATTAAGTCTGATGTTGTGCGTGACTTATTTTGGGCACACCCTAGCAGCATAGATTTGTTACATGCATTTTCTCATGTTTTGATAATAGATTGCATGTACAAGATGAATAGATATTGTCTTCCTCTCTTAGAGATTGTGGGGGTGACATCCACTGAACTCATATTTTCTATTGCTTTTTATACATGGACTCCGAGCGGAAAAATAACTATACATGGGGATTAGAGAGATTGCGCAGTGTCATGGATGCTAATGGTCTACCTGAGGTGATAGTCATAGATAGAGACTTGGCTCTATTGAATGAAATTCAAAGGGTATTTTCTACAGCAACACATTTGTTATGTAGATGGCATATTAGTAGGAATGTTTTGGCCCAGTGCAAAAGATTATTTAAAACGAAGGAGAAATGGAATAAGCTTATAATGAGTTGGAATATACTAGTGTTGTCCACCATAGAAGACAAGTATAACGATCACTGGAGTGCACTTTAGAGAGAGTTTAGTACCTATCAAGATGCTTTACAGTATGTGTTAGAAACTTGGTTGAGCAAATACAAGGAAAGATTTTTTGCAGAATGGATGGACGGATGTAGGCATTACGAAAATGTCACAACTAATAGGTATCACAAGAAATTGATTCAATTAAGAACTTTATAATTTAATTACATTTTTATTATCTAGCTTTTATTTAATTTTATTTACTTTACTAGGGTTGTAAGTGCACTTGCAAAGCTTAAAAGATAGCTTGGATCAAGCCAAGGGACTTTCGAGTCATCTTGGACAAAATATATAGTTTTATTGAGTTGCAGCATAGTGACATTAAAGCCTCATTTGAGAAGAGTTTGATAGTTGTGCAACACAACTTTAAGCCTACTGAATTCAAAGAACTATGAGGTTTCATATCTATAAATGCATTAAATCATATCCTCGCTCAAGCGAACCAAGCCAATTTAGTTGGGATTGATGAATCAGTTTGTGGGTGTGCTATTCGATGCACACATGGTTTACCATGTGCTCATGAGATTGTGCAGTACAGGATGGAAGGTCAGCCTATTCCCCTCAACTACATAGATCCTCATTGGAAAAAACTTGATATGGTGCCTGCTTCAAATGTGCAAAGTATGAAGCTGAGCTGTTAACCAGAGTTGGATATATTTGCTCAAAAATTCAAGTAGTTAGATAGGGCTTCTCAATTGCAGATGTTAAAGAAATTGAGAGAGATTGCAAGCCCAGATAGTACTTCTCTTGAAGAACCTGCAAAAAGGATGACCGATTCACGTGGTCACGCTTCATTGAAGGTTGATACGTCTACTTGCCGTGACCTTTCTGCCTTTGAGTTGGTTCTCTCTAGACAAGATAGTTATTCATCAGGTACAAGCACCCTAATGGCTCAAGTGCAAAAGAGGCAGTCGAGGAAGAAGGTAAGAAGCATTTCTTTCATTTTTAACATTGAGTACCAATGTGTACCGGGGCGTGCCGATGTGTGCCAGCCCGTGTCGGGGCATGCGGTTCAGCCCGTGCTGACCCATGCCGACCCGTGCCGTGTCCGTGCTGGAGCATACGGAGCGTGCCGATGTGCACCGGCCCATGTCGGGGCATGTGGTTCAGCCCATGCCGGAGCATGTCGTGCCCATGCCAAGGCATGCCGGAGCGTGCCGTGCCGGGGCATATAAGCCAACAATTTATATTGATCAAATTATTAGCATGCAATTGTTTGCAATATAATAAGAGTCATTCGATATGGTTTGCAGGTTTTTCATCCTCGAATCCGGTCATATAAGCCAACAATCTATATTGATCAAATTCCAGATGGGTTGAGGCCATTCATCCAGCATATCAAGGATGTAAAAGCTAATGGCAACTGTGGATTCAGGGCAATAGCTGACTTGCTGGGATTTGGAGAGAAGGATTGGCTTCGTGTTAGGAAGGATTTATTACATGAGTTGCAATGTCATTCAAAGCACTATCATGCATTATTTTCAATCGAATGGTGGTTGGATGAGATCGCTCATGCATTATCATATTTTTAGAATTGTCTATTATCTGACCAGTGGATGACTATGCCGGATATGGGGCACCTTATAGCATCCCGCTATAATGTTGTCCTATACTATCTCTCCTTGCAACAATGTCTTACATTTCTTCCTCTTAGATCGGTGCCTCTTCCTCCTCTATCCCGCAAAGATATTGCAGTGGCTTTCATAAATGGCAATCATTTTGTGGAGGTATAAATTAAACGTCTCTTACTTATCCTTAAATGACTCATAAATTAAATGGGTCATATTGTTTACTAATTTATATATTTTGTAGGTGTTTCTGTTGTTGAGTCATCCCGTTCCCCCAATAGCGACCAACTGGTGAAGATATCATTTACCATGTGCTTCCGAATGGGCAACTTTGTATGAATTTAGGATTCACTAGTTTAAATAAACTATCTTATCAGATGTTATTATTAGCGAGACTGTTGAGTTGTAGAGTGCATTTTTTATCAATCTTTAAATTTGTATAATGAAATTTCATTAAATTTCAATGTAAAGTGCATTAAATTTTGACTCTGGCTCAAAAAAAATTAATTTAAATGAACTTTCATTCAAATTTCAATGTATTTTACAAAAAGATGTGCTAAAAGCTATAAAATACATAAGATACACCATCAATCCCCATCTCATCGTCGTTGATGCCTATACTGCTATGGCGATAAATGACTAGGGCCAGGTACATTAGGCTCAACTATAGAGATATGCTGATCCTGCAATACCTGTGTCGTCTTCCCAATAACATGCTACAGGTAGGTCCCCTATGCTATGACGCAGCCTCCTCCCAATCCATACGAAGAATGCTGGTGCCAATGCTAATGGCATCTGCAATATGCATCCCTTGCATGTTAGCATCAACATCATCGGAATGTGATCCAGAATAGATACTGGATCGGCTCTCTGGAGGGTGAACAACCGGGTGCATGATACGAGAATACCAATCCATATATCCTACTACACAATCTGATGGTTGGTCACCAGATGGCTCCTGCTCGCTCGACTCAGCAGGTGATTCTCGCACCTCTCCCACATCTGATCATAGAAGACATACTGAATGCGGTACGATGCTGCTATCAATCCTCTGCTGGCTTGCTCAGGGGCTAGTGATGCGCGGGGGATCGTCTGTATCATGTCGAACTATCGTAGAACCCTTTTAGGATGATAGGGTTCTATGGCATCTATGCACTTTAGGCATCCACTAAAGAATGCAATATCTTGGAATGGACGATCCTCCGAATATGACGATGGGGATCCCAAACTACCTGCAACAGATAAATCCTAATCAGTTTGATAATATATAGCAAATTATAGAAATATACAATTGTATGGTCTTATGGTACATACTTCATCAGCCCTCAAAACGTCCAATGACTCACGTACAATCACTAAATGGTCCATCGTGGTACGTGATGGACTGTCGGGAATCCATCGGTGCAAGCGGGGCCTGACATCAGTATAATCCAGGGATGGGTGAGGAGTGAGATATGAAAAATGCTCATAAATTCATGCATGGAGCAGTGTCATATATCCATTAATCTACCTAACGGATTCCCTAGATGCAATCCTCAACTGCCGATACAAATGAGCCAAGGCACCAGCACCCTGGCATATGTGCTCATCCTATCCAAATCCCGAAGTAGACAAAGATAAGCTATAAGCACCCTCATCCCGCTTTTATCAATAAAGAGTATGCACCCTAACAAAAATAGCAAATACCTTCGTGCTGCACACTCTATCCCTATGGTGGCTATCTCTATCAGATACAACATGAAAATAACTCTTCAGCCACTCTAACCTCATAGACTGATCGCAAACTGATAGCACCTTCTGACGCGCATCTACCTGTGATACACCTAACAACTCCACTAGTAGGTCCTCAGCATATCGATCACTCAT
Source organism: Calamus simplicifolius (assembly GCA_900491605.1). Taxonomy (NCBI): domain Eukaryota; kingdom Viridiplantae; phylum Streptophyta; class Magnoliopsida; order Arecales; family Arecaceae; genus Calamus; species Calamus simplicifolius. Next base: position 2,756,611 of record UESW01003900.1, on the reverse strand, counting down.
CCTATCACATGATAGTGACACTGAGGCATCCATGACATTAATTCCGAATATGAGGGCAACATCATCCAACATGATTGTCTTCTCACCAAAGGGAAGATGGAAGGTGTTCGTCTCAGGCAGCCATCTCTCTATGAAGCCCAAGACAAGAATCTTATCGGCGAACCGATAAGAGCAGTGCACTAGTTTAACCAGGCCCAAGTGCTGAACTATTTCTCTGAACCTCCTATTTGATTCCGTGACTAATTCATAATATAGTGAACCAAGAATGGTTCAAGATAACAATATGAAAACATGGAATTCGGCCCTTGCAATAATTATTTTCTATACAGTGACCATTGTCACTGTGAAAACTGAAAATTGTAACTGAAAAGCTAGAGGTTTTGTATGTCTTACTTAATGTATTGATCCTAGGGTCGTTCTAACAATATGCAGACACTGAATTAGGGTTGTATCATAATTTTTTTTTCCATTTCCATATAGTGAACCCTGAATGATTCCATGCTCACTATATAGAAACTGAAAATTTTAGAAACAAACTATGTGGGATCCAGAGATGAAATTCATAAGCCATACAAACAAGGAATCTGAACCTTGGTGTATCTTTTCTCTTCCAGTTCCTAATGTTCTTCACTAAATTATTTCACGGTCACTAAATATAAACTAATAGGTTTGCATGCACAAAAAAGAAGAAGAAAGAAATGTAGTGAAACCAAGCACCTTATAAACTGATTCCTCCATCTTATGGCTGGTGTAATGATCAAATGGCTGAATTTACTTAACATCAAGATAATTTGTTAATGCATAGATGAAAACATTATTAAATATTCTTTGACCTTGCCATCTAATTGCATGCATGATGACATGTTTCATGCAACCATGATCCTATAACGCTTGCTACGATGACCTGTACATCATTTGCTCAGCGTAAAAGAACACGTCCAGCAGGTAGTAAACAAGCACATTCAAAGCCATCAGCAGTCAAAGACAGAAAGATAGCATTGCCTAATGGAACAACCAGTTCATGTCTCAAAAAAATCACCGGTGAATCAATTGCTGCTTATTCACAAAAGTCTTTTTGATAATGTTCAATGTGAAACAATATAAAAATACTAATTCATAGTCACAATACTTTCTAGAATTGTCTAGAGCAAGCATTTATCCATTATATGAACACAACAATCAATTTACTTGATGAAGAAAATGAATCTACATGTTTCTATTCTCAGCAACTTCATCAGTATGAACTGAACAAATTCAACTCCTCTCTTGATCCCCCAATATCATGTTGTATTCACAACATCAAACAAATTCCAACTCTCTCTCTCTCTCTCTCTCTCTCTCTCCCCCTTCCTCGCCCTGACTCTTTGAAGTTATGCAATGGTCGGAAGGAATTAAATGAGATTTTAGAATGCTCTTTCTACAAACTTCAAATTCATGTGATGATTAAATTGAATTAAATAAGGATTAGACTTGTCTTGGACTTCCAAATTTCATGCAATGTCTATACAAAATCAAAGGAGATATTTTCGAACCATCAAATTTTATGCAATGGTTAAATCGAATTAAATAAGATAATAGATTCACACTCTTTCTTCAACCTTCAAATTCACAAAATAATAGTTACAAGGAATTAAATGACACTTCATAGCATGCCCTCTCCCGAACCTTCGAATTTCATACAATAGTTATGGCATTAAATGAAACAATAGACTCGCATTATTTCATGAACATTCAGATTCATGCAAAGAATCTAAGGAATTAAATGAGATATTTGACTCAGTTCTTTCTCGAACCTTCAAATTCATATAATGTTTAAATGGAACCAAATGAGATCGTATGCGCATACTCTTTCACAAAACTTTGACAAAATGCAATAGTTAAATGAGACACTAGGCTCTTCTCGAACCTTCAAATTCATAAGATGTTTGAATGGAATTAAATGAGACAACAAACCATGCCCTTTCTCAAACCCTCGAATCCATGCAATGACCATATATAACTAAATGAGGAATTAAGCCCATGCTCTTTCTCGAATCTTTAAATTCATGCATGATTTATGAGACATGATCCCCACCCCATCCCTTGAATCTTCAAACTTAAGCAACAGTTATATTAAATTAAATTGAATATTAAATTCTTATTTTTTCTTGAACCTTCCATTTTATGCTTATTAAATGGGAACTCCCTTTAACCAAGCCATCAAATGCTCAATAAGCCCAATGTTTCCAAAAGGACTAAAACAGCCAAGCATCTCCACCAATGCTCTCGACCATCATCCCATATCACCGATACCTAAGATCTGCCAATTGTGGCAAAACTGCCTGGATACCTGACTCTTGTTAGGGGGCTCACAAGGCCACCCATCCATACTTCGAAGCCATGAAACCCTTGTCTAAAGATTTAGGGGCTTGGTTTGGCAACTTTTGTAGTGGTAGGTGGAGGGGAGCTCGACAAAGGCAGCGGACATGAGGAGACTTGCGGAGGTTCATTGACTGTAGATGGACTTAATAAAATAATAAAATGGTATAACAACGTAGTGATTATAATCCTTTTCTTCAGATACAAATTCACCATTGGATGAATATAATAACATAGCAACTGATGATGTTTGGGCAGGATCCTTTTCGACTAGCTATGATGATCATTTTCATATCAAACAAGCTTAAGACAATGAGGCAATGCATGACAATCTATGGATATTGCAAGTGCAAAGAGGCCAGTTGGAATCCTTATTAGTGAGACAAGATGAGACACAATGGCCTGGCTGGAAGTTTTGGTGCCACTGGAGGCAGGCCAAGGTAAACTTCCACTCCCCTCAAATAGGCTTGCATGAAACGGGCCAGTTACAACTAGACACGAGAAGCTATCCATCAAGATGATGCTGATCTCAAGGCAAAATTGGTGTATGGATGATCTACAATAATGTGGAATGGAATAAACATGGACAACAAGAAGAAGAATTGTAAGCATTCGGTCCTGGGATTCAAAGTGACCTGCTGCTAAAAGAAGTGCAAAAGTTGATCAAGGGGGCTGTAAGAAGAAGACTAGGAAAGATTCTATGCAATAATGTGGTGAGTGAAATTGTAAGCTATGAGGCTTTTGTGTTGTTGACTGAATTTCTATACTTAATTGACTGCATTCTTGTTCTAAGGCTAGAGTTAATTGTAAGCTAAACATATAGCGAAATGTATTAGAATCTAAAGGTTTTAGGTTAAGTAGGAAAAGACAATACATAGAGTATAATTTTAATACAATTAGAAATAGCAATAAATGTAGAGTACAAATTGGAGACCATGAAATTACTAAAAATTATTTTGTTATTTAGGATCGATTATTCATAAGGAGAGATTGAGGATGATGTTATTTATAGGATTAAAGTAGATTGGATAAGATGGAGAAATGCAAATAGAATATTACGTGATTATAAAGTACTTTCCAAATTGAAGGAAAAAATTTATGAAATAGGCATAAGACTGGCTATGCTTTATAGTATGAAATATTGGGCTATTAAAAAAATACACATACATAAGATGAATGTTATGAAAATAAAAATATTAAAACGAATGTATGGTAATATAAGAAATATAAAATAAAAAATAAAATCATTCGTAAAAAGGTAAAGATAACTCCAATCAAAGATAAATTAAATGAAGTACGACTTAAATAGTTTGGATATGTGCAATGTAAACCTAGAGATGCATCTGTACGAAGAAGTGACTTGATACATATAGAAGAGAAAAAAAAGATAGTGATAGACCGAAAATTATATGTGAGGAAATGATAATGAAAGAATTGAAATTTTTGCATTTTACAAAAAATGACTCAAAATAAAGCTGAATAAAGAAAAATGATTTATGTAGCCCACCCCAACTAGTTTGGGATTAAGGCTTTATTATTGTTGCTATGAGTTATGATGGCCATATATCGTGGCAAGAATCCACGAGTCATCTTGCCTCCAATATGGTCTCATTGAGCCTATTCTTATCTCTCCCTTATCAATTGTTTGATACTTGTTCCTAAGTGTTATCTATCTATTTATCTATTATTTTATTCATTTATTTTACTCATTTTTGAGCAAAGAGGATAAGAGTCGGTACAAGATACGAGGGCAACAAGCTTGGCACAAAACACAAGCGTGATCTCATAGGTTCATGATCTCTTGCAAGTGCCAATATTGTTCCTATTACTAATCAACGGCTCAACAATTGTGGGAGAAAAATATTAGCAAAAAAGTGAAAATGAATATGCAAGTAAAAAATAGAAAACATATTTGAAATGTAAAAAGGAAATTAAAATGACAGAATAAATTGAAAAAATAATAAAATACTAAAATCATGAGAATTGGAATAGAAAATCTCTCTTCCATTTACTCCGAAAAGAAAGAAGGAAGGCTTTAGGAGCACCAGGATAAAATTAGTTCAAAAAATTTAAATCTATGATTTTTAAAAACAATGCCAGATCCAATAAAAAGAAAATAAAATATATTATAAATTGACAATGGGCTATGTAGAGACAAAAACAGGCCACACATATTATCCAAAGCCACATTCAATATAAGTCCACCTCTTCTTTTAAACTTACAAATTACTTGACTGTTAATGTGAATCCAAATTCAATCTCTCTCTCCCTTTATGCTTCAAATTTATTTATAGAAAAGTAAATAACAAACCAAAAACAAGTTCAGCACGCAATAAAAGAAATCACACATTCCTATTAAGAGCTACACTTAGCATAAAGTTTATACCTTCCACATTAAGTCACTTTATCAAATCTATAAATGTGCCAAGGATGTTAATTTGAAACCAAATTTAAGCTCTCTCCCTCTCTCTCTCTCTTTCCAAATTTTGTTTATTTTACCAAAAAAGTAAACCACAGATCAACAACCTCAATAAGGCATAAAAGAATCACACATTTAAATGATCAGGAGTCATGCTCAGTATAGGCCTACCATATTTTATCTTTCTTTCAAACCTATAAGTTACACCCATAAAATTAACGTGAAACCAAATTCAATCCCTCTCTAAGATTCATATTTATTTAATCAAGTAAACTGATGATAAACTTGGTATAAAGCAATGTATGTATGTTACTAAGAGCTGCACTTAGTATGAATCTAGCTACACCATTAAATCTTTGAGTAAATCTTTGAGTATAGCCAAAATGTTAATGTAAAACCACATTCAAGCTCTTTCTTGGAGTTTCAAATTTATTCTCAAAAAGGAAACAATAAACAATAGTCAAAAAGTAAATGATAAACAAACAAGCTTGACAAGGAACAGAATAAACAAAAAATTTACATCGCCAGAAGCTGCCCGTAGGATGATCCTTGCTCTTTATTTCTTCTTCTAAACCTACAACTGGCACCTACAATATTTATGTGAAATCTCTCTCCTCTCAGCTTTAAACCTATTCATAAAAAGTGAACAATAAATCTATGATAATCATGTATGAAACAAAAGAAATTGCATATATTACCTAGAGTTGCACCCAATATGAACCTATGCATTAAGGGCATATTTGGAGTTACTTTTGCTTTTCAAAAAAGTCTTCTTATAAAAGAAATCAAAAGCTAAGTTCTCTAGTTTATCCTAAAACACTTAACTTTCCTTCTTTTACATGTGCCCCTCATATATATTACCCAATTTTTTTTGGTTGAAAACACCTTTTTTTAGATGATAATTTTGCTTTAAAAGTTACAGAAAGTACTTCTTGGAGCAACACAAAATGCACCTTAAGTCTTTTCTCAAATCTACAAAATGAACCAATGATAATAATGCAAAACTAAATCATATCTCTTGAACATTCAGGTTCACTCTTGAGAAGTAAACGATAAACTGACAATGAGCTTGACAAGAAATAAAAGAAACTTGTCAACTGTGAAACTGAATTTAACATCTCTGTGTGTGTGTGTGTGTGTGTGTGTGTGTGTGTGTGTGTTTCAGGTTCATTCATAAAAAGTAAACAATAAGAAAAGATTGGTATGAAATAAAAAATTGCTAATTTCCATACCAAGAGCTGCACTCAGTATAAGCTCATTGTATTAACTATTTTCTCAAATGCATAGAATATACCTATGATATCAATGTGAAACACAAACTCAAGATCTCTCGAAGGTTCATATTCATTTACAATAAGTGAATAACAAAGCAACAAGGTATGAAGTAGAAAAGCCTATACAATTATACTACTAGAAATGGTACCATCCACAACCTTAATGCGAAACCAAATTCAGGGTCACTCTTGAATCTTTGGGTTAATTTAATAAAGTAATAACATATTTGCATAGCTTAATATGAAACAAAAGAAACTACACATTTCTATTACTGATAACAACATTGCCTATAATATAATGAAAAGTTGAATTCACTCACCTTCCTCTCTGTTTTGTGTTCGTCAATAGTAAGTCAATGAAAATTACGAAATTATGCTAGAAATATTGAATGCAAAATTGATTACAAGCTCTCATGCATTCTATCTCGATCTCTCAAAGCTTTGCATTCATTTACCAAAACTAAACAACAAGCTATATAAAGGCCAAAAAAGAATCTAGTATGGAAAAAATGGAAATCAGACTTTTCCATTACTGGCTGCAGAACTCAATGGGTCTAAGCCCTTACTCAAAGATGTAAAATCACACCCACAACATTACTACAAAACAGACAGCTAGCTCCCTTTCAGTCACAAAACCAGACAATAAACCACGGCAAGCTAAATAAAGGCAATAAAGAATTTAGCATAAATAAACCACACATTCCTATTACTGGCAGAGGAACTCGATTCAAGACTAGGTCCCCTCTCAAAATTATGAAATCGTGCCTACAACATTAATGCAAAATTGAATGTAACCTCTCTCAAAGCTTTAGGTTCCTTACCTAAACTGAATTGACAAACTAATGACAAGTTACAAGAGACAGTAAAAAAATTGGTGCAAAAAAGAAAAAATGCACGCTTATTACCAAAAGCAGTACTTGATATGAGATTAAACCCTCCCTTAAAATTATGACATTGCACCCACAACATTAATGCAAAACTAAATACAAGTCCTTCAAAACTTCAAGCTCATTGCAAATGCTAGACACAAAATAATAGCAAGTTATGTAAAGGTGACAAAGAACGTAGTAAGAAACAAAAGAAACCATGGATTCTTATTACCAATAGCGCCCTTTGTATGAAATTAAATGCTCTCAAATATGCGAAATTGCGTCCACAACATTGATACAAAATTGAATGAAGCTCTCTCTCGAAGCTTCAAATTTATTACCAAAATCAAATGGCAAGTTAAAGGTTCACCTTACCGAAAACCGGTACTATTTCGATACGAGCCTAGCATGATTTGGTATGGGGCGTACCATACCAACGGCGTACCGATCACTCCAAACCGAACCAACGATGTGCTAGTTATGTGAACCGAAAGGTTCCAACTCATAAACCACCTCATACCGAGCCAAATTGGGCAGTTTCACATGGTAAGAGAGGTTCAACATGGTACAAAGTCAGTACAAGGTTGGTATGAAGTGGTTCAGGGATATATATAGGGCAGTTTGGGATAGTATTGATCTCACACCATTTTAAAATAGTGAATCATACGGTTTTGCACTAGTACGGTTCAATACACCCTGTATCAGATGGTTTGGTACACCCCATACTGGATGGTTTACTGGTTTAGTCCAGTTTGACATACCTTGGGCAAATTATATAAAGGCAACAAAGAATTCATTATGGAACAAAAGAAGTCATGGAATCCTCTTACTAACAGCAGCACTTAGTATAAGACTAAATCCTCTTTCAAATCTCTGAAATTGCATCCACAACATTAAAGCAAAACTAAATGCAACCTCTCTCAAAGTTTTGGGGTTCATTACCAAAACTAAGCAACAAATTAACAAGTTACATAAAGGCAATAAGGAATTTAGTATGAAACAAAAGAAATCATTCACTCCTATTACCAATAGTGGCACGAGTATGAGATTAATTCCTCAAAGCTATTAAATTGCACCGTAATATTAATGCAAAACTAAATGTGAGATCTCTCTCAAAGATTTGGGTTAATTATCAAAGGCAAATGGTAAACAAATGGCAAATTATATAAAGGGAATAAAGAATTTACTATGAAACAAAAGAAACCATAGATTCGTATTACCAATGGCTTCCTCTATCTGAAATTAACTCCTCTCTCAAACCTTCAAAATTGCACCCACAATATTGATGCAAGCTTGCATACGAGCTCTCTCTCAAAGTTTTCAATTTACTACAAAAACCAAATGACATAAAGGCAACAAAGAATTCATTATGAAACAAAAAAGACCATTCACTCCTATACCCGTAGTAGCACTAAGTATGAGATTGAATTCCCTCTCAAATCTATTAATTCAACTTTGGAGTTTATTCATCAAGGCAAGACAACAAATCAACAACAAACTACATAAAGGTAATGAAGAATTCAGAAACTCCCCAACCCAAGCCACTATGACAGAAACCTTATGAAGCCAAGAGAGTCCCCACAATGCTCCCTCCATGGCAAACAAAAAATTAACAGAGAGGATCTTATTGATGCCCTCCCTCCAACTTTGTCCCATACCACCCATACCTAAGAAGTGGGCTACCGGGCCTCACCACTACTCCCAGAGGTCCAAACTGCTCCTGAAGGCTGGGAGCTGATGGCTTTCTGAGTGCTGGAAACCACATCCATTGCGCCACACGAACATCATTTGCGCTTCAAACTCAGCAGAAGAAGCAGCCTGGACGCAAGATATCTATGCATTTGTGCTTTGGATGCCAAAGATCCAGCAGACTTGCATGAAGATTTGCCATCACCACTTTAGAATCAAATCAGAACAGGCATGGCGATTCCAGTGCAACAGTGACTTGAATGATAGAAGATAGAAGCTGTCTTAGCTTTGGATCTGGCACTTCCAACATCTCCAGCAAAAGAGGCATCAACCTCAAAGTCAATAAAGAGGGTGAAAGGGGTTCCCGATTTTTGGGCCAATGTGGGTGGCCTTCATAGGCCTCCTTTTATTTGTTTTCTTCTGGCCTTAGTCCATGAGTTTGTTTTAAAGTTCAGTTTGGTCCAGTTTTTGGGATCCTTCTTGATGCAGTGTGTTGTGTCCTAGTTCCAATTTGAATTAACCTTTTCTTACAAAAAAAAAAGAGAAAAGAATCATTACATGTGCTTTCAGAATGATAAATCCAATCTAAGCCCTTTCTTTCCCTTGCACTCAGGTCAACTAAGAGCAGATGTTGGTGGGTTATATTGACTTGTCTTTTCCTTGTAGTACTTGCTGTTAGGCCTGCTGTGGTGCTATCAAGGCCCAGGTTGAGCTAACTTGTATTGCACTAGGTGTGGGTCTAAGGGTTGAGATTAAATCAAGTTCAGGAGTACACGGGCTTAAAAATTAGTTTAATATCATTGGGTTAGTCCATAGAAGTTTTTGAAAAGTCTGGGCCAATCCTACGCTGTCATGGATTTAAATTCTAGTCCTTAGGTTTTATGGACAGAGGACTTGATCATGTATTTAAATGCTAGTCTCTAGGATTTATGGATATAGAAAACAGATTTCTTTTCTCCCAAATATTTTTCTTTCTATCTTCTCCTTCCTTCTCCCTTCTCTTCCGCAATGTCTTCCCTGTTCTCACCCGCAATGTCCTAGCATGGAGGGGTGGAACCGTGACGTGCGCCCAAGAACTGGAGCGCGCTTCCCTCCACGGGATTCAGACAACTTCGGTGAGAAGATCACATTGGTGGAGAGGACGTGAAGTCGTTCGCTGCCAGGGGACGTTTCATCCACATGCCGTGGGAATCAGGAGAGTATCTAGCGGATCCAAGCACATTACACGAACGACATGGGGGATTTACTGGAAGCCTTGACAAAGCTTGATCAAGTCTTCCAATGGGACAGCTGGGTGGATTCCAATGGAAAACTATGTGGCTGGGTGGAGGTGTTTTCAAGAAACAAAAGGGAAGTGGCTGCTTGGATTCATGGTTCCAGCCAAAGAACAAAGGGAGAAGGGGGGAGCTTCAAGCCATGAAGAGAAAGTAAAAGCTGGTGAACGAGCTTTGAAAAAATCCAGCAAACCTAGAAGAAAAAGAGGGATGCAGTTGATTGTTGCTAAAAGTCCAGAAAAAAATTCTTCAAGAAGGGAATCCACTGCTGTTCATCAAGGACTAAATCCCAACAATTGGTATCAGAGCCTGGTTCAGAAAGGAGTAATTTGGAGATATTCAAGGAGTTAAAATAATTTCAACAAGGCGTCATCAAGATACCTTTTAATTTTCTAAAATTTATTTTTATGCTATTTTTTGTTAAGATCTGGCCATGGGTAGTAGCATAAAAATAGATTTTGAGAAATTTGATGGGAAAGAAAGTTTCTCCATGTGAAAATTTTGGGTAGACGACCTTCTTGTGCAGCAAGGTTTAGATCTAGCTTTGGAGGAAAGGTCAGATGGGATGACAGACAAACAGTGGATGTCGTTGAAAAAGAAAGCATGTGCAGGGATCAAGGGATGTCTAGTGGATTTAGCCCTTTATTCAGTGCTAAAGAAGAAAACACCGAAGGAACTCTGATCGAAGTTGCAAGCCCTTTACATGGGGAAGAACTTGTGCAACAAGTTAATATTAAAGAAGCACGTCTACAGCCTTCGGATGTCAGAAGGTGAAGATGTGTTGGGCCACATCTAAGTGTTCAAGCATGTGAGCAATGAATTGCTGAATGTCGGGGTCAAGATCGAGGAGGAAGATAAGGCACTTTTGTTATTGTGTTCGCTGCCCACATCACATAACTCATTGGTTGCGACGCTGCTCTACGAGAAAGAGACATTGTTCTATGAAGATATTGTCTTGGTGCTTCGGACGAATGAGCAAAGGGAGAAAATGATCAAGGATGCTATTCCCCAGGAGGGTCTATCAGTTGGGGAAGGGTCAGGCAGAAGCAGGGATAGGAGCAGGCCTAGGGGATGGTTAAAGTCTAGGAAGGCTAAGTGCTACAAGTGTCGTGAGGTAGGACATTTTAAGAGGGACTGTTCTAAGTGAAAAAAGGAAGAAAAGGAAGGATCTAAATCTGTGGGTACAGTTGCAGGCCAGAAGATGAAGGATGATCTCTTGGTGGTATCAAATGGTCATAGGCATAGTACAGAGATGTGGACCTTAGATTCAGCTTGTTCTCATCATTACACTCTTAACCAGTCGTGGTTCAGTACTTACATAGAGGTTGATGAGGGGTATGTAACTCTTGGGGATGATCATTGTCACGCCCCAGACCCAAATATCGGGCTAGGGTGACAACCCGCCGCGTGCCGGGCACGCAAGGCGTCACAAAATTTTCACACTTAACATTATTATATATAACCAAGCCAATACATCACTCAATACTAAAAGTTTTGGGTTACAAACTCTTACACACCATAATAATAAAGTTTGGGCATCAAGCCCTACACATAAGCAATACTGGGGTTACAACAAAATAATGGGTCTTGATTTATTTAATAGCAGATCCATCACCCTAACCATCCATCTTCAATCTCGTGGCTCTGACAAAAATATTGTAAGATTTTTATGAGCTTACACTCAATAAGTAAGCCACGTTATACAGTCAAATCATAGCATAACAATCTATAAGCATATAAATGATTTGCATGCTTAAACATTCCACAAATACTCAAACATGCAATGTAAGTAAACCCACTATTTATACTCTCAATGGTAACTATAAATGTGACCCACGGCCCTGCAATATCTTAATAGTGTACCAACAAGCATCCCCCTACTGAAAGGGTCCAGATACCAGGGTCACGCCATATCATAATCCACCAGAACACATACTCTATATATGTGATGCCACCTCGAACCAAGCAGAACACATCCTCTACATGTGTGATGCCACCTCATAGAACTCAGAACACATCCTCTAGATGCGTGATGCCATCTCGAACCCAAGCAGAACACGTCCTCTAGACGTGTGAATGGCATAAACAAGCAGAACACGTCCTCTAGATGTGTAGGTGGCATAAACAAGCATAACACATCCTCTAGATGTGTGTGTGGCATAAACAAGCAGAATACGTCCTCTAAACATGTGTGTGGTATGACATGATAAAGGAGAACCGCGGCGACACATAACAGTACCTCACATCTTGCACAAACATATCAATAACATCTCTATATTACATAAACAGTGGATTATACTTACTGAACAACTGCATGTAATATATCACATCAATGTCATAATAACTGCATCTCTCATGCATAGCATCCACATATGAAATCATAGCACATAAACAACCATGTGTCATAATATTTATCTACTTACAATTTAGCCAATATCCATAACAATTCTTTATATCACAATATAATTCATAATTTAAATATTCATATAATGAATAAATAATTATTAAATACTGATAACTGGCTTATTTACCTCAGTACGCAATCCAACAGGTATATATCAGCTAGTCAGATGTCTGAGCACCTACAGGATTATTTACACAATTAATTTATTAGAATACGAATATTAAAATGACCCTTAGAATTTCTACCCAGACTAGTTCACGGGCCCTACTTTGGGCTCAAATATCTCCCACTATACATACCCAATTGGGGAAGTAAAAATACCCCATGAAATTAGAATTCACCCAGATTCTAGCCATATAAATATTTTGCTAATCCCGATTCATTATAGGGCCCAAAAACCAACCCAAAATCTCAATACTGCACGGCCCAAAAGGCCCTGAACCGGCTGGCCCAGCCGGCCCGGTTCAACCCAAGCCCTCCCGATCCCCTGTTTCACCGAACAGGGGACGGGGACTTAGCCGACGGCCAGGGCTGCCGCTGGCCAAATTGAGGGCAGCCCAGCCGCCGGTGGCCGGGCCAGAGCCGGCCGCGGCGGCGGCCGGCCGCCAAACTCCCCCTCTCTCCCTTAATTTCTTTCCTCTTCTCTCTCACATCCGCGCGGCATGTCCCTGTGCCGGCGGCACGGCCGGCCACCTTGGCCGGCCGAACCTCCACCGGACGCACGCCCGGCGCCGGTGGAGGCGACAGGTCGAAGCTCAGGCCCGGCGAGGCGGCGAGCACGCCGCCGGGCCCGAACCAACCGGCCGGCTTCCGCCACCGCACGAGAGAAGGGTCGATTGGCCCTCTCTCTTCTCTCTCTCTACCACCACCCCGCCGGACGCCTCCCCCGGCCCCGGCGGGGTCGCCAGCCAAAGCTCAGGCCCGGCGAGGCAGTGAGCAAGCCACCGGGCCTGAACCAAGGGATCGGCCGGCAACTCAAATTCTTCTCTGTCTCCCTCGCTCTCTCTATCTCTCACGCGCTCTCTCTCTCTCTCTCTTTCTCTCTCTCTCTCTCTCTCTCTCTCCCTCTCTGGAAGCCAGGGGATTACCTGATGGAGACGGATGCCAAGATGATGGAGGGAGCCCCCCCCCCCTCCATCACATATTTAATCCCCCGCGCAATGCTTCGGTTTAAGGTCTGGGCATACGAAGCGCTTCACTGAGAGCGAAGCGTTGCACTGCACAGGACTAAGCCTGAACCTGGAACCGGGAACCGGGTACTACATCCTCCCCTCCTTATAAAAATTTTGGCCTCGAAATTGATATACTATAAATCTCAAAAGTCAACAATCTTAGATAGATAAATTACCTTCAAATAATTATGGATACTTCGATTTCATCTCTTCCTCCAGCTCCCAAGTAGCCTCCCTCTCAGAGTGATTATTCCACTGAACTTTGACATAAGGGATGGTATGCCGCCTCAGAATCTGATCCTTGCGGTCCACGATACGCATAGGATGTTTCTCAAATGATAAATCCTTCCTCAACTGAATAGGCTCATAAGCTATAACATGACTGGGGTCAGAAACATACTTCCTCAGCATAGATACATGGAATACATTGTGAACACCAGATAAGATCGGAGGCAGTGCTAAGCTGTATGCAACCTCTCCAATTCTGCTCAGGATCTCAAAAGGTCCAATATAGCGTGGACTAAGCTTTCCTCTAACCCCGAATCTCATCACATCCTTGGTTGGTGATACCCTTAAGAAAACATGATCCCCAACCTGAAATTCTAACTCTCTCCTTCTGACGTCAGCATAACTCTTCTGCCTGCTCTGAGCTGTACGAAGACGCTCCCTGATCAAATGCACCTTGTCAACTATCTGCTGGATCAGCTCAGGGCCTAGCAATTTCCTTTCCCCTACGTCATCCCAACATAAAGGAGATCTGCACCTTCTACCATACAAAGCCTCAAATGGGGCCATCTGGATACTGGCTTGATAACTATTATTATAAGCAAACTCCACCAAAGATAAGTGGTTATCCCAAGCCCCACCCAAGTCCATTACACAGGCGCGCAACATATCTTCTAGAATCTGAATGGTCCTCTCTGACTGCCCGTCAGACTGGGGATGATAAGCCATACTGAAGTTCAATTTGGTCCCCAAGGCTTTATGAAGACTCTTCCAAAACTGTGATACAAATCTGGTATTCCGGTCAGATACAATAGAGACAGGGATGCCATGGAGTCTCACAATCTGCTCCAAATACAAGCTAACCAATCTGTCACTCGAGACTCCAACTCTGAAAGGTAGGAAATGAGCTGACTTTGTCAGTCTGTCCACAATAACCCAAACAGCATCATTACTTCTGGGAGTTTTGGGCAGACCAGTCACAAAATCCATAGTGATCTTTTCCCATTTCCACTGAGGAATCATCAAAGATTGAAGAGGTCCCGCAGGTTTTTGATGCTCGGCCTTCACCCGCTGACATACTAAGCACTTGGCCACAAACTGAGCAATATCTCTCTTCATCCCTTTCCACCAAAAATTCTCCTTTAAGTCTCTATACATTTTAGTACCACCAGGATGCACAGTATAGGGAGAGTAGTGAGCCTCCCTCAAAATCTCGGCTTTCAACTCCTCATTGCTAGGTACACAAAGTCTGCCTTCAAATCTCAGGGATCCATCATCCATTACATAAAATCCACTCTGATTTCCTGACTGAACAGCAACTTTAATTCTTTGAAGATCTGGATCTTCCATCTGGGAGGACTTAATTCTGTCAACAAGAGTCGGCTGAAGAATAAGTGCAGCAACAAGTCCATCAGACTGCTGTACTCTTAGATCAATCTCCCACCTCTCGAGGTCCTTCAGAATGTGAGGTTGGGAGGTAAGTATAGCAGCTAACTCAGAAGAGGTCTTCCTACTCAAAGCATCAGCCACAATATTAGCCTTCCCTGAATGATAATGTAGATTCAGATCATAGTCCTTCAGAAGTTCCAACCACCTCCTCTGCCTCAAATTGAGCTCCTTCTATGTGAAGATATATTTAGACTCTTATGGTCTGTATACACATCACACGACACCCAATAGAGATAATGCCGCCAAATCTTCAAAGCAAAAACCACAGCAGCTAATTCCAGATCATGAGTAGGATAGTTCTGCTCATAAGGCTTTAGCTGTCTGGAAGCATAGGCTATCACCTTTCCATTCTGCATTAGAACACATCCCAATCCTTTCCGAGAGGCATCAGTATAAAGTGTGAAACCCTCAGATCCTGTCGGAAGAACAAGGATGGGAGATGACACCAAACACTGCTTTAACTCCTAAAAACTTTTCTCACACTCCTCTGACCAGTCAAACTTCACTCGTTTTTGGGTTAAACGAGTTAGGGGTAGAGCGATGCGAGAGAAGTCTTCCACAAATTTTTGATAATACCCGACTAGCCCCAAGAAGCTTCTGACTTCAGCCACATTGGAAGGTCAGCTCCAGCTAATAATAGCTTCAATCTTCTTCGGGTCCACAGAAATGCCATCCGTAGAAATTACGTGACCCAAGAAAGCTACTTGGTCCAACCAAAACTCACACTTCTGCAGCTTGGCATAAAGCTTCTTCTCCCAAAGAGTCTGAAGCACAATCCTCAAGTGATCCTCATGCTCCCTGAGACTCTTAGAATAGATCAAAATATTATCAATAAATACAACCACAAACTGATCCAAGTATGGCCTAAATATTCTGTTCATCAAATCCATGAACGCTGCCGGGGCATTGGTCAAACCAAATGGCATCACCAAAAACTCATAATGGCCATATCTAGATCTAAAAGCTATCTTAGGCACATCCCCATCCTTGACTTTAAGCTGATGATAACCTGACCTGAGATCAATCTTAGAGAACACCCGGGCTCCTTGAAGTTGGTCAAACAAATCATCAATCCTTGGCAAAGGGTACTTATTTCGCACTGTCACCTTGTTGATTTCCCGGTAATCAATGCATAGCCGAAGACTGCCATCCTTCTTCTTAACAAATAGAACTGGAGCACCCCAAGGAGAAGCACTAGACCTGATAAATCCCCGATCTAGGAGTTCCTGCAATTGGTCCTTTAACTCTTTTAGCTCAACCGGGGCCATATGATAAGGGGCCTTGGATATAGGTCCAGTTCCAGGAATCAAATCAATGGAGAACTCAACCTCCCGGTCAGGGGGAAATTCTGATAATTCATCCAGAAAGACATCAGGGAATTCTCTAACTATAGGAATATCCTCCAACTTGGCCTCTTTCTTTTGAAGATCATCAATAACAGCAAGAAATCCTTGGCCACCACTCCTCAGATACTTTTCAACCTGTAGTGCCAAAATAAACACTGAGGTTAGAAATTTTTGGCCACCAGTAAAACTAAATTCAGGCTGACAAGGAATTTTGAAGTTGACGATCTTCCTTAAACAGTCTACAGAAGCATGATAGGAAGCTAACCAATCTATGCCAAGGATAACATCAACGAATTTTAGTGGAAGGATAATAAGATTGGCATTCAGTTTCCTATCCTCAATGACAATCAAGCAGAATTTGCATATAGTATCAACTTTCATAGTATCACCTGTAACCCCCCATAAATTATCATGGGGGAATGTAACTCTTAGTAATTACTTCTGGAGACACCTGGCATCCCGGGGAAAACCTTCTTGGCGTTAGACTTTTGACATGACGTTAAGGCCCTTTATTTGACGAACGCCCTGACTTGACGATTGAATGGTATGACGTTAAGGCCCTTTATTTGACAAACGCCCTGACTTGACAATTGAATGGCCTAGTCGTCGCGCGTCTTTTGAGTGCACCGAAGCGTTGCATTAGGGGATTATTTATATGATGGAGGGGGGACTCCCTCCATCATCCTGGCGTTCGCTTCCATGCTTCCATCAGGTAATCCCCTGCCTCTCAGAGAGCCTGAGAGAGAGAGAAAGAGAGAGAGTATCAGGAGAGAGGAAGAGAGAGAGAGAGACAGCGGGAGAGAGAGAAAGCAAGCGGGAGAGAAAGAAAGAGAAAGCGAGCGAGAGAGAGAGAGCAGAGAGACAGAGAGATCGAGGGGGATAGTGTAGTAGTGAACCCGGTCGTCCCCCTTGGTTCAGGCCCGGCGGCGTGCTCACCGCCGTGCCAGACCTGATACTTGGCCGACGACCCCGCCGGCGCCGGAGGAGGCATCCGGCGGAGTGGTGGCGGTGAAAGAGGAGAGAGAGAGGGCCAATCGGCCTCTCTCTCATGGGGTGACGGAAGCCAAACCGACTTCCGTCGGTTGGTTCAGGCCCGGCGGCGTGCTCGCCGCCTCGCCGGCCTGAGCTCCGGGCTGGTGCCTCCACCGGCGCCGGGCGTGCGTCCGGGGAGGTCCGGCCGGCCATGGTGGCCGGCCGTGTCGCCGGCACTGTTGGAGCCGTGCGGACGATTAGAGAGAAATTGAAGAAATTAAAGATGAATTGAGTGAATTGATGAGGATGGATTCAAGGGGGAGGCAAGTCACGACGACAGCCGGCTCCGGTCCGGCCAATGGTGGCCGGACCGCCCCCAATTTCGCCGGAGAAGTCGCTGGCATGGTGACAGCCCGAACGGATGAAATTGGAGAGTGAAAAGATGATTTAGAAAGAATATAGAGGAGTGTGGCCGGCCGCGGCAGCGGCGGCTCTGGCCCGGCCTCCGGTGGCCGAACCGCCGTGGATTCGGCTGGCGGCGGCCCTGGCTGCCGGCATCTATTCAATCCCCTGTTTCGGAAGAAATAGGGGATCGGGTGATAAAAGGCTGAACCGGGCCTGCTGGGCCAGCCGGTTCAGGCCTTTTGGGCTGTGCAGCATAGGTAGTTTGGGCTGGTTTTGGGCCCTGTAACGGGCTGGGTTTAGAAAAATATTTATATGGCTAGAATCTTGGTGAATTCTAGTTTCATGGGGTATTTTACTTCCCCAATTGGGTGTGTATAGTGGGAGATATTCGAGCCCAAAGTAGGGCCTGTGAGCTAGTCTGGGTAGAAATCCTAAGGGTCATTTTAATATTCTTTACTAATAAATTAATTGTGTAAATGATCCTGTAGGTGCTCAGACATCTGACTAGCTTATTTATACTTGTTGGATTGCGTGCGGAGGTAAGTAAGCCAGTTATCAGTTTATTAAGTAATTTATTTCAGGATATGCATAGTTAAATTGTGAATTGTTATTGGCTAAATTTGTAAGTAGATGAATATATGAATACATGCCATTTATGTACTATGATTTCATGTGTGGATGCTATGCATAAGAGATGCAGTTATTATGCATGTGAGATGCTGTTGCTGTTGCTATGCATGTGAGATGCTGTTGCTATGCATGTGAGATGCTGTTGCTATGCATGAGAGATGCAGTTAGTATGACATTGATGTGATATATTATCCAGTAAGTATAATCCACTGTTTTGCTATATGATTGATGTATTGATGTATTGATGTGATGTGAGGTACTGTTATGTGTCGCCGCGGCTCTCCTTTATCATGTCATATCCTAGTATTTTGACCCTACTTCAGTAGGGGGGATACTGGTTGATACATTATGGTATTTCGACCCTACTTCAGTAGGGGGGATACTGGTTGATACATTATGGTATTTCGACCCTACTTCAGTACGGGGATACTGGTTGGTACATTATGGTATTTCGACCCTACTTCAGTAGGGGGGATACTTGTTGGTACATTATGGTATTTCGACCCTACTTCAGTAGGGGGGATANATTATTGGCGTGACCCTGGTATCTTGACCTTTTAGTAGGGGGATACTTCTAGGGAATGCTTGTTGATACATTATTGGCGTGACCCTGGTATCTTGACCTTTCAGTAGGGGGATACTTCTAGGGAATGCTGTTGATACATTATTGGCGTGACCCTGGTATCTCGACCTTTAGTAGGGGGATACTTCTAGGGAATGCTTGTTGATACATTATTGGCGTGACCCTGGTATCTTGACCTTTCAGTAGGGGGATGCTTTAGGGAATGCTGGTGGTACACTATTGAGATATCGCAGGGCCGTGGGTCACATTTACAGTTACCATTGAGAGTATAAACAGTGGGTTTACTTACATTGCATGTCTGAGTAATTGTGAAATGTTTATGCATGCAGATCATTTATATGCTTATTGATTGCTATGCTATGATTTGACTGTATAACATGGTTTACTTACTGAGTGTAAGCTCACAAAATTCTTACAATGTTTTTATCAGAGCCACGAGGTTGAGATGGATTGGTGGGGTGATGGATCTTCTATTAATAAAGCAAGACCATTATTTGTTGTAGCCCCAATATTTCATATGTGTAGGGCTTGATGCCCAGACTTTATTATTGTGGTGTGTAAGGGTGTTAGCCCAAACTTTTATTAATGTATTGACTTGGTTTTATTATAATGATGCTTTATGTTGAAAAATTTTATGACGCCTTGCGTGCCCGGCACGCGGCGGGTTGTCACCCTAGCCCGATATTTGGGTCTGGGGCGTGACAGCTTATATGGTATCAGAGCTTAGGTTATGACCCTAGGACACAGATATATTGACATGATAGGTTTTGACCCTAGGGACACTGACATATGGACATGATAACAATAGAGAACATATTTGACATTATACTTAGAGACACCTGACATTTTAGTTTATGATGATATTAACCACATTTAATTTAACAGGATAGTATGGCTCGTACTAGGAGCCAACTGTATGAGGAGGACTCTCTGGCCGGTAATGCTGATCAGCCGGTGGGTCAAGGGACTACTGGAGGTTCGGCTCCTGCCAACCCAGTAGGAACTGAGCACCAGCAATTCCAGTCCGAGATGCTTCAAGCTCTCTCGGGTATGGCGCAGTCTATGAGGGACATGCAGCATCAGATTCAGCAGGCTTTGACCACTCAGTCTACACCCCCTTCTGCTCCGACACAGACTACCCTTCCTGTTCCGCAGCTGCAGCCGACCTTACCCACTCCATCGGCACCGCCGACCCAGTCTGCTTTATCTCAATCCTGGGTGGGGAACGGCCGTAGCTTTGCAGATTTCAAGAAGTTTGCCCCTGCTCCTTCTCTGGTTCTAGTAACCCTATTGATGCTGAGAGATGGGTGCGTGATATGGAGAAGGCCTTCATGGCCCATGGTAGTCAGGAGATGGAGAGGATCAGATTTGCTACTTATCTCCTTCAAGGGGAGGCTTATGATTGGTGGTTATTAGAGGAGCAGCGTCGGGGTGGTCAGACTATTTCTTGGGAACAGTTTAAGGAGGTATTCTTCGATAAGTACTTTCCCAGGAGTATGCAGAGGAGGATGGAAACAGAATTTCTCAAGTTGGAGCAAAGGAATCTCTCGGTGGCCCAATATGAAGCTGAATTCACCAGGCTGGCCCGTTTTGCTCCAAGTATAGTATCTAATGAAATGGCCAAGATCGCCCGTTTCACGGAGGGACTTCGACCCAGGCTGATGCAGGCGGTCAACGCATTTGAGCTTCCCACTTATAGTGCCGTGGTGAATAAGGCCTTAGTAATTGAGAGAGATATGAATACTGTTCAGAGGGATTGGGAGCAGCAGAAGAAGAGGAAAGGGCATAATGCTAGTCAGCCCCCAGCTCATGCCAAGAAGAGAGGTGTACCCCAGGCCCCAGGAGGACAACCAAATAGAGAGGCTCTCTGTTATCGCTGTGGGAATTTCCACCCGGGGAAACCTTGCCGTGGAGTGACCTGGTGCCTGTTTCTCCTGTGGAAAGACTGGCCATAAGAGAGCCACATGTCCTCTTCGACAGAACCAGCTGCCATCTTCCAGTCAAGGAGCGATTCAGCAGCAGCAGCAGCCACCGAGGACTCAGGGAAGGGTCTTCGCCCTCACTCAGCAGGATGCTGCCGCTTCTAATTCTGTGGTGACAGGTATACCAATATTTCACATCTAGCGTTACATTCTTATCCTGTGCAATGGATTAATAACTAGTTAGACATTATATTCTTGTTGTTAAATGAAATTCATTTATGTCCAGGAATGATTATGATAGGCAATGATTATGCTCAGACTCTAATTGATCCGGGTGCCACGCATTCATTTATATCTGACACCTACCTTGGCAAGAATGCATCATTGACACCTGAATCTCTAGACCATGAGTTACACATTGCCTTTCCAAATGGTGATACTATGAAAGTTGATACTATATGCAAATCCTGCCCGATTATCATTGAGGATAGGAAACTGAATGCCAATCTTATTGTCCTTCCTTTGAAATTCGTTGATGTTATCCTTGGCATGGATTGGTTAGCTTCCTATCATGCTTCTGTAGACTGTTTCAGAAAGATAGTCAACTTCAAGATTCCTTGTCAGCCCGAATTTAGTTTTACTGGTGGCCAGAAACTTCTAGCCTCAGTGCTTATTTCGGCACTACAGGCTGAAAAATATCTGAGGAGTGGTGGCCAAGGATTTCTTGCTGTTATTAGTGATCTTCAAAAGAAAGAGGCCAAGTTGGAGGATATTCCTATAGTTAGAGAATTCCCTGATGTCTTTCCAGATGAATTATCAGAGTTGCCCCCTGACCGAGAGGTTGAGTTCTCCATTGATTTGATTCCTGGAACTGGACCTATATCCAAGGCCCCTTATCGCATGGCCCCGGTTGAGCTAAAAGAGTTAAAGGACCAATTGCAGGAACTCCTAGATCGGGGATTTATCAGGCCTAGTGCTTCTCCTTGGGGTGCTCCAGTTCTATTTGTTAAGAAGAAGGATGGCAGTCTTCGGCTATGCATTGATTATCGGGAAATCAATAAGGTGACAGTGCGGAATAAGTATCCTTTGCCGAGGATTGATGATTTGTTTGACCAACTTCAAGGAGCCCGGGTATTCTCTAAAATTGATCTCAGGTCGGGTTATCATCAGCTTAAAGTCAAGGATGAGGATGTTCCTAAGACAGCTTTCAGATCTAGATATGGCCATTATGAGTTTTTGGTGATGCCATTTGGTCTGACCAATGCCCCGGCAGCGTTCATGGATTTGATGAACAGAATATTTAGGCCATACCTGGATCAGTTTGTAGTTGTATTTATCGATGATATTCTGATCTATTCTAGAGATCTCAGGGAGCATGAGGATCACTTGAGATTAGTGCTTCAGACTCTTCGGGAGAAGAAGCTTTATGCCAAGCTGCAGAAGTGTGAGTTTTGGTTGGACCAAGTAGCTTTCTTGGGTCACATTATTTCTGCGGAGGGCATTTCTGTAGACCCGAAGAAGATTGAAGCTATTACTAACTGGAGCCGACCTTCCAATGTGGCTGAAGTCAGAAGCTTCTTGGGGCTAGCCGGATACTATAGGAGATTTGTGGAAGACTTCTCTCGCATCGCTCTACCCCTAACTCGTTTAACCCAGAAACGAGTGAAGTTTGACTGGTCAGAGGAGTGTGAGGAAAGTTTTCAGGAGCTAAAGCAGCGTTTGGTGTCAGCTCCCATCCTTGTTCTCCCGACAGGATCTGAGGGTTTCACACTTTATACTGATGCCTCTCGGAAAGGATTGGGATGTGTTCTAATGCAGAATGGAAAGGTGATAGCCTATGCTTCTAGACAGCTAAAGCCTTATGAACAGAACTATCCGACTCATGATCTGGAATTAGCTGCGGTGGTTTTTGCTTTAAAGATTTGGCGGCATTATCTCTATGGGGTGTCGTGTGATGTGTATACAGACCATAAGAGTCTAAAGTATATCTTCACACAGAAGGAGCTCAATTTGAGGCAGAGGAGATGGTTGGAACTTTTGAAGGACTATGATCTGAATCTACATTATCATCCAGGGAAGGCCAATGTTGTGGCTGATGCTTTGAGTAGGAAGACCTCTTCCGAGTTAGCTGCTATGCTTACCTTCCAGCCTCACATTCTGAAGGACCTCGAGAGGTGGGAGATTGGACTGAGAGTACAGCAGTCTGATGGACTTGTCGCTGCACTTATTCTTCAGCCGACTCTTGTTGACAGAATTAAGTCCTCCCAGACGGAAGATCCAGATCTTCAAGGAATTAAGGTTGCTGTTCAGTCAGGAGATCAGAGTGGATTTTATGTAATGGATGATGGATCCCTGAGATTTAAAGGCAGACTTTGTGTGCCTAGCAATGAAGAGTTGAAAGCAGAAATTTTGAGAGAGGCTCACTACTCTCCCTATACTGTGCATCCTGGTGGTACTAAGATGTATAGAGACTTAAAAGAAAATTTTTGGTGGAAAGGGATGAAGAGGGATATTGCTCAGTTTGTGGCCAAGTGCTTAGTATGTCAGCGGGTGAAGGCAGAGCATCAAAAACCTGCGGGACCTCTTCAATCTTTGATGATTCCTCAGTGGAAATGGGAAAAGATTACTATGGATTTTGTAACTGGTCTGCCCAAAACTCCCAGGAGTAATGATGCTTTTGGGTTATTGTGGACAGACTGACGAAGTCAGCTCATTTCCTACCCTTCAGAGTTGGAGTCTCGAGTGACAGATTGGCTAGCTTGTATTTGGAGCAGATTGTGAGACTCCATGGTGTTCCTGTTTCTATTGTATCTGACCGGGACACCAGATTTGTATCACAGTTTTGGAAAAGCCTTCATAAAGCCTTGGGGACCAAATTGAACTTCAGTACGGCATATCATCCCCAGTCTGATGGGCAGTCAGAGAGGACCATTCAGATTCTAGAGATATGCTACGTGCCTGTGTAATGGACTTAGGTGGGGCTTGGGATAACCACTTATCTTTAGTGGAGTTTGCTTATAACAATAGTTATCAAGCCAGTATTCAGATGGCCCCATTTGAGGCTTTGTACGGTAGGAGGTGCAGATCTCCTTTGTGTTGGGATGACGTGGGGGAAAGGAAATTGCTAGGCCCTGAGCTGATCCAACAGACAGTTGACAAAGTGCAATTGATCAGGGAGCGCCTTCGCACAGCTCAAAGCAGGCAGAAGAGTTATGCTGACGTCAGGAGGAGAGAATTAGAATTCCAGGTTGGGGATCATGTTTTCTTAAGAGTATCACCAACCAAGGATGTGATGAGATTCGGGGTCAGAGGAAAGCTTAGTCCACGCTATATTGGACCCTTTGAGATCTTGAGTAGAGTTGGGGAGGTTGCTTACAGCTTAGCACTGCCTCCGATCTTATCTGGTGTTCATAATGTATTCCATGTATCCATGCTGAGGAAATATGTTTCAGATCCCAGTCATGTCATAGATTATGAACCTATTCAATTGAGAAAGGATTTGTCGTATGAGGAGCATCCTGTGCGTATTGTGGACCGCAAGGATCAGATTCTGAGGCGTCGTACCATCCCTTATGTAAAAGTTCAGTGGAATAATCACTCTGAGAGGGAGGCTACTTGGGAGCTGGAGGAAGAAATTAAAAAGAAGTATCCTCATTTATTTGAAGGTAAATTTTCTACCTAAGATTATTGACTTTTGATTAGTTAATTGATCCGTAGTTATGGAGTTATTTCAACCAATTGATCCGTAGTTATGGAGTTATATTTCAATTTCGAGGCCGAAATTTTTATAAGGAGGGGAGGATGTAATACCCGGTTCCGGTTCCTGTGAACCAGGTTCGGGTTTGGCACTGGTTGTGCAACGCTCCTTTTTAACTGAGCGTTTCATTTGCACAGACCTTTAACCCGATGCGTTACACAAGAGGCATTATATATGTAATGGAGGAGGGGGCTTCCTTCATCAGCTTGGCATCGGTTTTCCCTTCAGGTAATTTTCCCAGATCTACTGAGAGAGAGAGAGAGAGAGAGAGAGATAGAGTATCAGGAGAAAGAAAAGAGAGAAGAGAGAGAGACAGCGGGACAGAGAGAAGAAATGGCCGGTGGATCCCGTTGGTTCAGGCCCGGCGGCGTGCTCGTCGCCGCGCCGGGCCTGATACTTGGCCGGCGACCCCGCCGGCGCCGGGGAAGGCGTCCGGCGGGGTGGTGGTGGAGAGAGAGAGAGAGGGAGGGCCAATTGGCCCTCCTCTCGCGCGGTGGCGGAAGCCGGTTCCGGTTGGTTCGGGCCCGGCGGCGTGCTCGCCGCCTCGCCGGGCCCGAGGCTTGGACTGCCGCCTCCACCGGCGCCGGGCGTGCGTCCGGTGGAGGTCCGGCCGGCCATGGTGGCCGGCCGAGCCGCCGGCACACTTCCGTGCCGCGCGGAGGAATTAGAGAGAGAGTGAGAAATTGAGGGGGAGGGAAGGGATTTGGCGGCCGGCCGCGGCGGCGGCCGGCTCGGCCCGGCCACCGGCGGCCGGGCCGCCCTCAATTTGGCCGGCGGCGGCCCCGGCCGCCGGCCATGTCCCCGTCCCCTGTTCGGTGAAACAGGGGATCGAGGAGGGAGATAGATTTGAACCGGGCCGGCTGGGCCGGCCGGTTCAGGCCTTTTGGGCCGTGCAGTGAGCGGACTTCGGGCTGGATTTTGGGCCCCGTAACGGGTCGGGATTAGAAAAATAAATATATGGCTAGAATCGGGGTGAATTCTAGTTTCATGGGGTAATTTTACTTCCCCATTCGGGTGTGTAGCGGGAGATATTCGAGCCCAAAGTAGGGCCCGTGAAATAGTTTGGGTAGAAATCCTAAGGGTCAATTTAATATTCATATTCTAATAGATTAATTGTGTAATGATCCTGTAGGTACTCAGACATCCGAATAGCTGTTATATACTCGTTGGATTGCGTACTGAGGTAAGTAAGCCAGTTATCAGTTTATTAAATAATTTAGTTCAGGATATGCGTAGTTAAATTGTAAATTGCTATTGGCTAATTGTGTAAGTAGATGAATACTATGAGATCATGTGTGGATGCTATGCATGTGAGATACTGTTGCTATGCATGTGAGATGCTGTTGCTATGCATGTGAGATGCAGTTATTATGCATGATGCATGAGAGATGCAGTTGCTATGCATGAGAAATGCAGTTAGTGTGACATTGATGTGATATATTACATGCAATTGTTCAGTAAGTATAATCCACTGTTTTACTACATGATTGATGTATTGATGTATTGATGTGATGTGAGGTACTGTTATGTGTCGCCACGGCTCTCCTTTATCATGACATAGCGTGACCCTGGTATCTTGACCCTTTCAGTAGGGGGGATACTTCTAGGGAATGCTGGTTGATACATTATTGGCGTGACCCTGGTATCTTGACCCTTTCAGTAGGGGGGATACTTCTAGGGAATGCTGGTTGATACATTATTGGCGTGACCCTGGTATCTTGACCCTTTCAGTAGGGGGGATACTTCTAGGGAATGCTGGTTGATACATTATTGGCGTGACCCTGGTATCTCGACCCTTTCAGTAGGGGGATACTTCTAGGGAATGCTTGTGGATACATTATTGGCGTGACCCTGGTGTCTTGACCTTTCAGTAGGGGGATGCTTTAAGGGAATGCTGGCTGGTACACTATTGAGATATCGCAGGGCCGTGGGTCGCATTTACAGTTACCATTGAGAGTGTAAACAGTGGGTTTACTTACATTGCATGTCTGAGTAATTGTGAAATGTTTATGCATGCAGATCATTGATATGCTTATTGATTGCTATGCTATGATTTAACTGTATAACATGGTTTACTTACTGAGTGTAAGCTCACAAAATTCTTACAATGTTTTTATCAGAGCCACAAGGTTGAGGATGGATTGGTGGGGTGATGGATCTTCCATTGAATAAAGCAAGACCATTATTCTGTTGTAGCCCCAATATTGCATATGTGTAGGGCTTGATGCCCAGACTTTGTTATTGTGGTGTGTAAGGGTGTTAGCCCAAGACTTTTATTAATGTATTGACTTGGTCTTTATTATAATGATGCTTTATGTTGAAAAAATTTTATGACGCCTTGCGTGCCCGGCACGCGGCGGGTTGTCACCCTAGCCCGATATTTGGGTCTGGGGCGTGACAGCTTCCCTACCACATAATGGGCAAGTAGGCAGAATACTCATGCCTCTCACGGAGAGCAGGGAACAAGTAGGAATTCATTTGTTTTCATCATCTACTGTGATTTCTAAACTAAACGAGTCGCTTCAATTTATCTTAGCATTAGGATTCTTCCGCAGGGTGAAGATTTGACTGGGTATAAAGTGCATCTTAGTATTGATACATCAAAGATGCTTAAAATCGAGTTGAACGAAGGCCAAATCTTTCTCTCTCTCTAATCTAATTTCCCTCATTGATGGCCACCTTACTTCATCTAGATTTTTTAATTATATTATTAGATGTATTAATATGAGTAAACGGAGATCGATTGTGTTGCCGTGGAAATCCGTTCTTCGACTCGGGTGCGCTTCCGGCTTCGGGTCCAAACTCCAATCTCGACGTCCGGGGGTAGAACCTGCAAGACAGTCCACGCTCGCAAAGGATTTCCTTGGGGTTGTCCTCTACGGGGAACCCTCGGACGCCCAAGTTAGTGGAGATTCACAGCAGCCATATGTGAGGAGAAAGATTCTTCTATCCGGGGTAGAACCTGCAAGACAGTCCACGCTCGCAAAGGATTTCCTTGGGTTGTCCTCTACGGGGAACCCTCGGATGCCCAAGTCAGTGGAGATTCACAGCAGCCATATGTGAGGAGAAGATTTTTCATAGAAGAATCTTTCTCCAAGCTCTCGATCGGAGCTTTAATGGAGTGATCGATTCCGTAAAGCCAAGTGAAGGTGTAAGGTAATTTGTGTGTACCTGAGAGGTTGAAGTGCTGTGGTATTTATAGAGGATCACCTGATTTCCTGGGCGCATCGTGGGGGCCGAAAGTTGTTATGATTCGAAACTGATTCGAATAGAGTTCGTTACGAGATTAGTAGGATTTGTATCTTGTCAGTTAGAGGATTGACAGCTAGGAGAGCTGGCTAATGCCTTGGGATTCCACGATTGCGTAGGCTCTAGGCCACTCCCGTTGATCCTAGGCCACTTCTCGATATAATTCTCTGTTCAGAATCTTATTCTGTTTTAGCAAATAGGGACTCTCCCGTTCTGGATTCCGCAGAGGTATTTTGAATGTTGTTGTTGGCCTGGATGAGGAATAGCTTGATTTTCCGAAGTGTAAAATGGATCGGCTCGGATGACCGAGGAATAAGGATGGCTCGGCTCGGACGACCGAAGTATAAGGATAGTTCGGGTTACCGAGGAATAAGGATGGCTCGGCTCAGATGGCCGAAGCATAAGGATAGCTCGGATTACCGAGGAATAAGGATGGCTCAGCTCAGATGGCCGAAGCATAAGGATGGTCTGGATTGTCAGGGTGATCCGACTTCATCAAAGCTGATTTGACCTTGTCACTAGAATGTCACGCCAGCTGGCCAGCTGGCAAGTAGGGTGTTTGGATTGGGCGCGACCTCATTGCTAATATGAGCGATCAATAATATAATAATGATTTTACCCCTCATCACATGCCCCCCACTCCCTAGTCCGAAGTGTAATTTTGGATATAGGGAGTAGAATTCTAGAGCAATCTTATTTGGGGGATTCAAAAAGGCGGGCAATGATGATCTCGTAAATGATGGGCCGTTGTTTCGTCATCATTTTTTGCCATGGCTCGAGAAAAAGATGCCTAGTTTATCGCAAGCTACGATTGTGGGAGCTCCACGTGGCGGGACTCCTTTATTTCTGGCACCCGTATCGGGGCCTTTGGCATCTAGGGCTTTCTTTCTGAAGCGCTTATTTAAAGATGGCTGGGGTGGCATTCCTTCTGCAATGCCCCTTTGTCCCTACCGCAAAGATTTTTTGCTCCTTTGTGCCCTTGCCTGTCTGTTCGTGTCTTACCCCCTGTTTAGCCAATATGAGTGGCCCAGGCAATGTTGCTTCTGAGGTAACCCTAGAGGATCTGTGTAGGGTCCGTCGCCAGTACAGAGTTCCTCTGGATGTAGCCTTTTTCCTTTTTTCTGCATTATTTCGAGGATATTTAGTTTGAAGGAGTCCGATAGATCGAAGGGAGTCTGATCCCGAGATGAGGGCGCCTCTTGAGCACCTCGTTGCTATTTATTGACCCTCCTCGGCGAGGGGGCACAACCCTTCGTTTCCAGCGAGCACCCACCGAGGCGGTGACGCGTGGCGTGTTTTTGCGATAGTTACGTTGGAATTGATAGCTCGGGCGATCGAAATACCTGCCAGAAGTAGTTTAAATACAGATGGGGGATGACATCGCTAATCGCTTCTTCTGTTGACCTCCCAAAATTTAGGATAGTAGGATGGCTTCTGAAAATGAAGGAGGGTCAACTAGGGCGCCAGATAACGGCGCTAATGGCCGTGGGGGGCAGGCCCTTCCGCGAGGAGGTCCCCACCGGAGCCGCGTTCCGGTAACTATCGATAGGGAGGACCTATTGTTGATGCTTGCGGTGCGTGGCCGACTCCGGAAGATGGTCAAAGAATACTTGGCCGTCTCCACGAGGGAGCACGAGCTCCTTAGTCGGATCAACAGTCAGCTGGAAGGGAAAGTGGTGACTCTCCAGCAATAAATGGCTATTCTTACCGCCGAGCTAAGTTTACGGTGTGGGGAGAGCTTGGCATCGCCCGGTGGAGACAATAAGCCCCGTTGAGGGCTCATGTATCTTTTTCTATTCTTTTTATTTTTTCCTTTTATGATGAATAAAAAAGAGTTTTTGCAACTTTCGTGTTTGCTGCCATCTTTGAAATGTTCGTTCTCATCATGTGAGTTTTACAAATGAGCTACCCCCCTGGGGAATCTCTGGTTATCTTATTGAGACTAAGGTACGGTTTCCTTGTTTTAGCCTAGGTAAGGGGAACTCATGAGTTTCAGTTGGAGTATATATATCACTCGGTTTTGCCAAAGCATAAGGAGCGTCCCGTGAGCATTGGGGCGAGAATAGCTATCTCAGTTTGGATCGGGGAATAAGGGAACGTTCGGTTTTACCGAATCAAAAAGGGATACCTTGGTTTTTTTTTCGAAGTAAGGAAACTATCTCGGCTTTGAGTTGAAGTAAAAGTGATGTCTCGGTTTATACCGAAACATAATAGGTGGTTTGGCTTCGGGCCGAAGCAGGAGGTATCGGCGTGTCTTTGTTGATGAGTACTTGGCGTCTGCGCCTTTTTTATTACTCTGCCAGTGCCTTGTCTTTTTCAAGGTGGGTTGGCTTTCTTTTTGCCGAGATGGATAAAATAGCTTTGTAACTTGCCAAAGGATGCTTCGTTACTTGCCTAAGTCATTTACCCCATCGGTCCTCTCCAACGCGGGTCTTTTTAACGTGCGAGATAAGCATTCGCTCGCCATTGGAGGGCATCGTTTTCACCAGGTGATTTTCCAGGCCCGCCCGTATCTCAAGGACCTGCAAACGATTTCCTGCATTTAAAGCTCTTGATTCAAGATCAGGGGAAAATCTTTTTCCTTGCGTCATGGTCTGAGAAATGCGTTCGGTGCACTTTGAAAAGCGTCCTTTTTATCCTGAGCTACCGCGTGGCAGTGTAGCCAGGGCATTTTGAATCCCGGGGCTTTTTGCTTCAATGCCTGCTCCTAGTCTGTTTGCCTATAAAATGGGGAGTGCGGGCCGTGTTAGGTTGTCTCCCAAGGCCTTCCCTTCCTGTAAGTTGTAAGAGTTTTCATGGCGTCTATTTCATTGAGGTTGGGAGTGGAGAGTCTGAGCTTTCCTTTAACTCTGGTAGAATGATAGCGGGCGACTCTTTATTGGCAGGCCGCCATGCGGATCCGGGCTTTCTCCCTGACTTCTTCTATCAAGTCAAGATCAGTTGGAGTTGTTCATCATTAGATTCTTCCGAGTAGCCTTCGGTGCAAGGAGAGGGGAGCCCGACCTCCATGGGAATAACCGCTTCTGTGCCGAAAGCCATCTTGAAGGGAGTCTGGCCCGTGGGAGTCCTCTTAGTGGTTCGGTATGCCCACAGCACATGATGGAGCTCCTCTGCCCATCTGCCTCGTGCTTGGTTGAGCCGAGCTTTAATTCCTTGCATGAGAGTTCGGTTAGTTACCTCGGCTTCTCCATTAGCTTGAGGATGCCCGACCGAAGTTAGGCGATGGAGAATGCCATGATCTTCACAGAACTCCCAAAACTTGGGATTGTCGAACTGCTTCCCTTTGTCGGTGATGATAGTGTGGGGAAGGCCAAAACGGCTAATGATGGACCTCCATACGAAATCCTTAGCTCGAGCCTCTGTTATCTAGGCGACTACTTCAGCTTCAACCCACTTAGTAAAATAATCAATTGCAACAAATAAAAACTTCCTTTGTCCCGTTGCGAGGAGGAAAGGGCCAAGAATATCCATTCCCCACTTGGCGAAAGGCTAGGGGGATGATATGGAAGTCAGGTGGGTAGATGGGAGCCTCTGGATATTTGAGTGTCGTTGGCATGCATCACAGGCTCGGACAAGGTCATCTGCATCCTTCTGCATTGTCAGCCAATAATATCCTTGGCGTAGCACTTTATGGCATAGGGAGCGACTGTCGAGGTGGTTGCCACAAATGCCTTCATGAACCTCATGAAGAGCATAATTGGCTTCTGATGGACAGAGTCATTTGAGCAATGGCATGAAGAAGGGTCGCTTATACAGCCGATCATCGATCAGGACATAGTGAGACAACTGCATCTTTAGCCTCCTCGCTTCTCTTCTATCAGTGGGTAGCAGCCCTTCTTTGAGATACTTGTGCAGGGGGTTTATCCAGGATGGTTCAGTGTCAATTTGCATCATCTGATCACTGTCGGTGATGCTGGACTTCTCCAGGATTTCCAAGTGGAAACTCCATTCAAGGTCCATTGAGTCCGTTGTCGTCAGACGAGACAGAAGGTCGGCGTCCGCATTTTCAGCCCTTGGGACCTGGATGATCTTAAATTCATTGAAACAAGAAGATAGATCGCGCACCTTCTGAAGATATCGAATCATGTTCGGTTCTCAAGCTTCAAATTCGCCTCGTACCTGGCCTGCCACTAATTGAGAGTCAGTGTAGGCATTTAGTTTTTCAACTTTGAGCTTACGGGCGATGTGGAGCTTGGTAAGCAGGGCCTCATATTCTGCTTCATTATTTGAGGCTGAGAAGGAGAAGCGGATGCCATATTCAAAAGTAGCACCCTTCGGGCTGGTGAGGACCAGATCGGCACCAAAACCGCTTGCACTGGAGAATCCGTCGGTGTGAAGTAACCATAGAGCACAAGTCTTTGGTTGCCCAGGGGTGTCTGGAGTAGAACCATCTTTGGGCACGGTGCATTCGAGGAGGAAATCCACCAGGACCTGAGCTTTGATGGCCGGACGAGGCTGGTACTGAATGTCATGCTTGCTTAGTTCGACGGCCCACTTGGTCATTCTCCTCGATGCTTCCGGACGATGGATGATTGCCTTGATGGGTTGGTCAGTTAGGACGGTGATGGATGGTGTGCGCTTGGAAGTATGGCCGTAGCTTCCGGACCGATGTTACTAGGGCCAGAACCATCTTCTCCACTCGAGTATACATCGTCTCAGCATCTTTGAGCAATTTGATGACATAATAAATAGGCTTTTGAATTCTGCCCTCTTCTTTGATTAGCACCGAGCCAACAGCATTCTCAGAGACCACGAGGTATAGGCTCAGCGTTTCACCTGGCTTTGGGCTACTGAGGAGAGGAGGCAAGCCTAGGTATTTCTTGAGGTCTTCAAAGGATTTCTGGCAATCTGAGGTCCATTGGAAGTTTTTAGCTGACCGAAGAGCTTTGAAGAAGGGGAGGTACTTTTCGGCTGATCGAGCAATGAAGCGACTAAAGGCCGCTATCCTTTCGATGAGGCGTTGCACGTCCTTGATCGATCCAGGAGGGGCCATCTGTCGCAAGGCCTGGATCTTTTGGGGGTTTGCTTCAATGCCCCGCTGAGAGACCATGAAGCCAAGAAATTTCTAGAG
Source organism: Calamus simplicifolius (assembly GCA_900491605.1). Lineage (NCBI taxonomy): Eukaryota > Viridiplantae > Streptophyta > Magnoliopsida > Arecales > Arecaceae > Calamus > Calamus simplicifolius. The sequence goes on along the minus strand of UESW01003900.1, from coordinate 2,723,543 downwards.
TTGACTCCGAAAGCACATTTGGTAGGGTTGAGCTTCATTTGATACTTCCAAAGCGTCTTGAAGCTCTCCGCAAGGTCCTCGATATGTTGGGATGCTTCCTTGCTCTTCACCAGCATATCGTCAACATAAACCTCCATGTTCCAACCAATTTACTCTTTGAAAACTTTATTGACCAAACTTCGATAGGTGGCACCTGCATTTTCAAACCGAAAGGCATAACTCGGTAGCAATAGATACCTCGGTCGGTGATGAAGGCAATCTTTTCCTCATCTTCGAGCACCATCCGGATCTGGTTGTAGCCTGAATAGGCATCCATAAAGGTCAGCATCTGGTGGCCTGAAGTCGAGTCCACAAGTTGGTCGATTCGGGGGAGAGGGAAGCTATCTTTCGGGTAGGCTTTGTTGAGGTCAGTGAAGTCGATGCAGATCCTTCATTTGCCATTTGACTTTTTCACCATAACCACATTTTCCAGCCAATTGGGATAATTGACTTCTCGGATGAAGTTGGCTTTGATAAGCTTATCCACCTCCTCTTCAATGGCTTTCTGGCGTTCGGGGGCAAAGCATCTTTTCTTTTGCTTGATTGGCTGAACTGTCTCGTCCATACTGAGGCGGTGAACCAAGACATCTGGGCTGATTCCAGGCATGTCTGATGCAGACCTAGAGAAGACATCGACATTTCTCTGACGGAATTTGATTAACTCCTGCCGAGGCTTTTCTTCCGGCTGTGATCCAATCTTTATGGTTTGGTTGGGCCAAACTTTGCTGAGTGGTACTTCCTTCAATTCTTCGGCTGGTTCTCCTCGTTGCTCGATGAAATCCTCTAGAGCATCCAGTCCGTCCACCTCGGGTCTTCTGGACTGAAGGTCGGCGACAAAGTAATGCCGAGCTATAATCTGACTTCCCGAACAATCACCACTCCTCATTCGGTGAGGAACTTCATGGCGAGGTGGGGAATGGAAATGATGGCCTTGAGAGACATCTGTCCCGGCCTGCCAAGAATGGCATTATAAGGAGACCGAAGCTTGATTACAAGGAAGTCATAAGCTCAGTGGCCATACGAGGCCAGGTGCCGGCTCGAACCGTCAGAGTGATGACACTTTTGGGGATTATGGAGTCACCTATGAAGCCCATCAGTGTAGACTCCATGGGTCGAAGACTTTCTACCCAAAATTTTAACCTCATAAAGTACAAAATATTAACGGAGTTTCCGCTATCAATTAGAATCCGGCTTACATTATAATTGTTTAAATTTAGAGATATAACCAGAGCGTCATCATGGGGGTACTGTACCTCCCGAAGGTCTTCATCAGAAAAAGTGAGTTTATCAACTCGAGCTTTCTTTGACGGGCCTTCATTATCGCCTGGCCAGGAGGACGGGGAATCAGCCGCAGCTATCACATTAACATGGCCAATAACTGGAGGGTTCGGCGGTGGGAGTTGGCGAGGTTCAGCCTGGTGATTCACCTCATTGTTCGGCTCAGGAGGCCCTCTGAACGGTCCAGTCTGTCTTGTTGGATCAATCGCTCGATCTCATTCTTGAGCTGCCAACAGTCCTCGGTGTCGTGCCCGTGATCCCGATGAAAGCAGCAGTACTTGGCAGGATCTCTCCGAGCCCCGTTGCCTCGAAGAGGAGGAGGTCGAGGAATCTGGTGCTCGATCTCCATCAGAATCTATGCCCTTAGCATGGTGAGGGGAGTGTAACGATCGAACCTTTAAGCTGGGCTCCGAGTTCGGTCTCGCGGTAGAGGCGAAGGAGCTCTCTAGTACGAGGCGGGCTAATGTGGCGGTAGGGTTGCTGTTTGTCTGGGCCCTTTGCCTCCTTCTTCCTCAGCTATTCAGCTCGAGCTGACCTCCTCGATTCCTCAATCATGGCGTACTTATCCGCCAGGGACATCATGTCTGAAAGGCTCTTCAGGTAATTAACCTCTATAGCTAGGTACAAGTCTTCCTCCTTCGATACCCCTCTGGTCAGGGTAGACATGGCCACCTCGGGGTTGAGATGGTTGACTTCTAGAAGGGCCTTGTTGAAATGGCCAAGGTAGCTCTTCAGCGATTCACCCTCTCTCTGCTTAACTTCAAAGAGAGAATCAGATCTCCGTCGATGGCGATGGCTACTGACGAACTGGCTAATGAGCAAGCAGCTTAGTTCGTCAAAAGAATCAATGGAACCTGGCTTCAAGCCGTTGAACTAGGTTTGGACGGATCCCCTTAAAGTGGAGGGGAAGGCTCGACAGAGAATCGCATCCGACGCTCCATAAAACATCATGATGGACCTGAAGCTGCTTAAATGGTCATCGGGATCGGTGGATCCATGGTACGGCTCGATGGTGGGGAGCTTAACGTGAGGGAAAATCACTTCCCTCATGATCCTTTCGGAGAAGGGGATGCCATGCCCCTCCTTTGGCTGGGACGGAGGGGCTTGTTTGACGGCGTCTAACTCCTGACGCCATTCCTGACGCATCTCCTGCATCTGTTGCCTGATCCCTTTATCCAGAGTGGTAGGAGGGATTGGGCGACAAGAAGACGACAGTGGTGTTGAGTCCTGAGAGGATACCGGGGAGGGAGAGCGAACCCGCCTGGATCTGAGTGGGCTCCTCCCACCAGCTCATTGTAGCGCCGGCCCCACCTTTATGGGCCGACGACCGCAATCCGCCGCCCCAGGCGGATCGGAAGAAGAGATTGCAGGCGGAGCGGGGGCAGAGGCCTCCTCGCAAGGCTGGGAGGCAGGAACGGCAGGGCCAGGGATTGCCTGGAATCCCTGGATTATCTGGGTCAATGCTTGAACCTGCTAAACCAGAGCGGCGAACTGGTCTAGGGTTATCGCCATTGCCGGTGGGGAAGGAGTTTCAGCTGGCGGCGGTAGCGGGGGTGCTACATCACTAATTGGATCAGGCCTTTGAGATGCGGCCTGATCTTGAGCCTCAGAGGTGGCTCTCCTCCGATTGACCATTAGAGGATGCTTCTTCTGGTTTTTTAGTCTTATCTCCTAAATTACAAGTTTATGGGACTTGATGCCCTTCCTCTAGCGCCAATCTGTTGCCGTGGAAATCTGTTCTCCGACTCGGGTGCGCTTCCGGCTCCGGGTCCGAACTCCGATCTCGATGTTCGGGGTGGAACCTGCAAGGCAATCCATGTTCGCAAAGGATTTCCTTGAGGTTGTCCTCTGCGGAAGACCCTCCGATGCCCAAGTCAGTGGAGATTCACAGCAGCCATATGTGAGGAGAAGACTTTTCACAGAAGAATCTTCCTTCAAGCTCTCGATCGGAGCTCTAATGGAGTGATCGATTCCATAAAGCCAAGTGAATGTGTAAGGTAATTTGTGCGTATCTGAGAGGTTGAAGTGCTGTGGTATTTATAGAGGATCACCTGATTCCCTGGGTGCGTCGTAGGAGCCGAAAGTTGTTATGATTCGAAACGGATTCGAATCGAGTTCATTACGAGATCAGTAGGATCTGTATCTTGTCAGTTAGAGGATCGACGGCTAGGAGAGCTGGCTGATGCCTTGGGATTCCAAGATTGCGTAGGCTCTAGGCCACTCCCATTGATCCTAGGCCACTTCTGAGTATGATTCTCTGTTCGGAATCTTATTTTGTTTCAGCGAATAGGGACTCTCCCATGCCGGATGAGGAATAGGTTGATTTTCTAAAGTGTAAAATGGATCGGCTCGGATGATCGAGGAATAATGATGGATCAGCTCGGACGACCGAAGTATAAGGATAGATCGGGTTACCGAGGAATAAGGATGGCTCGGCTCAAGGCCAAAGCATAAGGATGGTCTGGATTATCATGGTGATTCGACTTCATCAAAGCTGATTTGACATTGTTGCTAGAATGTCATGCCAGCTGGCCAGCTGGCAAGTAGGGTGTTTGGATTGGGCGCGACCTCATCGCTGATGTGAGCGATCAATAATACAATGATGATTTTACCCCTCATCACATGCCCCCCACTCCCTAGTCCGAAGTGTAATTTCGGATATAGGGAGTAGAATTCTGGAGCAATCTTATTTGGGGGATTCAAAAAGGCGGGCAATGATGATCTCATAAATGATGGGCCGCTGTTTCGTCATCATTTTTGCCGTGGCTCGAGAAAAAGATGCCTAGTTTATCGCAAGCTACGATTGTGGGAGCTCCACGTGGCGGGACTCCTTTATTTCTGGCGCCCGTATCGGGGCCTTTGGCATCTAGGGCTTTCTTTCTGAAGCGCTTATTTAGAGATGCTGGGGCGGCATTCCTTCTGCAATGCCCCTTTGTCCCTGCCGCAAAGATTTTTCGCTCCTTCTTTGTGCCCTTGCCTGTCTGTTCGTGTCTTACCCCCTGTTTAGCCAATATGAGTAGTCAGCTGGCAAGCAGGGTGTTTGGATTGGGCGCGACCTCATCGTTGATGTGAGCGATCAATAATACAATGACAATTTTATCCCTCATCAGATTGTATCATATAATTTTGGTTCAATTTTTTTTTGTTTTTAATTGTTTAAAGAGTCGAAGTCCCCATATCATATCAAAGGCAGGATAATAATTCAGGTGTATCTTGATTGATCCAAATCAAGATCATCCATATATAAGGAAATTGAAAAATTAATGAGCAAACAATAAACCCACTTTGAATATGAGCCGGCTGCAAAAATTTAAAGAGCTAAACTTGACTTGGAGCTCATGAGACAAGTTGAAATAACTTAAACTAAATTTAGTCGATGCTCAAGCCATCCTGGTACATCTGAGCTGTGCTTGAGCAGGCTGATCCTTGGCTTTGATTCCACTTTGGCTTTGACTTGTTAGCATCTCTGAAGATTGGCGAGCAGTTGATGCAGAATCATTTTGCAACTTATTGGGTTGGGAACATGATGTTCACAATGCTGTTCATTGCGTATTGGATAGCGATTAATATCACAAAGCCCACCTTGCATTGTGAACGCAAGATCCATCCTCCATTTCTTCCTCTGATTCGCTGCTGTGTGTGCCTGTACGTTCGCGGACGGCCGGACAACGATATCGCGAGCCAAGGACGATTGGAGCGCCGCTTGCGACCGTCGGCGCGAAAGCATAGTTCTCCTTTGATTTATATGCATGGAATAATGATCTAAAATCTCGAGATTCTATTCCCGTGAGTCAAGCAGCATGTGATGCATGGCAGGGGATATATTAAACTACAAACTAAATCACCCACGGATTTAGAAAGCCCACAGGCCAACCTAACATTCATCGTCTCGCTGCCAGCTAAACCACCGGTGAAGCTCTGTCTCCATTAGAAAAATTTCAAACCCAAGGCACCAACTCTCCTCCTCCTCCCACCCCTAGCTATAATAGTGACACCAGTACGAACCATCCACCACAAAAACCCTAGCCCCCTTCCCATATATAGTTCCATACCAGCGTCCAAGGCGTTTGTGGGCACTGTAGCAATGGCATCCAAGCCCTCAGCCTCAGCCTCAGCTGCCCTCTTCCTTGCCCTCAATCTCCTCTTCTTCACCCTCACAAGTGCCTGCGGCACCTGCCCCAGCCCAACCCGCAAGCCCCCGAGCCCAACCCCTTCCTCCGGTAGTGGTAAGTGCCCCATGGATACCCTCAAGCTAGGCGTCTGTGCCAACGTGCTGAACGGCCTGATCAACCTCAACCTCGGCAGGCCACCAAGAAGCCCTGCTGCTCTTTGCTCGAAGGCCTCGTCGACCTCGAGGCTGCCGTGTGCCTCTGCACTGCGCTAAAAGCCAACATTCTGGGGATCAATCTCAACCTCCCAATCAACCTTAGCCTGCTTCTTAACTACTGTGGGAAGAAGACCCCCAAAGGCTTCCAGTGCCCTTGAGCATTCAAATTATTCCCCTTCTTTGGTTCGATATGCTGTGTGTGTGGTGGATTCTTTTGAATAATTCCATTGTTTTCTTCCTAACTATCTTTCATGTTTCTCGTATGGAGCTTCTTGGGAGTTCGGTCTTGGTCACTTCTCGTGAGCGCCTTTCAATGTATCGGTGAGGATGGCCATGCCACACCGCCCGAGAAGGTTGTTCGGTTTTTTTATAATGTTGCGATATTGATATGGTGTAGTTCTCATCTTTAATAAAAATGATTTTACTGCATGATTTTAATTTGGGATGCGCATATATATATATATATATATATTGTTGATGCCAACTTATCGTCCTCGAGCGTCCAATCGCCTCTTCCAGCGAGTCTAGGATCTTTCGACGAGCTTCTCGCGCCTCGGAGCCTATAAAAAGTCCCAGGAACCGAAGATTCCGGTGGGGATTCTCCAACGCTCAAGTCAATGCTCTAGACAACAATTGTGAGCTTGAAAAAGCTCGAAAGAGAGAAGAAGAGAGAGGTTTAGAGCTCTCTAAAAGCAAAAATGAGCGTTTAAGAGCATGGTGAGTTATTAGTTACCTCGTCGGGGGTTCCTCTTACCCATTTTATTGATGCTTGAAGTTTGTAAAACTAGCTTGGAATATGTGAGACTAGAGTCTCTGAGACTTGGGCATGATCACTTGTCAGAGCTTATGATGGTGGCAGTAATGGCAGGGCTTGCTTCTTAGTGGCATGTTAGAAGTGCAGGCCATGTCTCGTCAAATATGGGTGGTTGCATAGTTGGCCAGTACTGCTTGGTTTGGATAGCTACTACAGGCTGCTACAGGGCATGGCCGACCGTTACGGCGTTTGCCAGATGTGTCCCCTATGCCACAATTTCGTTGCCCATGTGCGAACAATGATTGGCGAAAAAGTCAAGCACATGGGCCCCACAGTGTAGCAGTTGAGGACGAAGATGAAGCTTGGAGTTGAAGCCGACTATATCCATCGTAAAGCATTGATTATAGAGTACGTGCATGGCATTGTTCATGCCCTTGGATGAGCTCCATAGAAGGCCATGGGTGAACACTTGCATGGCCGAGCACTGTTCATGGCCGAGGCCGAGGCTGAGGGGGCCGAGCACTGTTCATGGCCGAGGTCGAGGCTGAGGGGGCTGAGCACTCTTCATGGCCGAGGCCGAGGCTAAGGGGGCCAAGCACTGTTCATGGCCGAGTAATGTTCATGGCCGAGGCCGAGGCTGAGGAGGCCGAGCACTGTTCATAGCCGAGGCCAAGGCTGAGGGGGCCGAGCACTCTTCATGGCCAAGGCCGAGGCTGAGGGGGCCAAGCAATGTTCATGACCGAGGCTGAGGCTGAGGGGGTCGAGCACTGTTCATGGCCGAGGCCGAGGCTGAGGGGGCTGAGTACTGTTCATGGCCATGGCCAAGGCTGAGGGGGCCGAGCACTGTTTATAACCGAGGCCGAGGCTGAGGGGGCCGAGCACTATTCATGGCCGAGTACTATATATTCATGACCGAGGCCGAGGCTGAGGGGGCCGAGCACTCTTCATGGACGAGGTCGAGGCTGAGGGGGCTACTGTTCATGGGCGAGCACTGTTCATGGCCGAGGCCGAGTCTAAGGGTCCAAGCACTGTTCATGGCGGAGCAGTGCTCATGGCCAAGGTCGAGATTGAGGGGGCTGAGCACTATTCATGGCCGAGGCCGAGGCTGAGGGGGCCGAGCATATTTATGGCCAAGGCCGAGGGGGTATTTTTGCAAGGCCAAGGAGCTATCTTTCAGGGACCAACTCCAGAAATGACTGATCTAACCCTGATGAGATTACTGTTGCCCATGAAACTTATTGGCCCCATCATATATATATATATATATATATATATATATATATATATATATATATATATATATATATATATATGTGTTTATGTATTACATTCAAATATATTCAAATTTGAATTCAATCATCTCATTGATTCATATATAATTTATAAATTTTAAAAAAAATAATTAAAAAAACTTTAAAATCTTATATATTTAAGCATAGAAAAAATGATCAAATTTTAGATTTGGCTACACTTGGATGCAATTATATATATATATATATATATATATATATATATATATATAAGTCATCTTAATCTCTTGATTTGAACGGCACGTGGTGAACATGATGGTACCATAAGGGCAATTGGATCATAGATTTTAGAGCACATATAACATATTTATACTTGCATTTGAAGAAGACAGCTAGCGAGGCACATGCAACAATAAATATCGCATTACCTAAAAAGATGACAACTTCAATAGAATGAATATTTTATATTTTGTAAAAAATAAAAATAAAAAAAAATTTTTATCTTGCTCGCAAGGATGGGGTGGAGATAGAAATTATCTCTATTATGGCCCATCCCATGTCATTTATCCCATACTTACGTACTACAATATCCTTATATATTTAGATATTATTTAGCCTTTTAGTTTAATTTAAAATTTTAATTATTTTAATAATACATAACTTTAAAAGATAAATATTAAATTTATCAGTATACGTAGTAAAAATTTTTCATAATTTTTACTTAAAATTTATATATGTTATTATTGTAAATGGAGCAAGATGGGGACGAAAAGGATAAAATAGGTACGAGAATAAAAAGAATTTGAGATGGAGATAGAGATTTATCATCTTATTTTATTCAGAAAGATGGAGTAAGAATAAAGATTATTTTTCTTGATGGTGATAGAGACAAAGAAAAGAATCGAGGTCCCCGATTTGATCCGCTCCATTGCGATCCTCATATTTTTCTGGTTTCTTTTGATACTTGCCAAAAAGACACTGTCTAATGCTGTTCCTGAGCCCATATATAAGTGCATCTAATGCCCATCCAAAATGATTTAACAGTAACAGCAGCTGGCTGGAACCCTACATGGAGATTTATCTTGCGTCCGAGAATATTTTTTATTTTTTCTTTTCAGTTCGAAATAGTGTGATGGTGCAGCTTTCTTGGACAAGTGGGTCAGAGTGGACAAGTGGGTCAGAGAGAACATGGATCTGTACGATCGAGATGCAAACTCCTTTGGTGTTGGCCGCTCACTTAAACCGGCTTCTTACCGTTTGCTTGCTAAAACCGAAGGAAATGACTTGCTGCACCGTTCTCTCTCCCTGATTGATCATACGAATTGATTATTTATATATGTCAACAAGCATATGATGCATAATAAAGTTCATTGAGTCACTGTATATGCAATATACGCGAACAATATGTTAACTCATACATTATAAGAAAAATAATTTTTGCCTATAATTTTTGCACCTATGAATTTAAAATCGTAGGCAAAAGTTATCTTTCCTTACAATTTTTAAAAATCATAGGCAAAGATTTCATAGAAAAAGGCAAAAACCTTTATGGAAAAGGGAAAAATATTTGCCTACGATTTTAGTGAAAATCATAGGATAGATTAACAAATTTTGAAGGCAAAATAATCCGTCAAAATTTTTCTGAAAAATGTCTTTCCCTATGATTTTTGTGAAAATCGTAGGGAAAGAATCTAGAGCTTTCCCTACGTTTTCAAAAATCATAGAGAAAGACCTTTTTTTTATCAACAAATTTTTGGAGGCAAAATTACCCAGCAAATTTTTTCTGAAAAAGTCTTTTCCTACGATTTTCAATCGTAGGGAAAGGCCGTAGACCTTTCCCTAATTTTTTTTAATTCTAAACATTTCCCTACAAAATGATAGGAAAAGGTCCAGAGCCTTTCTCTGAATTTTTTTTTCATTCTAAACCTTTCCCTATGATTTTCATGAAACTCATAGGAATGATCGAAACACTGTCCCTACGATTTTTATGAAAATCGTAGGAAAAGGCTGTAGATCTTTCCCTGGAATTTTTTTTTCATTCTAAACCTGTCCCTACGATTTTCGTTAGGTAAAGGTCTAGAGCATTTCCCTACGATTATCTTTACCTACGATTTTTGAAAAAATCGTGGGGAAAGGCTATAGATCTTTCCATTTAATAATTTTTTTTCATTCTAAAACTTTTCCCTACGATTTTCGTGGGAAAGGTCCAAACCATTACCTATGATAAACTAAAAATCGTAGGCAAAGATTTCATTTGCCTACGACATTCATAAAAATCGTAGACAAAGGTCCGGAGGAAAAGCTTCTTAAACCTTACCCCCTAGGAAAAGTCTTTATGCATCGGACTTCGGTGCACAAAGTGCGCATTGCGAGCGCGCATGGAAGGGCGCCGCGACCCGATGGGCCATGGTACGCATGCTCGCACTGACGTGTGGCCAATGCGCATGCCCTATGCATGCTTTGTGCACCAGAATTCGTGCGAGCATGCATGCGGAGGGTGTCGCATTCCAATGGGCCGTGGCACACTTGCTCGCATCGGATTCCGTTGTACAAAGACTTTTCCTACCCCCTGATGGTCCTTTTCGATTCTTCTCAACTTTCCTCATTTAGCCTCCCTTCGTCCGTGAGCTCCCAATCCGGAGCTTACCTGATCCTTTCCTGGTGAAGGACTTAGGCCAGGGCCTCGCCAAAACCACAATGCCCAAAAGCCCCCAATTGGTCTCCCAAGATCCTCCTCTCTTCCCCTCCTTCCTCCACTCTTCCTTCCACCATCGCTGAAAACCCTAACACCAATCCACCTCTGAATACTAATCATAACTCCAACTTCAATCCAAACCCGACTGTCGTGACATCGCCACCGCAGTCGATTCCGATCTTCGCCCCTTTGTTCTGGCCCTTGGGTGCCCCTCCCATCCCTCAGTACTCCATCACAAATCCCAGCTTCCAAGGCCCGATGGTGCAAAACCCCGGCATCCAGCCTCGTGAGGTCTCAGTGAAGGACTTAGTCCAAGGCCTTGCCAAAGCCACAACGCTCGAAAGCCTCCAATTGGTCTCCCAAGATCCTTCCTCTCTTCCCTCTCCTTCCTCCACTCTTCCTTCTTCCGTTATCGCCAAAAACCCTAACCCTAATCAACCTTCGAATACTAATCCTAACCCCAACTTAAATCAAACCCGACCATCGTGATACCGCCGCCTCAGTTGATTTCGGCCTTGCCCCTTTGTTCCGGCCCTTGGATGCCCCTCCCATCCCATAATACTCCATCCAAAATCCCAGCTTCCGAGGCCCGATGGTGCAAAACCTCGGCATCCAGCCTCATGGGGTCTCAGATCCGATTTTGATCATGCTGCTATTAAAATTGATCTGGATGGGTCCAGTTAGGCTATATTCTATATGCAATTATTTTTTTTCTTACAGTGATGTTCCCGTAATTATCTGAGTGGCTAACAAAATAAAAATGGCAAAGCATGCTTATTATTACCGCCGTCTAGTAAAAGCATCCTTGCCGTCCATGTGGTTAGAATATGAAACATCCATCTAAGACTGTAGTTTGGGATGATTATCATTTCTTTAAAAAAATATAATTTTTTTATTTTTAAAATTTATAAGAAAAAATATCATTGATTATCATCATTTTTTTTATTTTTTATAATTTTGATAACAAAAATATTTGAATCAAATATTATTATTTTTTATTTTTATTTTTTTATATAGTAAGAAATGATTTTAAGAAGATTTGAAAGCAAAAGCTACAAGGAAAAAAAAATAGAATTAAAACCTTTCCCTATGATTTCTAAAAAATCGTAAGGAAAGGTTATCTTTTTCCTTGTAAAGTAGCCTTTCCCTACGATTTTCAAATACTCGTAGGGAAAGGTTTTTCCTACGATTTTAGTGAAAATCATAGATAAAGGTAGCTTTTCTCTGCGATTTCGGTGAAAACCGTAGGGAAAGGTTTGGAATCTAAATATTTGCTAGGTAATTTTGATAAAAATATTTGTTGAAAAAGAAAAAGTCTTTCCCTATGATTTTTAAAAATCATAGGGAAAGGCTATTTTTTTAATTTTCTTTAAATTTTTTGGAGGCAAAAGTAGCCGCTAATTTTTTTTAATTTTAGCTTTTCCCTACGATTTATTAGAAATCGTAGGGAAAGTTCCTTAAAAAATATTTTTTTTATAGATGATATCTTTCCCCACGAATTTAGTGAAAATCATAGGAAAATGTATCCTTTCCCTATGATTTTCATTAAATACGTAGGGAAAAGTGATTTTTTTTCTTGATATAGCCGAATCCTATTTCCGTCGCTCCGCTTGATCTAATCAAACCCGACGGAAGGGAAGGCAAACAGGCTAAAACCCATTTCCGTCACTCGATTTTTTTCTTCGCCGAGCAGTTCTCTCCCCTCTCCGCTTTCTCCTTCGCCCTCTCCGCTTTCTCCTTCGCTTCAGCCCTAGCTAGCTCGCTCCAGCCCTCCAACGAATACGCCTCTCCTCTCTCTCGAAGCCTCTGCCCTAACTCCTGCACCTCTGCCCTAACCGAATTCTGCCTCTGCCCTGACTCCAGAGGGAAGCCTTGCATCGTCGCCGGTCGCCGGGTGCCGAGTTCTGCCTCTGCCCTCTAACTCTCGAGTTTCACCCTAACTCCCAAGGAAAGCTTCGCATCGTCGCCAGGTGCTGAGTTCCTTCTCTGCCCTAACTCCCAAGGAAAGCCTCCCATCATCGCCGGGTATACATTCCATTTTCTCTCTCGTTAATTTTAGTATGCAAACCATTAATTTATGATATGGTTTCTTGTTTTTCTCATCAAGATCTATCTGGGTTTGATTGCAGTGTCTGGAGTCGTGAAGTTGGTATTTGTAAGTGATCTGAAAGTGTTTTTGGATCTGATTTCATGAGCTCTGAGGTATTATGATTCCCTATTGATGTTTTATTTTTCTGTTTTAGTATCAGTGAGGAGTTTTTCTTTCGGTATAGCGTTAGAAAAGAGTTAGATTTGATTTTTTCTCTTGCGATTTCTTGCAAAAATTTAGATTCATAGTTTTTCTTTCGGTCTAGCGTCAGAACAGAGTTAGATTTGATTTTTTTCTCTTGCGATTTCTTGCGAAAATTTTAGATTCATGGGTGCTCTGGAACCGCGGCTTTATTTTATTCTATACTTAATGTTTAGCCATACTTCCGATGCTTGTATGGATCAATGTCCCGCCCTGCAATCTCCCTCCTCAGTGCCCATTTCAGAACAGGGGTTTGCTGTCTAGAGCAGTGGATTCCACACCTCAAACCACACTATTTAGGTTTCCATCCCAAGGGTCCATCATAGATGAAACACCCTCATGGCTTGATGAACTTTTGACTGATTCAGAAAGTACTCCTAGAGGAATCTCTCATAGGAGATCTTTGAGCGATTCTGCAGCAATTCTGGATGTCCCAACAGCTTTGGGCGCTCCATTATCACCTAGCAGTGAAGGACATACTATGAAATAAGAGACATGAATTTTAAATGAGGTATGCACTGTATTCTATTACATGCTGATTATTCAAGAATTTTAAATGAGGTATGCAGTGCTTTTGAAGGTATATGAAATAACTTAAGTTAATATGAATGAGTTCTAAGGTTTTGAATGAGACATATGGCTCACTGGATAATATGCACCTACAGTTCGAAACTTGACACCCTTGAGCATTTAATGTTTCTTTAAGCATGCTTTAAGGTTTTGATAGATATTGAAAACTAGTCCCTTTTTGTTTAGAGTTGTGTAATCATAAACTTTTGGTGGTTATAAGGAAGAAATTTTGAGTATTTGGGATTTATAAGCTAAGTACTTGCAAGTAATTTATTGTTGTAAATTATTATTATCACGTCTAACCTAAATGATAAAGTAGTATCATGGCTGTAGTTGTTCTCTTTATGTATCATGAAGGAAGACCTTTCTTATGCAATGAAATTCAGTCATAAAAGATTCTTTGTCATTAACATGGTTTCTATGGAAGGAAACAAGTGATTGATATGTTTCTCTAGCTACTATCTATGATTGCTCGAAGCATTTATTGTTTAAGAATTTTGACCTCAGGCCTTTTCGTTAAAGCCTATGATGAAGGGGCTGAGGACTAAGTAATTGCATTTTCAAATAATAGATGTGGATTTTTTTAAAACAATTCATATATGATTTGTCCGATTTGTATTCCAAGAAGACTAGGGGAGGCACTGGCAAATAGAGGATGCCTTACAGATGCAAGGACTAGGAAGCAAGGTAGTTTGAAATTTGGTGGCTAAAGGTGGCATGGAAGAATTAGAATTGGGTACCAATATACTTACCCTGTGATCAAAATAAATGGCTACTCCAAATCTGAAGAACTCTTGAAGATGGGTTTTAAGAGTTGTTTTAACAGGACTAGTAGCTGAAATCTTTAGATTTAGGGAGTAAGATGTGTTTTCATGGTTCCCCTTTCACCTGCCTTTATCATGTTATTTATTGATTTTACCAATGTATTTCGTTTATCTGCATTGTTTTTTTTTTTTTTAAGTATGTATCAATATGATTGGTAGCACCTTTAAAACCTTCTATGACATCTGCTAGAAATTTAGATATATTTTGTTGGAGCACTAACAAAGTTTGTAATTCATATGAGCATGTATCAGGTAATCTTAGTTTCTTTAATTAGTTTAGTTGCTGTTGAAACTGCTGAAACTTTGTATCAGGTATTCTCATTTTCTTTTTTCATTCTCCCTTAACATATAATGTGAAAAATTCATATGAGCATGTAGTTAATTCCCTTGATATCTTGATGCAGATATTCATATGCTCAGAGGATGCCATTCATTTATATGAAACTTTATGTATCAGGTATCTTCAATTTTTTTAGTTTAGTTTAGTTGCCGTTGAAACTACTGATCCTCAATTTCTTTAGTTTAGTTTAATCGCTATTGAAACTGCTAAAACTTTATGTATCAGGTATCCTCAATTTTTTTAGTTTAGTTTAGTTGCTGTTGAAACTGCTGAAACTTTATGTATCAAGTATTCTCAGTTTCTTTTTTCATTCTCCCTTAACATATAATGTGAAAAATTATATGAGCATGTAGTTAATTCCCTTGATATCTTGATGCAGATATTCATATGCTCAGAGGATACCATTCATTTATATGAAACTTTATGTATCAGGTATCCTTAATTTCTTTAGTTTAGTTTAGTTGTTGTTGAAACTACTAAACTTTATGTATCAGGTATCCTTAATTTCTTTAGTTTAGTTTAGTTGCTGTTAAAACTGCTGAAACTTTATGTATCAGGTATCCTTACGCATGAATGTGTTTTACATTTTGAGATTTGATGAAGGCAGAGTGGTGAAAAAGGTAACCATAGCATAATTTGTTTGTTTACATTTGAGATTTGATTTGTTTTGATGTTTGCTCATATTTTTATTTTGCATTAGACTCAATGTACCACCAGTTATCAAAGCACACTAGAAGGATCTTCCAAGAAAAGTGAGCAAAGTGTATTTTGGCATGCAATAATGCAAAGTATATTTTGGCATGAGAGGTCTCCAATGATGCAAAGTGTATTTTGGCATAGGCATGAGAGGTCTGCGATGATGTCTTATTGGAACATAAATGTCTTATTAGAACATTTATGGATATTGTAATTGATATGGACTATTGACTTTCATTTATTAGTTATTTTGATGTTTATCTTTTGTTGCCATTATATAAAAATGTTTGTATATGTAATGGATATTGTTGGTAAAGAATCATATTATTTTTATTGATGCGGTTTTTAATATTTAAAAAATGAACAAACAAATATATTCTATTTAAATAAAATAAGTAAAATATTAAAAAATTTAAAATAAAAATATAATTTTAAAAAAATTAAATAATTTAAAATAGAATAAATATAACTTTTCTATACGATTTTAGACATTTTGCAGGAAATAAAAGAAAAATTATTTATTTTTTATTTTTTCTATAATTTAATTTTTTTTGCAGGTAAAAATGATTAAAAAATAATAATTTAAAAAAATCATTAAAAACTTAAAAATATTATTCAATTTTTTCCTATGATTTTGAGGTTTTTCGTAGTGAAAGATGAGATAAAAAATATTTTTTTAATTTTTTCCTATGATTTTGGGTTTTTTCGTAGGGAAAGGAATCATAAAAAATTATTACTAGTCAACTTTTTTCTACGATTTTAAAAAATTCGTAGGGAAAGATGTAGATATTTTTTTTTTGATTTTTTCCACGATTTTAAGGTTTTTTGTAGGGAAAGAAATCATTAAAATTATTACTAGTCACTTTTTCCTACGATTTTCAACAAATTTCTAGGGAAAGATGTAGATAAAAAAATATTTTTTTATTTTTTCCTACGATTTTAGGTTTTTCGTAGGTAAAGAAATTATTAAAAAAATTTATTAGCTAACTTTTCCCTACGATTTAAGAAATTTTGTAGGGAAAGATGTAGATAAAAAATTATTTTTGGATTTTTGCCTACGATTTTGAGATTTTTCGTAGGGAAAGAAATTATTAAAAATTATTATTAGCAAATTTTTTCTACGATTTTAAAAAAAAATCGTAGGAAAAGATGTGAATAAAAAAATATTTTTAATTTTTTCTATGATTTTTTATTTTTGTAGGCAAAAGTTTTTAAATTTAAATTTAAATTTCAAATTCTGGTGACTCTTTTCCTACGAAATATGAATTTTTTTCTACGAAAAAATTTATAAGGAAAGGTCTACTCTTTGCTTACGAGTTTGAAAGTTGTAAGCAAAGGTTTTCCCGACGCACCTATACCTACGATTTTTTCAGCTTTAGCCTACGGCAAAAATAGTAGGAAAGGTTTTTTATGATTTTTTTATCTTTTCCTACGAAAAAAATCATAGACAAAAGTCATTTTTTTTGTAATGGTATAATTAATGCATGCTTATTGTATCGAAAAAATAGTACCATAAAACTTTTTCAAAACCGTAACACCTTAACTTCAACTTGAAATGTGATGAATATTTATTTATTTTATTTTTGGACATAAGTGGAATGGGTAGGTATACCTGACAGTCGGGTGTGATGATGCCTAAATTATTAGATAAATATTTTTATCCTAGGATTACAGTTTTGATATGTTGCCCATTGGATCTTAATTACATAAGTAACAAAATGTTCTTTTTGGTAAAATAAACGTATTCGTCTTTGCAATTTATTTTGCTCTTTGGCCGCTTCATAATCAATAATATCAAATTATTTTAATATTATATTGAAAATTTTGAAGTATTTGATCAATGTAATACAATATAGTACTGTACCATCATATATAAATCTATCTATACTTTATTAAAAACAATAGTTTAATTTGAAAAATATTCCTCCGGTAGTGGTAAGTGCCCCATGGATACCCTCAAGCTAAGCGTATGTGCCAACGTGCTGAACGGCCTGATCAACCAGCTCAACCTCGGCAGGCCACCAAAGAAGCCCTGCTGCTCTTTTGCTCGAAGGCCTCGTCGACCTCGAGGCTGCCGTGTGCCTCTGCACTGCACTAAAAGCCAACATTCTGGGGATCAATCTCAACCCCCAATCAACCTTAGCCTGCTTCTGAACTACTGTGGGAAGAAGACCCCAAAGGCTTCCAGTGCCCTTGAGCATTCAAATTATTCCCCTTCTTTGGTTCGATATGCTGTGTGTGTGGTGGATTCTTTTGAATAATTCCATTGTTTCTTCTTCACTATCTTTTATGTTTCTCGTATGGAGCTTTTGTTGGAAATAGGTAAACTTAATTGTCGAAAGGTTATAATAAATTCTGAAGGATTAATTATAGTGGCAAAAAAATAAGAGTCATATTAAAAACTGAAGAGTCATTGGAAAAATCAAAAGTCATATGGAAAGTCTAAAGGGTTACATGATGTATTTATAAGGGAATATCATTAGTCACTTTCTATGTCTATATATAGGACATATTATTGAGTCTAAGTGAGCGAAAAAGCTAATAGAAATGATAATAGATATTTCTTCCACTACAAGCATTTCTCCTTGAGTATTATCAGAGCGCTACCAAAATATTTCTAACAAAGCTTATTGTATGCTCACTACGTTTCCAACAAAGTGGTATCAGAGCCTGAGAGCTTAGTAGATCCTAAAGCAAGTCAAAGTGTCAAAGACAGTTTTAGAGCCAAGAAAGCTCTGAGTGCAGAAGGTGTTCATAAAGGAGTTGCTCGTGAAGCTGTGAAATATATCCTCCATCAAGGTGTTAAGTCTTCGGATCAAAAGGAATCCATTGAGAAGTGTGCAAGTCTAAGATAAAGAGACTTTGCAAAAAGAAAAAGAAGACAAGAGCAGTCTTCAGAGGTTAAAAGATAAGAGACTTCGGGAACAACACCAATTATGCAAAATGAAGGATGAAAAGGTAATAGTTGTGGTTGCACCATACAAGGTAATGCTCAAAGAAATGCTTGAAAAACTAAATTTTTCTCCTGCAAGTTTACAAGTGAGAAGTCTGGACCAGATCATTCTTCAAATTTCATAGCAACAGTCATTTTTGAAAATACAAGTAAAAGTTTTATGATCGATGGTCATGTTAGTATTTCAAAGAAGGAAGTAGAAAATATCGCAGCATTACAAGCAATTATTTATTTAAAAAATACTTATAATATTACTATGAAGGATGTTCATTTTCATAAAATTAAAGATGTCAAGATATCAATGCAAGATTACATGAAGCCTATGAAGAACTGAAGAATAAATATGAAGATGTTATTAAAGAATTAAATGAGTGAAGCTGACAATGAATAGAAGAGTTTTCATAGAAGATAAAGAAAGAGTGATTGAAGCAAATACAAGACATCCACCAATGAGAAGAGCATCCGCCATAAGAGATTTTTCTCTTGGTTGGTCCAACTCAGTAATTGAAGATATGATGAAAAAGATAATTAAGTTTAAAGGAGGGTGTTGGAAATAGGTAAACTTAATTGTGGTGAAGAAACCGAAAGGTTATAATAAATTCTGAAGGATTAATTATAGTGGCAAAAAAAGGAAGAGTATATTAAAAACTGAAGAGTCATGTGGAAAAATTAAAAGTCATATGGAAAGTCTAAAGGGTTACATTATAAGGGAATATCATTAGTCACTTTCTATGTCTATATATATATAGGACATATTGTATTGAGTCTAAGTGAGTGAGGAAAGCTAATAGAAATGATAATATAGATATTTCTTCCACTCCAAGCATTTCAGCGCTACCAAAATATTTTCCAACAAAGCTTATTGTATGCTCACTACGTTTCCAACAGCTTCTTGGGAGTTCGGTCTTGGTCACTTCTCGTGAGCGCCATTCAATGTATCGGTGAGGATGGCCATGCCACACCGCCCAAGAAGGTTGTTCAGTTTTTTATAATGTTGCGATATTGATATGGCGTAGTTCTCATCTTTAATAAAAATAATTGTACTGCAAGATTTTAATTTTGGATGAGTGTGTGTGTATATATATATATTATTGTTGATGCCAAATCATCATCCTCGAGCATCCAGTCGTCTCCTCCAGCGAGTTCGGATCTTTCAACAAGTTTCTCATGCCTCGGAGCCTGCAAAAGTCCCAGAGACCAGAGATTCTGGTGGAGACCCTCCGACGCTCAAGTCAGTGCTCTGGGCAATAGCCGTGAGCTTGAGAAAGCTCCAAAGAGATAAGAATATAGAGCCTTAGAGCTCTCTGTGAGCAAGAATGAGCATTAAGAGCGTGGTGAATTATCGGGGTTCCCTCCTATCCATTTTATTGATGCTTAGAGTTTATGAGACTAGTTTGGAGTCTATGAGACTAGCTTGGAGTCTTTGAGACTTGGGGCATGATCACTTGTCAGAGCATTTATGATGGTGGCAATAATGGTAGCAATGGCAGGGCTTGCTTCTTAGTGGTATGTCAGAAGTGGAGGCTATGTCCCATCAAATGTGGGTGCTTCATAGTTGGCCGGTACTGCTTGGTTTGGACAGCTTGTTGCAAGCTGCTGCAGGACATGGCCGACCGTTATGGCATTTGCCAGATATGTCCCCCATGCTATACTTTTGTTGCTCAGACAGTGATGGATGATAAAGTCAGGCACGTAGGCCCTACAGTATAAACGCTAAGACAGAAGATGAAGCTTGGAGTTGAAGCCGGCTCTATTCCTCATAGAGCATTAATTATAGAGTACATGCATTGCACTGTTCATACCCTTGGATGAGCTCCAAAGAAGGCAATGGATAAACACTTGCATGGTCAAGCACTGTTCATGGCCGAGGCCGAGGCTGAGGGGGTGGAGCACTGTTCATGGCAGAGCACTGTTTACGACCGAGGCCGAAGCTGAAGGGGTCGAACACTATTCTTGGCCGAGGCCGAGGCTAAGGAGGCCGAGCACTGTTCATGGTCGAGCACTGTTCATAGTCGAGTACTGTTCATGACCGAGGCCGAGGCTGAGGGGGCCGAGCACTATTTATGGCCGAGCATTGTTCATGGCCAAGGTCAAGGCTGAGGGGGCCGAGCACTATTCATGGCCGAGCACTGTTCATGACCGAGGCCGAGACTGAAGGGGCCGAGCACTGTTCATAGTCGAGGCCGAGGCTGAAGGGGCCGAGCATGTTTATGGCCAAGGCCGAGGCTAAGGGGATGTCTTCCCGAGTTTGAAGAGCTGTTTTTTCAGGGCCGACTCCAGAAATGACTTATCCGACCCGATGAGATTATCATTGCCCATGAAGCTTATTGGCCCCATAATATATATATATATATATATATATTACATTCAAATATACTCAAATTTGAATTCAATCATCTTATTCTTTCGATTCATATATAATTTATGAATCTTAAAATAAATAATTAAAAAAATTAAGATCATGTATATTTAAGTATAGAAAAGATGATCAATTTTTAAATTTAACTACACTTGGATACAATCAAATATATATATATAAATTAAATCATCTTAATCTCTTGATTTGAACGGCACATGGTGAACATGATGGCACCATAAGGGCAATTGGATCATAGATTTTAGAGCACATATAACATATTTATACTTGCATTTGAAGAAGACAGCTAGCGAGGCACATGCAACAATAAATATCGCATTACCTAAAAAGATGACAACTTCAATAGAATGGAATTTTTATCTTTTGTAAAAAATAAAAATAAAAAAAATATTTTTATCTTGCTCGCAAAGATGGGGTGGAGATAGAAATTATGGCCCATCCCATGTCATTTATCCCATACTTACGTACTACAATATCCTTATATATTTAGATATTATTTAGCCTTTTAGTTTAATTTAAAATTTTAATTATTTTAATAATATACATAACTTTAAAAGATAAATATTAAATTTATCAGTATACTTAGTAAAAATTTTTCATAATTTTTACTTAAAATTTATATATGTTATTATTGAAATGGAGCAAGATGGGGACGAAAAGGATAAAATAGGTACGAGAATAAAAAGAATTTGAGATGGAGATAGAGATTTATCATCTTATTTTATTCAGAAAGATGGAGCAAGAATAAAGATTATTTTTCTTGATGGTGATAGAGACAAAGAAAAGAATCGAGGTCCCCGATTTGATCCGCTCCATTGCGATCCTCATATTTTCTGGTTTCTTTTGATACTTGCCAAAAGACACTGTCTAATGCTGTTCCTGAGCCCATATATAAGTGCATCTAATGCCCATCCAAAATGATTTAACAGTAACAGCAGCTGGCTGGAACCCTACATGGAGATTTATCTTGCGTCCGAGAATATTTTTTATTTTTTATTTTCAGTTCGAAATAGTGTGATGATGCAGCTTTCTTGGACAAGTGGGTCAGAGAGAACATGGATCTGTGCGATCGAGATGAAAACTCCTTTGGTGTTGGCCAGTCACCCAAACCGGCTTCTTACCGTTTGCTTGCTAAAATCGGAGGAAAATACTTGTTGCACTGCTCTTTTTAATGCAGTAAATACATATTGATCATACGAATTGATTGTTTATACATGTCAATATGCATATGATGCGTGATAAAATTTATTGAGCCACTACATATGCGTTGACATGTGCAAACAATACATTAACTCGCATAATTAATGCATGCTTGCTCCATCGAAAAATAGTATCATAAAACTTTTTCAAAACTGTAACACCTCAACTTCGATGATAAATATTTTATTTTATTTTATTTTTCAACATAAGCGGTGTAGAATGGGCATGTATACCTGATAGTCGGCTGAGGTGAGATGATGCCTAAATTATTAGATAAATAATTTTATCCTAGACTAGGATTACAGTTTTGATATGTTGCCCATTGGATCTTAATTACATAAGTAACCAGATGTTCTTTTTTGGTAAAATAAACGTATTCGTTTTTTGCAATTTATTTTGCTCTTTGGCCGCTTCATAATCAATAATATCAAATTATTTTAATATTATATTGAAATTGTTGAAATATTTGATCAATATAATACAATACAGTACTGTACCATCATATATACATCTATCTATACTTTATTAAAAACAATAGTTTAATTTGAAAAATATTTCTCCAATTCCCTTTATTGTTTTTTTACTAGAAATAGCCTTTTATTTTGCTATAAGGCATATCTAATTTCTTTTTAATATTTGAATCCTTATTTATATAATTCCAATTATTTAAATTAACTTAGGGAGGAAAATAAAATCTTAGCTTTTGAGATAGAAGAAAGAAAGAAATAATTGGATTCTGCTACCTATTGTCTTTAATTAGGAGGCAAGTATCTGAAACTCTCTTTCTCTTGCTAATCTAAATCTGTATCCAATCTGATTCCTCTTCTTTGTCCGACATTGCAATGAAAAAACACTGAGAAAATGCAACAAAACTCTCTTTATAATTTATATGTAGTAAATTTAGTTTTTTTCTCAAACTTGCATTGCAAGTGTCTAATTATTAGTTTACTATTACAATACACTATTATTATTTTCTTTTATTATAGAGAACATAATATACTTTGATGCTACTATAATATTATATATCAAAATATTATTGCAATAGATAATAAAATTATTATAATATTATCTTAATAGAAAAATATACCATATTATAGTTTATATAGTTATACCACGGAAGTATTTTTTTTTTTTTTAAGAAGCAAGGAGTATCTATTTTCTAAAATCAACAATAGGATATCTAAATTGAAGATTTTCAATAATAAACATAATTTATACTATTAAGACTTTTATAATTAAAAATTACATATTTTAATGATCTCTAATACACACATCATATGAACCATATAAATATATATTTTTATTATACTAAAATATTAAAATATATGATAAATTAAGAATTTACTATATTGATCATTATCTTCATTCGCTAAAACATGTAAAGATTAAAAAATAATAAATTTTAATGATAAAATCATAATAACATATGATATCACATCATTTAACTACTTATTTTTGTATCCATTCGATGCATAAATTAGAGAACATCAAAACTAGTGAATCTTCAAGTTAGATGTTCTAATTTTAATATAGATTTTTTTTGAAAACGATATCTACTTGTATTATATTGCATTATTCATTATATTGATAACTAAATATATATAATATATAATAATATTATTTACTGTCCATTATGCATGTAATAATGTAATATATCATATAATATAGCATAATATTATGCATTGTATTAAATGATACACATAGTCACCAATCATAATATCTAAAATATTGATATTATTAACTATATTAGATTATACTAATGTAGTACTATTATTATATAAAGTATATAATAAAAATTGAGTGTTTTTTTGGGTTCAACAAAAAAATTAAATGGGATCCGGAGCCATGCCAACTTTTCAAATTGATGTTACTTTTTTCCCAAGTTTAACGCGGATAGAAAGGATATCTCCTTTTCAAATCGAGCCAAGGATCCGGTCTAACGTAAATAGACAGAGAAACTTTTCTGCAAGTCTCCATGGGGTCCCCTGTTCTCCACGCATGACGTGGACACACACAAGAAAGAAAGCAAGGAATCTACTCTTGATGGTCTTTACCTGGCGATGATGCACATCATTTGCTTGTAATATTCTTGGCGCAATTCAACCCCATTGCTCTGTAGATCTCTTGGCGTGCAAAGTGCATGCAGCTGGCCTCCACCCATACATACGTGCTTGCAAATTAAACAATATAAAATTTTAATTATATAGAAATTCCCTACGTTTAAGATTGATAGGACCAATGCCACCGGAGTAAACCACTAGAACCAGACGTACGGCTCACAGACACAGCAAGGAATGCAGGGGTATATTTGGTTTTCAAGAGCAGCTTCATTTTTCATTTTTATTTACATAAAAAAATGTTTACAAAATATGTTTGATGAATAAAATTAAAGGCAATTTTTTAGAAATATAATATTAAAATAATAAAAATAAAAATAATTTAAAAATATTGTTATACTTTTTTATCCTAAGAAAGAAGAAAGTAAAAAATAAAAAGCAAAAAAAATTGAAAGCATGGAGGCTATTTAGTTTTTATTTTGTTCTTTATTTTTATTTTTTAATAAAAAATTAAAAATATGTTCATATATTGAAAAGATATTTTTATCTTTTGAAAAATATCACCAACATGTTTGGCTAGAAACCGTATTTTTCGACTTGAAAAAGGTAGAGAGAATGGGCATCATTATTAAATAAAGAATAATAAAAAATAAGTAAAAATTGTTTCTAAGGCTCAACATAAAATTAGTGACCTAGGAAACAGAAACCTCCGATTCTCTATTTGAAAATTTTTCTCATTTAAACATGACATCCTATCTTTTATTTCTTGCAAAAAAAAAAATTCTTAAAAAAAAACCTTATTTTTGCAACTACACCACCTCTAAAAGTTATTCTCTAAAAAATTCTGCCAAAAATAATCTTTTATTTTTTTACTTATCCTTTTAAAACATATTATTTATAATAAAAATAAAAGTTGAAAATAATTTTTATTTTTATTTATCAAACATATTTTTTAAGATCGAATAATATTTTTTTAAAAAAAATAAAATAACAAAATATTATCTAAAGCAAAACACAGCCTAAGATTTTGCGCCAACTTATCTTCGTGGCTATATGAATGAATAAATCAGGAGGGAAAGATCAAGAATGTCAATTAAAGAAAGATTTTGCTATAGTATTCCTTTATTTTTTAAAGTATTAAAAATATAACTTGTCTAATTTTATTTTAAGAGGTGTAGAGATTTTATTGGATTGGTTTTATCCAGTTATGTGCGTTGTTGGTGCATTAAACAAAGTTGAATTTCATGAACTATTCGTGAAAAAAAAGAATGCTTTGATGTAGGATGGCACTGCTCCCTTCTACTTATGTTATAAGTGGAGTGTCTATTTTTTGCAGAGGTTGCGATCAAAATTGGGCTACTTGATGCCGAAAACAGAGGAGTTAGTGGATTCAATGCGGAGGGGCCTTTGGAATTGCGATGGGGCAGTAGAGCTGCGAAGAAGATGATAGCTTTGAAAAATAAAAGAAATGATAACTTCTTAGCGTTTGATTTTTAAAAAATTATTTTTGAATAAGTATGCATGCCAACATTTATTTAGAAAATAGCTAAAAAATAATTATTTTTTTAAATAATAATTTTATCATCAATAAATAGTTTTAATTATTTTTAAGATTTTTAGAAAATAAGTTAAAAAAAGTTATATTTAATTATAAATTATCCTTTTTGATTAACTTTTTTTAAACGTTATTTTATATAATTATAGCTTTTAAAGATAAAAAAGATATCTAAAAAAATATTTTTTTTATTCTTTAATTCAAGCACACTATTAGAAAAGTAAAGGGGATCGATGAGATGACATGGAGGAGATACTTGAACCAAAAGTGACGGTGGCCTTGATGGGATGGCTTTAATAAGTAAGGAAAAGAATCTATGCTGCTCTCGATTTAATCGATCGGTCACAGGTTAGATGACCCAAAAAAAATCCTTTATCATTTGCAAAAAAAATCCTTTATCATTTGCATGATTGTGATTTGTTTATGATTTTTTTTAAAAAATATATATAATAAAGGAGTATCACACCAATACACATTAAAGGAAGAAATTAAGAAATATACCCTAGCTCATGTTATTCCGACTAAGGGGATAAACAAACGTCCCATCTGTCAGAAAACGAGAAGAAAGATAGCATATTATAGGACAATAATTGGAGCTAGTACGTACAAGCTTTCAGAAATTTCACGTTACGTAGCATCTAGGGGCATGGTTCACAGGAACTAGATTGCCCAATATGCTGCACTTGTGACCGCTCCCAGGACATCTCGGTGCAAGTGATGCATGCGATAGGATGGTAGCGATCCCGAAATTGACTAAAGGTGTCGCTCTCTCCAGAGTTAACGTTAGAGCTGAATCATGTGAAGAATTTACTTATATTTGATACACGTTAATTACGGCAGAAATAAAATAGGGCCCAGTAGAAATAGGTGGAAATTGGAGTAGGCCTAGGCCGAAGGAAGGGGAGAAAGATTTTTTTTTAAAAAAAAAATCATTATCCGTGGTGTAAAGGGCACTGGCGAAGTGTTGGCTGTTGAGTAGGGGAAGGGCTTCCGTGGCCTTGCCAAACTATGGATATTAGGTAGTGTTTGAAGTAGGGAATAAGAAAAGATATTCAGAAAATATTTTTTTTTATTTTCAAAAGCTATAACTATAAGGGATAGCAGAGAATAAAGTTAATCAAAGGGATAATTCATGATTAATCATGAGATATCCCCTCAATTTATTTCCTAGAAAATATAGGAATAGCTGGTTATCCCTTCAAATAAGAGTAAAAAAAGGTTATCCTATGGATTTACTTTTTTGCATTTGATATAATCAATGGGATAGCCAAGAAATATCTCTAGAAATAGCCAAAAAATAAATTCTATTTTATATATTTATCTATAAATAATTTTTTTTTTATCAATTACTATCTTAAAGTACGCAAGTCATGTGACTCCAGTGACCGCCTATCGGGCAAGCTAACCTCCAACTTGTCAAGAGGAGTTACGTTAATCTTTTGCGCGTGTTGAGCTTTTCTTTTCCTACGTAATGTTGCTAGGGAATGCATGGATTGTCAAGTGACTTAACGTAAACTATGCTGACGGCTTCGCGGCTTTAATGACTTGTCTACCCCATGTCGCCATGAATCAATTCCATCAGCCAAGGTGCTTTTATATAGTTCAAAAGTCTACTCAATGCTTTTCAGTTCTTGTATCCTTAAATTTTTTTTTTAATATATGACATCATCCATTCAGAAGTATTATAGTATTTGCTAAATATCTTAAAACATCATTAATTCATGTATAAACCTGATTGTAGTTAAATTGTAATAAGAACCATTTAGAATGTGTTTGTTATAGGTTGATATTTAAAACATCACTAATGATTTTACAATGATAATATAATCCCCTCGTTTGATATTCTTATTTTAATAGTATTTTTTACTAATCAAAAGATTAAGATCATTATTCAAGAAGTTAAAAATGTTGAATCACTATGATGATGATATGCACCAATAATTATGCACCTATATTTATTATTAAAAAGATAAAATTATTTTTAATAAAATAAAAAATATAACTACTCCCCTTCTCCATTTATAAGCTATACATTCATGAAAATATATGTTTTCATATTTTGAGTGCAAGTTTGATATAATTAGATCATTAATTTTGATTCATTTTTTTGGATTGATCAATTTGGTGCCTGTATTATAAGTATCTAAATTGAAGAGAACGGATACCTTTTATAATTATTTGATAAGTTTTTTTTTTATTTTTAAGATGATTTTTATATTTTAGATCAAAATTTTAGTTTTATATTTATATAAAATTTTTAATAGTATTATTGGTATTGCATGGTGACCTTCTATTCTCATGATATGTGAACGGCTGTGATTTATGATTAGCGATAATCTTTCATTATTAAAATATTTTATATCAAACAAAATGACATTAAATTATTAATGATCTTATCACTAACCATTAATCTACCACCTATGAAAATTATTATGGTCATTAATGAAACGGTTCCTAGAATCAAATTAAATGAAAATTCAAGAATGGCAACCGGTTGACCTGTAGTTACATTTGGGACAAGCCAGAGAGTAATGCTCTACAAGGCAATTTTGAGCGTAGAGTAACTAGCACTAGCTAGTGACGGGTTGGACAGGGAGATGCATTTGATGGACGACTGGGATTCAGTCAATTATATATGACTGCAAGCGTAGGTACAAGAGCCTCTGATGTTTTTTCCCTTGCTGGGGCCTCCTTTCCACTGTGCGCACCGTGTAAAGGCTTAGACCTGTTTCTCGTCTGGCCCCTCCCTGCTCTCTTTTCCTCTCCCGTATTCAGGAGAGTTCTCTCACCAGCACTCTTCCTGCATTCGCCCGGTGTCCTGTGTCCTATCTTGTAGGCTTGCACGGCACTAGGGAGAAAGATTGTTTGAAATAACTTTAATAAATATAACCACAGTACTTTAGTTCAATCATTTTCTTTCAATCGCCTTTTTACGCGTATATATTGAATAGAGATCCGAAGTAACTACATTTGAATTAACTCAAGAAGCAAAGAAGGTTCAGTTAGCTATAGATATTCTTTTGTTTATGCAATGATTCGAAAGTACATTGAGTTTAATCAGCTCCAAGTAGTTATGTTGTCGACATCAAAAAAGAAAAGTAATTCTGTTGCCAGACAATGAACCAGGAAAAGCGAACCTTGATTTGTGCTTATCATGACAATGTTAGACTCTAATTAGGATCGATACAGCTCATCAGCTCCCACTAACTAGTCCTTTTAGTGTTCTACAACGGATCAACAAGAGAGTAGCAAATTTGAGATATATACATTTGTCTAGTTTTATCGTCCTAAGAAGCAGTGGCTTCTAGAGGTGATCATAGAATTTAAGATTATTAATGTTTCTTGAGAGATAATTCGTCTGGCAGAATTGTCCGGGTCCAGATACGCTGAAACACCGTAGTTTCAAACGTCAACCTTTACGTTAGGGAAGGGATGTGATTATGGCGCCATTGCGATCAGTGCAACTCGAGAGTACTTCTTCTGATTAGTTGGATAAATCTAAGTGAAATTAGAGCTTAGAAATCTAAACAAAATAACAAGAAAGATCAGCTCTGCTCCCTTTTCCTTCTTCAAAAAAAAAAAAAAAAGTTAAAGGAAGAAAGAAGATTGGCGTACGTGCTGCATATATATATCGATCTCCTGAGGCAATAAGCCAAATTGCGATGCTTAATAGGTAGAGACGGTATCCAAGTTGCACTTCCAATACTTGCCCATGATACACTACCTTGCAGCAGCGTCGGGGACAGCTTCGAGGCAATGTTGACGTTTTGCCAGGGCATTTGTCCAAATTCCTCGGCCCACCCACACAACCCTCCAAGCCATTTCCTTGTCCTTCCCACGTCCTGCCAGCTAAAACACGCATTACCACCACCTAATCCACATGGCTTTAGCTTCCATTTCTCCTCTCTCATTTTCCTCTTTCCATCAAATAACAAACCGTCACAAATTCCACAGGCCCTCCATTCTCCATTAGAAAAGTGGAAGTATCCATCACCTTTCTATAAATCCTCATCATCATCTGCATACCGAACCACTCCGTCACAAACACCGCTAGCTAGCTTCCACAACCTAGTGCTCAAAACCATCCCGGCCACTTCGGTGTTTGTGATTTACACCAAGCCATGGCATCCAATGCCCCAGCATCAGCTGCTCTCTTCGTTGCTTTCAACCTCCTCTTCTTTGCTCTGGTTGGCGCTGTGGTGTTTGCCCGGGCCCAACCCCCAAGCCCCCGAGCCCGAGCTTCACGCCTCCGAGCCCGAGCTTCACGCCTCCCGGGCTCACGCCTCCGAGCCCGGGCTCATGCCTCCGAGCCCGGGCTCTTCCACGGGCAGGTGCCCCATGGACACCCTCAAACTGGCCGTGTGCGCCAACGTGCTCAACGGCCTCATTAACCTGAACCTTGGCAAACCACCGAAGAAGCCATGCTGCACGCTCATCCAAGGCCTCGCCGACCTCGAGGCCGCCGTCTGCCTCTGCACTGTACTCAAGGCCAACATCCTTGGCATCAGGCTCAACCTTCCTATCAACCTCAGCTTGCTCGTCAACTACTGTGGAAAGAGGGTCCCGACTGGCTTCCAGTGCCCGTAAAGTACTAGCTCACCCCACCAACTTCCTTTGATCTCTCCTTCCGTGATCTCTTTGCTTGCATAGTTTCAGGTATAGACTGTCTGGGTTCTTGGAAGTTTTTTTTTTTTTTTTTGGTTTGGTTTTGTCGATGCAAGGGTTGCAGCTTCGATCAGTTGTTATTGTTGTTGAGTTAGGAGCAGGGATGATGAATAAGCCTGCAGGTTCAACAACGAAATATCATGAGGGAAATGGGTCAAAAGGTTCTGAACTTGGAGCCAAATAGTATGATATGTGTGTCGGTAGTTGGGGAGATGGGGGAATTTGGACCCCAAGAATATTATTTATATCAGTGGTATGTCATGTTATGTTTCATGTGCTATGGCCAGTCAAACTGGGTTATTGCATTTATTGTGTAATGCTTTCCACATTAATTTCGACAGTGATTGTTCATTGCAAGCGTAATTGCCAAGTTGTGGAAACATAAGGTAAGGTTTTTTGGAACGTACGTGCACCTTGTGGTACACGTATGCATTCCAAGGCAACCCTCCGCTCAATCCTGGAAAAATTGTGATGGATTTAACCCAAGTTTTGCTTCATTGTAGTACACACGTCCATCTGTATTTAATACGGTCATGTAACGCTAGTTTGGCCTACGATCGATGAAAGAAAATGGATGCATTGCTGCAGTACATCATATATGTATGCAGAAAGAAAGAAAAACGAAGCAAAGGAAGTTCCAGTTGGAGATGGGGCAAACTAATTAAAAATTTTAATCTGGGCCACATCCCTCCAGAATCAGACCCCAACCCGAGAGTTAGATCGAGAGGCCGTGCACCAGAGCTCACGAAGTAATTAAGCTGAAGAAATAGCATGTGATGTAGATGCGATTTGGATACCACACAATTGTGTTGAATAGATGCGCGCTATTCATGATGCCGTGTCAGCTGAGGCCATGTGGATGCCCGTAACGTTGTTGCATGACTTTGGAAATCTCTAGAAGCGTTTACGTGATTAGGGCTTACGTGTCCCTTGACGTTGGAGCTATTTGATGCTCCTAGAATAATCATCAGCATCATTACTTTGTTAAACACCATAAAGAGAAGATGGGTTTAAGACAGACCCTTACCGATTGATAGAAAGATTAAATTTGTGAAGTATTTTACCCATCTTCATCAAGAGTACTCTTCCTAACTTCGGACGTATATGCATGTTGCTAGAGAAGCCAACTAAGACTTCCTTGCAAACTAGGCAGCCACAAATCAACAAAAGCCATCTAGATTTTAGACTAATTTCCTGCTCAACTGAAGTATATATTAGATGCTGATGCATGAAAGGTCTCCTTTTACAAGTGTTGATGAATTATTGTTATATCTTTTCTTTTTACTGGGGAAGAAAAAAGAAAGCCACGCTGGAAAACTTTATCATGCAATTATCAACAGACACTGGCTATAGGCAGCGACAGATCAACAAAAAGTGATTTAGATCTTAGACTTTCCTCCTCAACTGAAGTATATCTTAGATGCTGATGCACAAAAGGTCTCCTTTTACAAGCGTTGAATTGCTGTTATCTTTTCTTGTTACTGGGGAAGAAAAAAACAAAGCCCAGCTGGAAAACTTTATCATGCAATCTCATCAAGTGCGACCTTTTTATTATGGAATTTATAATTAGCCTGCCTATCTTTTGCATCTGAAGAGGAATGTGCACCTCAGACATCGGGAATATGTATGTGTATTGAATCACATACCCGCGCAACCAAGTAAACTTGGTTTGCATGCTTGACATGCTTCAGCTTCATGGTTGGACATCATTACAAAGCAACTGGCATAAAAATAATTTTAAAATCATGATTTTAGTGATAATGAACATCCCAAATTCTTATTTGGTCCATTATATATATATAGGAGAAATTGAAGTTCACAGCTTGAATTGATTGTCATTTTGCATTTAGTCCATTAAAATTTTATTCCCATTCCTTTTTTCTTTCTTGTTTCATAATAACATGAATATTGATGCAATGATAACTATATAACTAGCATATTATTGGTCTATGCTTGTAGTATTACACTACAATGCTTTTAATATTGATCTTCTTATAAAAATGAGTATAATTATCATTTGTATCCGATATATATTGTTTCCACTGAAACACAATCAGAGTTTAGAATTATAGAGCGAGACTTCAGGTTGCATATGCTTCCACCCCAAATCAAGGAAGATAATTTAATTTCTAACTCTTTTACTGGCAAAGCTGACCATCTCTATCTGCAAAATTTATGAGCAATCATTTACTCACAAATCTTTTGTAAGGATAACTTTTTATCTTTCATCTGGTGGAAAATCCTTTTCAGTCGAAGCAAAGGGAGTTCAAAGAGAAGACGAATGGCAGACATAAGCTTGACATGGACGATTCCCTGAGATGCCTATTGGTGGCTAACTAGCAACTTGGTAGTCCTTCAGCAATTAGTTTGATACGGCTTCCTGAGCTGTGACGGCATGATCGGACCGGTGGCAGGCTGGTGGGCCACGGGTACAACATGGGCGTTGAGCACAAGGCCGGTCGGTGACCCTGTGGGCACCGTTCCGGGCTTATATTGCCCGTGACGCACTGGCCCTGAACTCGATGGCTTCCCCGTCTTGTCACCGCTTCGCTCTTAGGGAAGCTGGAGCCGCCAGGGCCCAGGGGTCGCGCAGCGCAGCGCACTGTTGGAGAACGTGAGACGCCGTCCTCGTGAGTGGCACTGTTCGGTCCGTGACTGGCTCGGAGCTCCCCCTCTTCCTCGTCCTGATGGTCTTGTTCTTTTGCTTTGGAATCTAGAGAGGAAGAAGGGAAAGAAACGAGAGTGATTTCGATGTGATGGCAACTTTTTTTCTCTCCAATGAAAGGCCCTCTTTTAGCCTTGTTTACCTAACCAAGCATAATTTTGCGATTAATAACGTCCCTAGCTTGTATCCTATACGCAGCATACCCTTGGATCCTCGCTGGTTCATCAATATAAAACTTAACGGCAAAGTTGCCCATAACTTGGAATATAACATGCACGCATATATATATATATATATATATATCGAGCTGACCACAACTTACAACAATATGTAAATTAGTAAAATTACTGTGCCAAAATTTTCAGGATAATCTAATCTTTTAGTGATAAAGAAAACATTAATTGCCTTAATCATAAAACTACTATTAAAGAATTACCGCAATGTGTTAGTGGTGAAAAAAGAAATGGTAGTACCCTGAAACAAACTACTAACAATTTAATAATACTAAAATAGTTATCTAGTAAAAAAAATATCTTTTTTAGAAAACGACAACTATAATAATGATGTTGATAATAATAATGATCATAATAATGGTGTCGGCTATATAATTTTTTAAAAATAAGATGGTTGTTCGCCAATACTCAGAGTTGAACGTTAGATGATAGAAAAATATACTAATTAACTAAGCTAACAATTATTACTATAGATGATAATAATAATAAATTTATTTAAAAAATATTAATAAGATTATAATATTAATATATATGATAAATTCATTTAAAATGAAAAAAAATAATTTGAGAAAGTGTACCATATGGGACTCACAAAATTAACTGTTTAAATATCATACACCAAATTGATAGGAGTAAAGAAATGGTCTGACTAGTTTTATATCGGATTTTATTTTTGTGTTCTTATCGTTAAGGAAAAAGTATTAAAACCATGCTATCTATTAATTTGTGTATTAAAGTACCATAACAAATGATTTATATTATTTTATTTTATTATAAATTCATCATTTATATTTTTAATAAACAAATTTAATATATATCATTTTTTAGAAAGATATTCAAGATATTGTTTAAGAAAATGATAAAAAATTTTAAAAAATAAAAATTTTTTTTTGGTACAAACGACGATCACAGCCTCGTATGAATCAGTCCAGACATAAAGAGTGTTTGCTCCTGTGCTCTCCAGCAAGGATGGGCAAAGTACCCTTTTTCCCGCCCCACTGTTTGGCTAGTTGTGCAAATTGACATATCAAGAGGAGGAACTGGCCCCCTTCAGTCTATTTCAACCAAAAAAAAAAAAAAACATTTTTAATCATGTGATATAGATGCAAACAAGGTATGCAACCTAGACAATAACGAGGTAAATTAAAACGAAAAATCACAGTTAGGGCTAGCTGAATCCTCCACCCATTCTAGGTGTAATCCTCTTGGGGGAAAAAAAAAAAAAAAAAAGAAGGAAAGCGCTATGACAAGGCGTTAGAGATCAGGTAAAGAAAGACTATTAATGCTTTTTAACACACAAATCAAAAACTATTTTGAGAATGGTGAAATAAGAAAAGTCGCAAAGCATTCAATTATGCCAGTGAGTTGCTTAGAACCACTCAGATGGATCTTCAAGATAATAACTAATATAAAGAGTAATGTCACAAGAAAATAAAATGAAACAAGGTAGATCCATGCATAGTCTAAACAAGCGGTAGGTAGATATGCCTGTGAACAATCATGATCAAGGTCATGTGATAAGCAGCACTCCCAAGGAATTTTCACGATCAGAGAACATGATAGAGAAAGAAAAAATTTTAGAAAAATAAGAGAATTTCAAGTATCGCAACAAAACCAGGTTTGCACTCTTTTAGCTACAATCCCTATTTAATTAACGCAACATTTGACACTACAACCTGAGGGACAACAACAGCATACAAACAACGGTTCAAGTAACATTTCCAAATAAAAGTAAACTAAATTCAAATGAATCATGCTCCAGTACTTTGGCTTGTCCCCCAATGATTTTTGAGGAAAAAATCATTGCAAGTCAGTACAACCTAATTAACAATCTTCACACAGTTGAAGTCAGCTCTCAATCAAAGACGACCGAACCCTAAACCACATGATAACCAAATCCCGAACCCTAACGCAAGAGGCCTAACCACGTCCACTCCCAATCCGCCAAACTCGCTAGTTTTGTTTTTTTTAAGAGCAAACAACGAGCTTAATTGCTAGTTGAGAGGGCAGACGTAACCCTGCGGAGGGTCCTTCCCGCAGGTGACGAGGACCTGGAGGGCAAGTGGAATATAAATGTCGAGGTTGAGCACCCTTAGCTTTATAGCAGTACAGAGGCAGACCGCGGCCTCTAGCTCCAGCAAGCCCTGCAGGACCGGGCAGCACACGTTCTCCACCGGCTTGCCCAAACCAACGTGTACCAGACCCCCCAACACGTCAAGACACAGCCCGAGTTTGAGAATGTCAAACGAGCACTTGGTCGGAGGTGCATTTATCGTCGGAATGCTGCCGTCGCCATCGGAGGGAGGTGGAAGCAGCATTCTTGGTGGCTTCTTTGTGAAGGGAGGCCGAGGGAACGTTGGGTGGGAGCACGAGTCGCAGGCGAACGTCGCCGGCAATGCAATGGACGTGAGGACCATGGATAGGAGGAGCAGTGCTGCCTTGGCTTTGGAAGCCATGAAGGTAGCGCAGGTCTCAAGGTAGGAGAACTGGAAGGTGGTTTTATAATGAGTTGTAAGGCCAACCCGTGAGTTCTTGTCCAATTATCCAACTCTTTCCAGCTTTCATTTTAGATTGATCCCGTCTCGAGAGGATAGAAGTGTTTCAGAATATAATAGAATTTCAAGGTCATGAGAAGTCCAACTTTACCCATATATATGTTTCGTTCCATCTAGTTGCAAAGGTTCAATATTTCAGATTACTACTCGGTGGTTATGGAGTGTGCTGAGTCTCACCGCAGATCAAGCGTGCAAGGCATAGATCTAATATTTAGTGAATCAGACTTTTGCGCAGTGTTTTGTCCATAAAGGTTAGTTGTGCAGAAGAGGTCCAATACGGGCATATACTTAATTGGTGCCATAAAGTGCTGTCCGGCCGCCATACAAGCGTGAACTGTTAAGATTATATTTAAAAAATAGTAAAAAAGTTATTAATATTGGCCGGATGAATTGCGGATGAACTGTAGCGATCTATGTTCGAGATGCGACATTAGGATATGCCCAGCACTCTGCAGTGCAAAAGATGTATCGCAAAGGACCCCGGCCGTTTCAACCTTAGTTATGGGCTGGTGTGGTCCAGATATAAGTCCACGCAATCCAATTGCACCACTTTTTGAGTGAATATTGGTGATTGGTTCCCAAAAGAAAAAAATTGTGTTTTTTTCTTTTTCAAACTAATTTCTCAAGAGTAAGAGGCAGAAGAAAAGTAGGCCTCAGGTACTTCGGCTTCCCTCCTTCCGATAAGTAGGCAAATCCTGTGGGACTTTGTCGTGGGCGAAAGCGAAAGGCAGTGGCTTAGCTGGGCTGGGCTTTAGCAAGGGTGAGCTCCCATATATGCATAGAGGTTTGGGCCGGCAGTTTTAAATTGGGGGTTGATATATTATATATAATCTGGTTCAGTTTTCGAAGAAAACACGTGAACTCTTTTGTTTTGCTGCATGGTTTCTCTGAGGAGTGGTTTTGCGTACGCGACAGGGGAAGGGAGGGACGGGGAGGGGCTTGTGACTGAAGCACGAAATCGGAGCATCTAAAGCGCTTCATTCATTGGGGAGCGAGCGAGCGAGCTGTCATCTTGTGAGGATTTTTCACGTGGCCTTGGCATATATATCAATGGCGTTCGACCAAATTTGCTTGCGCTAAGCCCATTGTGCCTCCCGGCGTCGGAAATCTATGGGAGAGAACCTGGTTTGGGTGATGGAGGTTTCGGTAGGAGCCAAGGTACGCAAAAGTAATCAGCATCCAGTGCATGTTAAGGTGATGCAGCCAATCAGTGGTGGGCTTTCACAGGTTAGGACTGGGAAATCGTAGCAGTAACGTACAGTTTGTTTCATGTAGCAGTAAAAGCTCGGAAAAAATTGCACTCTGCGTTATAATTTATTGGAAGTATGATACAAATTAGGGAACTCCGGCCTTAATTTTTAGGGAGACCACCACAAATGACTGGTTATGTATCTCTTGCAGAGGGGCGGTCCTTAAAAGAGAAGAAAATTAAATTCGAAATTTGTGATTTAGACAACCGTTTGTGTATATGCTCAAGTCTCGCCGGGTCCTTATCCCACGTGAAAATAATCGTGTGACTGAACGGGTGCACCATAATGTCATTATACCTTTAGTCATAGTTGTTAGACAGGACCGAATTGATCGATTAGACCGGTTGAACTAAGGTTCAAAAGTTAAATCAGTCAGATTCTAAATAATTCCGAAATAATTCGATTCATCGGTTCACTCGTAAACCAATCAATCTAATCCAAATTGGATGGAATCATGAATTTTATTATCATTTTAATCTTAATTTTTTATTAAAAATTAATTTTTATTAATGTTAATATATTTTTATATTAAAATAATTGATCAATGGTTCAATATATCAGTAACTTAACGGTTGAACCAGTGATCCAATGACCGAGCCTTTGGTCGAATCAATGTTGGGATCAAATTTTGATAACTATGCCTTCAGCTATTAATTTATCAGAGGAGTCTGCTGGACTCCATCCTCTGCATATTATTATTATTATATATTATTATACATATACAAAAAAGAAAATATTGCCTAGCTAAGGATGATAATGAAAACCAGAAGGTAATACAACTCCAAGAATAATAATACAAGGTTCCCTTCCCTCCCTCCCCCTACCTTTTTTTTTTTTTTTTTTGGTTCTTTTCTAATCCTTGAGGCCGGATGTGCCATTGTTGCTAATTATTTTTTAAATCTTCTTGCAAGGAGAGAACGATGTAGAGCCTAGGATATTTATAACAGAAAAGAAAAAAAAAAAGGCCTTGTAAACAAGAATTCCATCACCGAGAGACATGAATCATCTTATACATATCTATTAGAGTCATCCATAATTCAAATGCTTAATTTCAATAACCAAATATCTTTCATATATACATCTAAGCTCCGCGTGCGAGTGAACCGATAGGAACCGATTGGAAATTTCTATTTGCACCACTCAGATTGCTCAGTACACCCCCTTTAATTTTTTTTTCTCTACACTCCCCTATAAATTGATATTCATAAACTACCCCTTCGTGCACCCCTACCCCCCTCTCCCAAATCATTTTGCACACCCCTCCCTCAACGCACAGCCCGATCCATTCTTCCCCTCTCCCTGCTCCTTCTCCGGCACCGGCAGGATCTCATCCCGACGATCTCCTTCCTCGGTACCGAGCGGCGTCCCGGCACCACCTTCCTCGATACTGGCAGCAACCGGCGGCGGTGAGTTTCCTAAACCCACCGCCTTCGCCTCCCTCGCCTCCCTCGGCTCAACCCCCCTCCCTCCCCTTCGGCCTCCTCCCCGCCTTCCTTGCCTTGTCTCCGCCCCCCTCCATCCCTCCCTTCGGTCCCCTTCATCCCCTCCGCCCCCCTCCGGCAAAGGCTTAGGTCGAGCCAAAGGCATGGGTCAAGTCTCTGTTCGGCCCATCAAGGCCAATCAGAGATCAATCTGTTCGGCCTAATGGTCTGAATAGATTATCTCTATTTGCCCATCAGGGCCGAGCAGATAACCAGAGTTACGATTTTAATTTTTTTTAAAAAAATTAATTTATTATATAAGTACTTTTATATAAGTAGTTTAAAAAAATCATATTTAGTAAAATTTTTAAATCGATTATAAATCGGTATAGTTTAGTTTTGAAAAAAAATTTAAACATTTTTTAATTTATTCATATTTTAATCTTGCGTATTAATGCTGATTAATGCTATGTTTCAGATATGGATGCTGGTCCCCTCACAAGTTAGACCCATAACCCAGGAGACGTCATGGTAGGCATGCTGAGCCAGAGATTCTTGTTGCACCAGAGAATCCTATTGCACCATCGCCCCTAGCTGAGACAGTAGACGAGGACATCACAGCTATGGATATTAATGATGAAGCGGATGGGCCTTGTCCAGGTGGTCTAGAGGATGAGTCAATCCTTAGTAGTTTCAGGACATATATAGCAGCCTTCATTTGAGGCAACAGGTATTGTTTGTTTGTTATTCTATGGTATTTCTTTAATGCATTATTATGATGTTGTTATATAATTTATTTATGTTATCCATTTATATTTTACAGAAACAGCCCCACTGAAGTGCATAAACCATGCTGCCAAGGTAGGTGAGTTGCAGTGATGGGCATCGGGGCAATCGAATAAGAGGTTTAGAGCATTAGTTCAGCAGTCAGGCCTGGTTGAACTAGTGCACTGCTTTTATCGGTTCGCCGATAAGATTCTTATTTCGGGCTTTAGAGAGAGATGGCAGCCCGAGACGAACACCTTCTATCTTCCCTTTGGCGAGATGACGTTGCCGCATATTAGGGATTAGTGTCATAAGTGCTCAGTGTCACTGTCATGTGATAGGATGAGTGATTAGGATGCTGAGGATACTAGTGGAGCTATTGGGTGTGTCACAGTAGACGCGCGTCAGGAGGTGCTATCAGTACGCGGTCAGTCTGTGAGGTTAGAGTGGTTGAAGAGTCATTTTCATGTTGTATCTGATAGAGATGGCCACCATAGGATAGAGTGTGCAATGCGAGGGTATTTGCTATTTTTGTTAGGGTGCACACTCTTAATTGATAAGAGCGGGACGAGGGTGCCTATAACTTATCTTTCTCTACTTCGGGATCTGGATAGGGTGAGCACATATGCCTGAGGTCTGGTGCCTTGGCTCATTTATATCGGTAGTTGGAGATTGCATCTAGGGCATCCGTTAGACAGATTAGTAGATATATGACGCTGCTCCAGGCATGGATTTATGAGCATTTTTCATTTCTCACTCCTTACCCAGCCTTGGATTATACTGATGCTAGGCCCCGCGTGCACCGATGGATTTCCGGCAATACACCACGTACCATGATAGACCATTTAGTGATTCTACGTGAGTTATTGGACGTTTTGAGGGCTGATGAGGTATGTACCTTAGACCATGCACTTGTATATTTCTATGATTTGCCATATATTATCAAACTGATTAGGATTTATTTATTGCAGGTAGTTTGGGATCCCCATCGTCATATTCGGGAGGATCGTCCATTCCTAGATATTGCATTCTTTAGTGGATGCCTGAAGTGCATGGATGTCATAGAACCCGATCATCCTGAAAGGATTCTATAACAGTTCAGTAGGATACAGATGATCCCCCGCGCACCACTAGCCCCTAAGTGAGCCCGCAGAGGATCGATAGCAGCATCGTACCACATCCAGTACGTCTTTTATGATCAGATATGGGAGAGGTGGGAGGATCACCTGCTGAGTCGAGTGAGCAGGAGCCATCCGGTGACCCGACCATCAGATTGCGTTCCAGGATATATGGATTGGTATTCTCGTATCACGCACCTAGCAGTTCACCCTCCAAAAGCCATTCAATATCTATTCTCGATCACGTCCCGATGATATTGATGCTGACATGCAAGGGCAACGTATTGTCGATGCCATTAACATTTGCACCAGCATTCTACATATGGATCGGGAAGAGGTTGCATCACAGGGGATCGACCTGTACGATGTTATTTCTCAGATGTCATAGGTGTTGCAGGGTCAGCATATTTTAGCAAGTGAGCCTGATGTACCTGGCCCTAGTCATGCATCGCTACAGCAATACAAGCATCGACGACGGTGAGATGGGGATTGATGATGTATCATATGTATTTTTTTAGCTTTTAGCATATCTTTTTGTAAAATACATTGAAATTTGAATGAAAGTTTGTGT
This sequence comes from Calamus simplicifolius, assembly GCA_900491605.1. NCBI lineage: Eukaryota > Viridiplantae > Streptophyta > Magnoliopsida > Arecales > Arecaceae > Calamus > Calamus simplicifolius. The sequence continues at coordinate 2,683,095 of UESW01003900.1, read as the reverse complement.
TTCCTTTAAATGTTCTTTTTTGCTTCAGAGTCCATATTTGAAGATTAATAATAAATGCAATATACAACTCAATAGTCTCTCTAATTATAAATTAGTAAACAATCAAATGCTAATAATAATCTCGCTAATTATGCGATGGAGTTTGATAAATAAACTGGACATGCATCGGCACGCCCCGGCATCAATCAACAAAGATAATTAATGACACATTAATCAACAATGAGGTGTGATGTCATCTTCCATAAACTTCTTGATAATTGACACTCCTGGACAAGCATCGGCACACTCCGGCACGGGCATGGTATGCCCCGGTACGCATCGGCATGCTTCGGCATAGGTCAACACGGGCCAGCACTCACCGGCACGGTCCAATCGGCATGACCCAACTTGTGCCGGCACACATCGGCACACTCTGGCACGATCGATCGGCATGCTCCGGCATGGGCTCCAACATGTGCCGGCACGCCCCAACACATGTCGGTACGTGCCGGCATACATCGACACGCCCTGATAAATATCACTTCCTTTTACAAATTCTCATCCAGTTTTAACCAGTGCGTGTATTACTGAATTTGCGAGGTCATGGCATCAATCAACAAAGATAATTAATGACACATCAATCAATAATGAGGTATGATGTCAACTTCCATAAACTTCTTAATAATTGACACTCCTGGACATGCATCAGCATGCCCCGGCATGCTCAGTCAACTAATAAAGAATGCACTATATATAAAATTTCAAACATTATACAACTTTGTATATTGATAAAAATTGCACTTTACAACTCAACAGTCTCGCTAATAATAACATCTAACGAGATCGTTTGTTTGAACTATTGAATCCTAGATTCATAAGAAGTTGCCCATCCGAAAGCATAAGGTAAATGATATCTTCGCCAGTTGCTCACTATTGGGGGAACGAAATGACCCGATAATAGAAACACCTACAAAATAAATAAATTAGTAAATAAAATGATTTATGAGTCATTTAAGGATGAGTAAGAGACATTTAATTAATACCTCCATAAAATGATTGCCATTTACGAATGCTACTGCAATGTTTTGCAGGATAGAAGAGGAAGAGGCACCGATTTAAGAGGTAGGAATGTAAGACATTGTTGTAAGGAGAGATGGTATAGGACAACGTTATAACAGAATAATTAAATTATAAATTTCTAAAATTAATCAATTCTTATGATACCTATTAGTTGTCACATTCCGTAGTGCCTACGTGCGTCCGTCCATGCTGTGACAAATCTTTCCTTGAACTTGCTTAGCCAAGTATCTAACACATACCATAAAGCATCTGGATAAGTACTAAACTCTCTCTGGAGTGCACTTTAGTGATTATTATACTCGTCTTCTGTGGTTGACAACACTAGTATATTCCAACTCATTATAAACTTATTCCATTTCTCCTTCGTTTCAGATAATCTTTTGCACTGGGCCAAAACATTCCTACTAATATGCCATCTACATAACAAATGTGTTGCCATAGGAAATACCTTCTGAATTGCATTCAATAGAGCCAAGTCTCGATCTGTGACTATCATCTCAGGCAGAACATCAGCGTCCATGACGCTGCGCAATCTTTCTAATGCCCATGTATAGTTATCTTCCCGCTCAGAGTCCATGTATGTAAAAGCAATACAAAATGTGAGGTTAGTTGATGTCATCCCTACAATCTCTAAGAGAGGAAGACGATATCTATTCATCTTGTACGTGCAATCTATTATCAAAACACGAGGAAATGCACGTAACAAATCTATGCTGCCATGGTGAGCCCAAAACAAGTAACGCACAACATCAGACTCAATACAATTCCTATGCCACTCAATGTACTTATACTCGGATAATTTACCCAGAAGATGTTGCATCTGAGATCGCCCAGCTTTCTCTACAACCTTACACCTCTGTCGAGCATTGTAGAATGTCTTCATGCACGTAACATTGAGGGCATCCCTTTGCTTCAATGTGGACAATATGGCCTTTGGCTGAACCAAAGTCTTCAACATATCCACTAACAACGAAGTCTCCTGCTTTGATAATCGTCCGGCATATGAGTGCCTCTCGAGATGCTTCACAGCCGGATGATTGTGTAATCCACAAATAACCATTAACATCCAATCATCTGCAGTGTCTAATTTCTTCCCTCTTAATGCAAAAGGGCATCCATTCTTCTTAGTGCCACTGGCCCTGGTCTTTGATCCCTTTTTCTTTGTGCTTTTACTTCTGCAGGTACCACTTCTCTCGCAAGCAAGTACAATTTTTGGTTTCTTGCTATCAGTACCCGAATCAGAAGTTTTAATAATAACAACACATCCATTCTTCCTCTCAGCCTCCCGACACTAATTACACAAGTCTTTTCTACTTTTGAATATCTACACAATAAAAAGTTTTATATCAATAGACAATTTTACACATTGCTCAGTCAACTAATAAAATAATTGCAATCAAAATTATCAGACCTCGTAAGTTGTAAATTCATTTGTGTAATCCATCACACATTCAGAGCCAGTCATGCTGCCTTCGGTTGAAGCTTCGCCCTACACGGTCAAAAAATAATAATTTAGACCCTAACCCTAAACTCTAAACCCGTCCCCTTGTTTGGCCCTGTGTGGCCGAACAGAAGCCTTCTGTTCAACCGGAATGGGCTGGACAGAGGGCCCCTATTCAACCCATCCTGATCGAACAGAAGCTTTCTGTTCGGCTACACAGGGCGGAATACAAGGCTTTTGTTTGACTCTGTGTGGCCGAATAGAAGCTCATTATTCGGCCAACCAGGGCCGAATAGAATGCCTCTGTTCGGCCCTGTGTGGCCAAACAAGATGCGGACCATGAAAAAAAAAATCAAAACAGGTCAAAAAAACGAACCTTTCCGTCCGTAGATCTTTCCCAAATCGCTAGTTGCTTATCAATTGTTCAATTGAGGATTGGAATATCTTCAAATAAAGACTCAATGGATTGATATAGCAATTCTTTTTTTCGGTTCGTTAGGAGAGGAGAGGGGGAAGGGGGAGGGCGGGTGGGTGTGCGGTGGGAAGGGGAGCTATTTTTGTTGAGGGATATAGAAAGTAAAATAGGGGTATTTTGATTCATTTTTATAAGGATAAAATTGAGTTTTTTTTTTTTTTTTTTAGTGGGAGATGCACTGAGCAATTCCAGCTGTGCAAATAGAAATTCCCGAACCGATTCTCATTTTGAAAAGTATGACCTACTTCTGATCCTTGCAGTGCCCTGCGTATAAACTTAGCGGTACCGTCTTTATGCCCAGGCGAGCGATCTGGGATCAAGTCTTGAGTGGCGTTATCCCTCAAGTCTTCTAGTCTAGTTGGGAGATTTTTCTAGGGTATAAAAATCTGGTCCCCCTTTGAACATATCCAAATAAGTCCTACTTGTATAATTTAGCAGACCCCTTCTACGAAAACGGAAAAACATATGTCATACAGGAAAAGAAAACCAAAGAATGCATTGGGTTTCAACCTAATTCAAATTCTATTAAACCGAACAACAGTGCGTCACAAAGAAAATAAACAAGTACAAGAAGGTTTACTTCGGGTCCTAGCAAAATCTTGTCGAGTTTTTTTTTTTTTTTTTTTTTTTCTTGTCAGAAAACAAAGTTTCTTAGCCATGGTTTGGAGAAGCACAACCTCAGTTCTGAACATTCCTCCATTCTTTTAAAGAAGAAATAGATATTTTGAAACAATTTTATCATCGAGAATCCGTCTAAAAAATAAATAGATATTTTGAAACAATTTTATCATCGAGAATGCTTAAGGCGCATTCTACCATTCCTTTCCCTCGAGAAATATCAGTACGGTGATATCTAAGACAATCTGAAGGCTTCTTCCTCCAACATTTCAGATCTCTGGGATAGACAAGAGGTGTGAAAGGAGCAAGAAAATCTTTCACTTTGATGATGAAAGTGACCGGAAAACAGAAAAGGGACATCCCAAAAGATGATCAATATCGTTCAGCCATGTCCCATCTGCTACATGATACCCATGTGCTTGCTGCGACCCATTATTTCTCCGACATCTGTGTTAACTATCCTATTATGTACGCGTGATTATTGATTTTTTTTTTATACAGACGAGTGACCACACCGAGTGAAATTTAAAATATTAAAAAATAAAATTTATTTTAGTACTGTTGATTAAACAAAAGCAAATGAAAAGACTCACAAGTTAATAACTTATTTCATCATATTATAAGTGACGCTGGTCTAAACCCACGTAATAATCTGTGAGAGCAGTACAAGAAACAAGAAAAGAAGTGAAAAATTCACAAAATTCAATGAAAAAAAAAGAAAAAAAGAATCTTTTTTTCCTTTTTTTTTTTTCCCTAAAGACAAGCCTTATAAAGGGCAAGAAATAGAACTTTCTCAAATTATTAAAAATAGTATATGAATCCTACTTGATATTTGTAATATATTACATCTAGTGTCAAGAATAGTTTCCACGGCTTAATCGGATTGTCGTCAATAATTATCACAATAAAGTAATTCAAACTTTTGAATAGATCAAAATGTTTTCTATGGTATCAGTACCATAACAATTTGATTTAAACTTTTATTATTATTTTAATGACTAATATGGGATAATATATCGAGGAACCACGACGTTTCTGATGAAACCGACATCTAACAACTCCTGAACGGCTTTCTCACTCAATATTCAAAAAAGGAAGCCTCTTGATGATAGAGGCCCTAAACCTGCAGCTAGAGGACACAAACCACCCATAAAATGGATGGTGCCCACAATTATAGAAGCCAGACCCACACATAAACTAGGAGCCATTACAGATTTCTAGGAACAAAAGGTTATATATGAATTGTATATTAGCATATAACAAGATTAAAAATAAAAAACAGTCTAGATCTTCTGGTTGGCACCTTCTCTTCGGCGCAAGCAGTGGAGAGCTTTAGCGTAAAAAGTTAGACATTCAATGTATTCCTGTTAAAAAATACATTCTGTAGCCAAACACTACCTTAAAGAATAAGACTATCCATGAGTATAGGTGGAAGAGACTAATTCCCTTCCACATCATAACATAATTACCGTATTACCTCTCTACTTTTTCATCCACGGTATGAAAAAAAAAAAGATAAAGAAAAAGTAATTTTATCCTTATCTTTGTGATGCAGCACAAATCACCACGAAATCTGAATGGCATTAAAGAAGTCCCTCTCCTCGTTCTCTGCCACATGCCCTTTCAGTAACTTATCCCTCCCACCTATTCTCCGCTCTATTTTTTCAAATAAAATTTTCTTATTTTCTCTAAATCATGCAACCAAACAGAGCCTCAAGGCACCCTTAACCTTGCTTCATTATGTGGCATACTTCACAATGCCAATTCAAAAGAGAGCAATATGGGACTGTAACAGACGAACTTTCTGAGTGATTTTTCTGAACTACAATAGCACTTATCAAAGTATAAACTATAGACCGGAATGGACTCCAACTAGTAAAATTAAAAAGGGACAATCAGTTCATGAAAACGAACAGCAGTATAAAGTTATTGTGTCCATGTGCTTTCTTGGAGCAGACAAGCATAAAATCTGATTTTGTGCAGAAAAGATATTGTGAGAAACTAGGGCATACCTGCTTCCTATCAAACAAACCTCATTTCAAGGTTTCATGACCTATTAATTTTCCAAAGAAGGTTTTACAATCAAATCATAAAAGCAAACATTTTCGCAAAACTTATTTCTCATGGATTATATGAGATCCGCTTTAGAATGATTTTGACAACGTGAACAGCCCCTAATCATCATGGTGTGTATTCAATCCACTCTCTTGGGCATATAATGCAGCCTCACCAAATCCTAGGAAGCATCCTCTTGATGAGCAGAAGATGTAGGGAATACAATTATAATCATCCAAAAATAAAATATATTGAAACAATAGAAAAATCATTAACAAAATCAGATAGAAAGTGCCCAAGATCACTTCCATGCTGCTAAACTTAATATATGAGAGATTTTATAGAAATGAGAAAAGCATAGTTGCAGGCCAACTTGTAGGGCTCTGAAAATGAAACCTTTTTGACAAATTTCATAATCAGAAAACAGAAAGGCACAATCTCATCTCATCAAGACATGGAGACACCAGAGAATAACAAACCAAGCATTGTACAAAATCCATTATTTCGTTTCTTTCAGTTAATAACAAGCAGCTGTAAACAGGCAGCATCAGCAGAGCATCAGGTAATAAACTGGACCATTCATGGACTGGGCGTGTGGCTCTCCGCCAAGTTCCACGCGCAGGTTGTCATATGGATAGACTTCTGGCATCTGGAAGTAACAAAGAGAACATCAGCATATAATTCAGCGTAACTCCACTAAGTACTTCTGGTGCTGGCTAGGAAACTCCCCAATCATAATATCCTCTAGCCCAGTGAGCAGTACGCAATGTGATCACAAATTTGTTCTCATCATAACTTAGATCATGAGAAGTCCATAAAATCAAAACTAATATTTCTGAAAATTTCTCACCCATTAAGTGTGCCCAAAATGCATACATTTTCAGTGGCATGAATGAAATTGAGGATTTAGAAGAACCCAAATTAGTTGAATTTTTAATTAAGTGGGACTTTAGCAAACCTTTTTGCAATATAAAATGTAGGCTTGATGAACTGAGTCTAGGAAATGATGGCTTCTGAGTTCAAGGCATATATTTTGCTCACAGATGAGCTTTTTAATGGCCTTGAATCAGGACAAGAAATTTATTCAGGAAATCATATATCTAACAAGGAGGCAGAACATAATGTCAGAAGAAAATATAAAGCTAAAAACAGGAAGATCAGATGATATAAACAATTTGACAAAACTATCGGATGAGGAGAAAGCAGATCCCTTGGATCTTTTCATTGTTCTTGTAGCTCCAAGGATAAGTACATGTAATTATAAATTAACATGATGTGCACAGCAGAATTTTTTGTTATGTATGAGTGTTATTTCCAGAGATGGTAATAATACTACTATTTGTTGTTTAAGTTCTTGTGCCCAACTTGGCGACTGCTCCAGCCTATAAAGAAAGGTTTACTAGAGTCTTCCAAAATTACAAGCAGGAACCCACTAGTACATAGGATAACTAAGGGATATCTGTCCTACATGACATATGACGTCCAATATCCCAGCCAGGCAAAAACTTACTTGACAGGAGGTCAGCAATCATTGGAATTCACTGGTGAGATAGCCAATAATGGATGATGAAGGTTATTTAAAAGATGAAACACGCCAATAAGTCCTTAGCCCCAAGACACAATATAAGATGTGCTATGGGAGCACTGGGTCAGGTCACATTTGGTTTGGGTTGGCTTGGCCTCCACTATTAAGTATTATGAACCAAACAGCTGACTCAAACCTGATTCAACCAACCAACAAGCCTAGACCTAAACATGCTGATCGGTTAAAAAGGCTAAGCCAAACCAAACATAGAAGAGAGGAGAGAAATTAATAGAAGGGAAAGGAGATCAGAAAAGTAGAACCAGTGGCAGGCAGTGTTAACGGCCGGCAGCAATGCAACAAATGGCATGAAAATAGCTCATCAGCAGGGTGATGAGTGGCAGGAATGATGCTTGGTGGGCTACATGATGGGGATGACTAATGATGACATCAAATGATAGTCAAGGAGGAGTGAGAGGAGCAAGCATCATGCACCTGGAGACAAGGAGAGCGGGAAGGGAAATGGGGGGGGGGAGGGGGAAGGGGAGGAGTAGACAGAACAACATATGAGAGGGAAGAGGAGGTTATTAAGGAGGAAGAGGGAGGACAAGTTTGGAGAGAAGATCAGGGGGAAAGGGGGTGGGCTGGCAAGGAATTAGATACATAGGTTCCAAGCAACATAAGAGGAGATGAGCTTGGGAAACTAGCCTTGGGATATATAGTTTATAGAGTCTTCAATATGTTATACAATACTTTATAAAATGATTTTAAAAGGTTATGACCTATCAAAATTCAAACCCTGGGGCGAATATCTAAGTTAACCAACTAGAAGCTAAGGTTTGCTAGAACCATACCCAACCTGTGAACTCAGTAGATTCAGTTAGGTCGGGTTGAGCAGATAAGTTCTGGCCGTGTTTGTCGCACTTTTATTGCAAAATCCAGGATCAGAAGACCATATGGCATGGTGATCTGGCAAACATAGATCATTCAACTCAACTCAACTCATCTAAGCCTTTCCGAACTACATGGGATCGGCTACATTAATTTGCTTCCTTCATCCTGCTCTATTCAGGACTAAGTCGACATTCAAATTAAATAGTTATATCTTTTTTAATTATTTTATCTATGTTAGTTTAGATCTACCTCTACCTCTATCCTTACCATGGATTGTTAAAAGACCACTCTTTCTAACTAGAGCATTAAAGATCTTCGTTGTATATGTCCAAACCACTGTAATCGATTTTCTCTCATTTTATCTTAATTGAGACTACTTCTATCATTTCTCTTATATATTTATTTCTAATTCTATCTTTAAAGTTTTACCACATATTCATCTTAACATGCGTATTTCTGTTATACTTAATTTATTTACATGTTGTTTCTATGTTTTAATTTATGGCAAATACAGATCATTACATCTGAAAATTCTACTCAATCTTTTAGTGGTATGAAAGTTCGTGCCAAAAGGAAAAGCATGGTTCCTTGAAAGAACACAATGGCACATATACCATTCTTGAAAGCGAAAAGGCAATTTTTGTAGACCTGTGTAGAACAGGCAACCCACATGTTTATAGACATGGAGAATTAAATTGCCACATGATGAAATGTTCCCCTGCTAATATATGCTGATGAAATTAACAGATCATGGCTTTTTAGGTGTCAGATAGCAACAGCTTGCAGAGCAAGGTTTGGTTTAGGCCAACTCAAAGTCACAGGATAAATACAGGAAGGCAGGAGAGATCTTCTTCAAGGATCTCTTAATGAATTTATCCTTCGATGCCGTGGAAAGATCCAAAGTATTTATCACCATGTCCATTGTTACAGTATTGCTGAATACAAAAGGATCTACTAGGCATTGCTAGAGAACAATTAAGTTGGAATGCAAAGGTTGATAAGAGAGAAATAACTTTATTCTAGAGCTTCAGATATAACAAGATGGACATGGTTTGGATCAGTACAATACATACATAACCATGATCCAAAGTGGCAAGGTATGAGTATAACAGTATTAGTTTTAGATTTTAAACATAGCATAAATTAACAAGATGATAAAAAGCTCAGATAAACTAACGGAGTTGTAGATCATTTTAAATGCGGCAATGGATGAAGCGACAAGGATCACCACACAATAAGTTAAATTTGATCTGTTATTCACAACAGAGGCATTGAGCATATCTCTTTTTTCAAATAATGTCATAATAACAAGTCTATTTTTCAGACAACAGACCATTAACAGTAACAGACAGCATGCTTTATAAACAGTGTGGACAAAGAATTTCCATAGAAGCAACTCTCCCTTGACATTGCTCAACTATCATATTCTATCAACCATCAAAAGTATAAAGCATTGAACACTAGAAAGAAAAAGAATATTTTTAAACAATAAGAAACGATGCCTTTTATTTTTTCATTTATTTTTATTTTTTTAACTAGAAAGGGTGCCTATCAGTTTACATTGGTTACAAAGTCACAAGAAACAATATAGAGTTCATAGCATATTTCTTAGCTATTGCACAAAGATCAATTGGAAAGTTCTACATCTTAAATTGAAGATATAGATTTTTTTGACGCTGGTCAAGGGATACAAAACGTGATTTGCTTCCTATGGTTTGTGGGATATGTAATAGTCAGTTCCTACCAGCATAGTTGGGCATTCTCATTTGATGTTTAATTAATTTATATTAATGGACATGACCAATTTCTGTTTGATACTCATATAGAAAGACTAGTACCAGCCTTCTCAGTCTACCATAACTTTAGCCAGTTCCAAGTCAACGGGAATAGCAGGTACTGACACATCTAAGCAGTTACAGGCTCACAGCCTACCACTCCTTCAATTTCAATTTCCATGAAAACAGCCCCATGCAGTTAGAGTTAGGAGGCATCACCAACTATCCCACAATTACAATTGCATGCTTTCTAATGCTTCTAGCAGTGCTAGAAACATACATAACCTGCTTCCATGTCATCACATGGGCCTAGATCATATAACATTTAAGAAATACAACATGTTATGATGCGAGCTCCAATCCAGGTGTACCTAGAGACTTTGCCATCACAACAAATGAACCTACCACTACATTAGCAAGTGAGCTAAAAACTATGTTACTGATAAGCAGGCAAGATCTGGTAAGGACAGCACCAGCTAAGCTCGGCCCACTTTGTGGAATGTCCATACCACTCCCAAACATAAAACATAAAACATCATCTTAAATTAGACTTGAGTCTTGTCCCAATCAAATCCTGAATTGAGCCTCTGGGATGATGGTAGCTGATGGACAGCTTTTGTGTATATCTATAATTAGTTTTTTCCACAGTAAGTAATGTGATGATTAATTGATTGTATTTTGTCTGTTCTGATTTCCTAAATTCTTTAAAATAAAGTATGTGATTATCTTTTTTGTTAAAGGCAGGATCATGTTTTTTTTTCCTAAAGTTGTCTTTCATCATGGATTATAATTTTTCACTTATGAGACTTGAGCAAATTGCTTCAAGTATTGATTTCATTATGGGCAACAAACATGTTTGAGACCAGCATTATAGTCTCATGGAAAAGTCATGGATCATCAGCAAGTTTTATATGTTGAGGTCATAGGCTTTTATCAAAACTTAAGAAGAAGAACAGGATACATCATCTATGGTAACTTATATATCAACAAGTTGTCCTTTTTTAAATCATAAAGAAAATGACATGTCTGAGAGACGTTCCTAATCCTCATCCCCCACGTGTGGGGAGGGATTGCTTTGGACCTACTTGAGATAAGCAGTGAGGAATAAGAGAGAAGCTAGTCAGAAGATATGTTTAATCACATTGTCATGTGACACAGTTCATAAATCTATTACAGGTGTTCTCTTGATCTTGCAGTATGAGATATTTTATAAGATGAAGCCACATTCTATTTGAACCTTCTTGAATGCATTACTATTTGGACAACAATTTTCAGCAATGTTTGGTTTACTGCAAGTGATACGAAAATCTAGGAACAATAGGTCAGATAAGTTGTTTGGAGGATGTTGTTCGGTGTGCTTGATGCACATATAGGCACCATTAGAATGAATATCTCTACTAGGTTGTTGAAAAGGACTCCTCATCTATAAAGATGTTTTAACTCAAATTCTGATGAATCTTCAAAGAAGAGGAATTTGCTATTTGCATGGATTCTTGAAGGTAAAATTAAAACCTAAAAAGCTATGGCAAGGTCACTTTTGGGGGTAACTATAGAGGACACAATATTCTTGTATTCTCATGCTAAAAATATTAATTAGAGCTGTTTAAGGATTGCATTGGATTCTAATGTAGGAATATTCAGCGAGGTTCCGCTGCCTAATTTGTGTGCCAAACATGTTGGAATGTATTAGTAGATGATACATTCATTCAAAAAGATTAAGAATATGAATATTCTTAAAAGATGCTAGCTGATGCTGCAAGGAAGTTAATGTTACGTACTTCAAGCGAAGGTAAATCATTCAGAGATTCATTATAACAGAGGCAAGTAAAGATGTTAAACAACATTTCCTTTCTTTTGTTTTTTCTCTTTTATTCGAGATAATCCTTCTGATTTCGGCGGATGGAAATCGTTGAGTGCATCATCATTGAATCTTGTTTGAATGAATAACATGGAGTGGTCTAAAAGAGGTAAAATTTGACACCAAAATGGAAACAGCTAGTGTTAAATTCCAAATAATATGAAAGGGTGCACACATAGGGAATCTTTGACGCTTTGTCATTCCACACGGCCAGCAACCCGAGCGTAGCGAACAAGCCCAGGCCTCGCAGAGCCACCCCAATGCTTCATACTAGGTGCAACAAAAGAGAATTCGACCCAAAAAAAATTCGATGACCCATTCAAATATGTTGATGGAAAACACAAAAGGGCAATAGGAATCGAATCCTGATAATGAAATAACGAGCATATTATCGACGATACCTTCCCGATGGTGGGGGCGATGCGATCTACGCCGGGCTCCGGGTACGGGGTGCCATTATCCCAAATCAGCTCGTCGTGAACTCGAACCTGAATCAAGAATATAACGAAACAAACACAAAAAGAAGAAGGATGAAAGGGGTCGTATAAGGTTCAGAATTATTCCCTCCCAATTGAATCTGAGAGAGAAGAGAAGAAGAGGAGGAGAAATTAAGAGGAGAGATGGAGAGGGGAATGGATTACGGGCTTATCGGGACGATATCACAGGGAGGCCCATGCCGGAGCGGGTGCGGAGGGAGGAGGCCAGCGATCTCCCCACCACGCCGTTGCCTCCCATGATCCGAGATCCTACGCTGCTCAATCTCCCGGCCATTTCTTCTGCTCCCTCGCTGCTTCTACTTCTCCGAGAGGAAAGGAAATGGGAGTCGTCCTCGTCTCAGTGGTCTGTCGTCTAGGCGAGTGAGAAAAGAGTCCGATGGATGAATTGCGAGTTCGCGACGGATCCGAGATCTCACACTTCTCGATCTCCCGGTCATTTCTTCTTCTTCTCTTTTCACTGCTTCTACTTCTCCGGGAGGAAAGGAAATGGGAGCCCTTGAACTCAGGTGTATTTATATTTTTTAAATTTTAAATTAATAAAAATTATATTTTTTAATCTTATTTTGTTTATATAAAAAATAAATATTATATAAAAATTTAAAATATATTATAAGGCTGTAATTTTAGTATAATGTATACAAAAGGATTAAAATTATAGTTAATATATTAAATATATCTGTGATTGATAAGTAAGAATCTTTTATCGCTAATCACAATACAGTCCATGAACATTCTGAATGTGATAATTTTATCCGAATTATTGTATAGAGACACTTAGTGGAGGTATTATATATAATAAGATTATATAGGGTTGGACCGATATAATTTGAATCTTTATTTAAGGCCGTTATAAAAAATTCAATTTATGTCACAAGATGATCATATCTAAATCAACCTTAATCCTGATTTAATCACAGACTCCTTGATTGTGCTATTGGATCTTTTGATTTATTTGTTAAAGCTTATTTGATATTGGGCCCAATACTAGGTTTAATAACACATTGGGCTAATGTGATTTAAAGATATGAATCCATGGCTTTTGAAAAGAAGCTTAAAATTAGTTTCCTTAAGTGTTGATTATGGGGCTAAACAGTTATGCGTGCAATTTATGATTCGATCATAAATTAACTATTTAACTAGTTAATCAATGGTACTTTAAGAGAAAATTAGAGGGGTATAACGGTTATTACACCTAGCTCTAATTATGAATTAATTATGGAGGTTGAACAAGTAATTATTATATCAGTGGAAATTAATCTGTAATTTTTAAGAGTACAGTCTCAAGTTTTTAATGGAATAACTTTAGATTAATAAACTGAATAAATAATTAAAGAGTTTTAATTGAGTTTATTCAAGTTTATTGAAGCTTAAAATTATGGGTCCATGGTCCCTACAACGTCTTAGGTTAATCGCATCGAATACTCTTGGATTGAATAATTAATGTGATTAATTATTTATTTTTTCACTTTATAATAAGTTATTATGGAACATCACACAAGAGAATTTTGCTCTTATAAGTGGCGCATATTATGAGTTGATGGAGAGAGAGAAATTTTATTTTTTTTGATATTTTTGATAATGTGATTATTAAGAATATTAAGAATAAATAATAAATTTATTTATTAGATATTATTATATTTAATTTATATTATTTGTAAATTAGTTGCAAATAAGAAAAACTTTTTCTTTGATATGATTAAGGAGTTGACATTGAGAATTATTCCTATGCGATCAAAATTAAATGTTGTAACCGATAAACGTTATCTAAATATTGTAAGAATCTAAATGTTGTAATAGATAAACGTTATCTAAATGTTGTAACAGATAAACGTTATCTAAATTAAATTTCTGATTCACCTAGAGCCTATAAATATGGTATAAGATGACTTTTAGATAAAAAAAAATGAAAGAAAGTTTCTTTCATCCTTTTTCTCTCTTATTGTGAAATGAGAAAGAAAATCAAGAGTGAGCCCACTCTCATAATTCGATAGAAAATCAAGAGTGAGCCAACTCTCATAATTCGATTTGAGAAGGTGAGAAGGCTCTGGTTTCATTTTAATTTGTAGGTATTTTATGAAGTACCTTGGCCCGTAAACTCTACCGTGGGATTCTTCATCCATAGCTTCGAATCCGGTAGTAGGGCGCGTCTATTCCTTCGAGACCTCAACATATCGGTATGTTTTTATGTTTAGAAAATTATATGATAATTTTTCCTTTTCATATGACAATTTTAATTTATGCATGTTAAACGGTCACATGCTTCCGCTACACATATATATGATATATATATATATATATATATTTTTTGAAAACCAACAACTGGTATCAGAGCGGTCATGCACTAATATTAATATTGTCATGATGTTGATATGTGATAATTTGACATGTTTTATAATATTTGATATTAGGCATGCATGTTATGGATGGTATGTAAATATTTGATATTTGGTATGCATAAATATTTGATATTTATGCATAATATTTGATATTTGGTATTTATTTTACCGTGACTGTTTGCTTAAAAGTTGAGCATGGGATATAGATCCCAAGAATTTATGGGCATGGATTTATCATGTTCTTGGTTTCTATCGTGTTTCAACCCAGGGGTGATCCAAGAGAGGCTACTGGTAGTACCTCGATCTCTTTCCCAATGGATGTACGGTAGGGATATTAGGGACGCACTGCAAGGGAGGCTACTGGTAGTACCTTGGTGCGTTTGACCAACTATCTGCGATCCGAGAGCACAATAGGCTGCTAAGAAATATTTGATTTAATTAATTACTACATTGGGAATTAATTTTTGAAACCAAAAGGATCTGCGATTTGATCACAGATTTTATCACGTCAAAATCCAAACTGGTTTGTGTTGTACGTGAATAAAATCATTATAAAAATCCCAAATGGTTTGGGACAAATCCCAAACTTGTTTTTGAAGCAAATTGGGCCTAAGTCCACTCCAAACAGTTTGGCCATAAGATGGCCCACGATCATTAAAATAAAATAATTTATTTGATGAGTTAATTTTATCATGCCATATAAAATTAGAAATACCCATCCTATGCATCATAAAACTATTGATTAGGACTATTTGACTAATCATGATTATGCCTATTTATAGGGTCTTAGTTAATGAACAAAGATAATATTATTATAATTCTAAATATATTTAAAAGGGTTTTTAAATGGGTGGTTTGGAATTATAATATTAAGAATTTGATTCTTAAAAAAAGTTATGAAATTAAAAATAGTCTTAGGTTAAGTTAATATATGATATTAATTTAATAATGAGATTATTAAATCTAAGACTAATCTATTTAATTTCATAAATAAAAGAATATGATTCTTTATATAGAAATCAATTTTAAAAGTTAATATGTGATATTAAATTTTAATAATATGATTATTAAAATTTTTTGATATTAATTTCTAAAAAGATAATAGTTATCTTAAAATATTTACAAGAATTCGATTCTTGAGAATTAAATTCATAGATTAAATCTACATGAGATGACAAGATTTAAAGGTTATTGAATTTAATTCACAAAGATAAAATGTTATCTTTATATAATAATACAATCCCACTTTAATAATGAGTAATTAATAAATTTGTTGGTCTCCACCATTGGTTTAGCACCGTGAGAGTTGAACGGCGCCTCGAGGCTTTTGATTTCGTCCCCCTACGGGTGTCCGTTCAATTCAATAACAAGGCTAGATCTCTTAGGATAGAATTTCTAGATGTATTTCAAGCCTGACCTACCCTACGGCGGCACGCTTGGGTTAAGTCTAGAAATTTGAAATGGTGGGTCTTACTCATAAAGATATGAGATCAAATGTGTTGATTATATCTTTGACCAAACCTTTTTAAATTCGGTAGTTAATAAGTGTGAAATAAGAGTTATTTTAGAAATATACTTATTAATCGAGAAGAGTCTCGGTTTAACTAAGTGTGCAAGCTGACCTATCCTACGGCGGCAGACTTGTACATGTCTAGTTGAATTATCGAGGGAATAGAATATGGGTTTTTCTTGTATTTTCCCTAAATTGTTCAATTATTTTTGAAATCTCTATTCCAAAAACTTATAAACATTCATCTTGACTAATTTTTAGAAAATGGCTTTGAACAATCCCATTACTTCTCTTCTTTCTAGTAACACCCTAACTAAAGAAACTATCCCAAATGGAAATCTGATCTTGACAATATTTGACTAATAAGAACATCAAATTTGGTATCACTGAGCCAACCCTTGCTGCTGATCGTAATGTTAGAAAATATTATGACAAGTGGCAAGTTGCCACCAACCAAATGAAAGAGAAAAAAAATAGTAAATGTGATTTACTTGTACTTGAAGCTTGTCTAGTTGAGGTTGATACCTCCTCTTGGATAATTGATTCAGGGGCAACAAATCATGTTTGTTCTTCTATGCAACTCCTTAGTTCTTCAAGAGAGCTTTCTGATGGTGAGTTGACAATGAGGGTTGGCAATGGGGCTACGGTATCGGCCAAGGCAGTTGGAACAGCCCGTCTTTCGTTTGGAGAGAAATTTCTTATTCTGAATAATGTTTATTTCATTCCAAACTTTTCTAGAAATTTGATTTCAATTCTAAACTTCATGAACAATGTTATGGAATTTCATTTAATGAAAATGTTATTTCAGTTTCAAGAAATGGTCTTGAAATTTGTCATGGATGTTTAGTTGATGGGTTATATGTTTTATCGCCTTATGAAAATGTTTCTTACAATACCAAACTGTTTAAAGTAGCTAATCCTAAGACTAACAAAAGACAAAAGGTAATAAACAGTGATAATGAAACATATCTCTGGCACCTTAGGCTTGGTCACATTAACCTTGATAGGATAAACAGACTTGTGAAGGATGGTCCTATGAGAGCTAAGTGTTGGCACTCTTCCTGTCTGTGAGTCCTGTTTAGAAGGTAAAATGACCAAAAGACCTTTCTTGCAAAGGGCCAAAGGGCTAATGAACCACTAGAGCTAGTACATTTGGATGTGTGTGGACCATTCAACGTACAAGCTAGAGGTGGTTATGAGTACTTTGTCACTTTCATTGATGATTACTCAAGATATGGTTTCGTTTACCTAATGCAAAGAAAGTCTGAGACTTTTGGAAAGTTTCAAAATTTCGAGCAGAAGTTGAAAAACAATTAGGTAAATCACTGAAAACACTGCGATCAGATCGAGGTGGAGAATACTTTGATATAGAATTCAAGGATTACCTTATTGAGCATGGAATTGTTTCACAGCTCACGGCTCCGAGAACTCCACAGCAAAATGGTGTTGCAGAAAGGAGGAACCAGACATTGTTAGATATGATTAGATCAATGATTAGTTATTCCTCACTACTGATATCATTTTGGGGATACGCCTTATAGACGACAATGCACATTTTGAATGTTGTACCATCTAAATTATCCAAGACACCCTTAGAGATGTGGAATGGGCAAAAATCGAGTTTACATCATTTTCGCATATGGGGGTGTCCAGTTCATGTTCTTAAGGACAAATCTGGGAAGCTAGAACCACGAACAGAAGTGTGTCTATTCGTTGGCTACCCAAAGGGCACTAGAGGAGGTTTGTTTTATAGTCCATAAGAAAAGAAGGTGTTTGTGTTGACAAATGCCACTTTTCTTGAAAATGATTATATACATAAATTCAAACCTCGGAGTAAAGTTGTACTCGAAGAGTTGCTCAAAGATCAGATTACCACTCCATCAACAAGAGTTGTTGAAATTAGGAAAGAAGAAACCACAGCTCCTAGTCAGGATATTATGGTGCCTAGACATAGTGGGAGGGTTATCAGAACCCCAGCCCGCTATAGACAGATAGCGAAGCAAATGTTATGGTAGCTGATACCAACGATGATGATCCATCATCATACCAGCATGTGATGGATGATCCTGATAAGGACAAATGGCTAGAAGCCATGAACCAAGAAATGGAGTCTATGTACTCCAATATTGTCTGGGAACTTGTAGATCCACCTGAAGATGTCAGGCCCATTGGATGTAAATGGATCTTCAAGAAGAAAAGAGGAGCGGATGGGAAGGTAGAGACCTTCAAAGCTAGACTTGTGGCAAAGGGTTATACCCTAAAGGAGGGAGTTGATTATGAAGAGACTTTCTCCCCAGTTGCCATGTTAAAGTCCATCCGCATTCTCTTATCCATAGCTGCATGTTTTGATTACGAAATATGGCAGATGACGTCAAGACAGCCTTTCTGAATGGCTATCTAGAGGAGTCCATATATATGGAACAACCAGAGGGGTTCATTGTTAAAGATCAGGAGCAGAAAGTCTGTAAGCTTAATAGAGCCATCTATGGACTCAAACAAGCCTCCAGGTCTTGGAACATTAGGTTTGATGAAACAATCAAAACCTATGGCTTCGAGCAAAATATTGATGAACCTTGTGTATACAAGCTCATTAATGAAAAAAGTGTGGTTTTCTTAGTACTTTATGTAGATGATATCTTACTCATTGGTAATGATGTGAAAATATTATCTAACATAAAGAGATGGCTGGCCGAACAATTTCAAATGAAAGATTTGGGAGAGGCGAGTTATGTTCTTGGTATCCAGATCATTAGGGATAGAAGAACAAACTCCTAGCACTGTCTCAGGCATCTTATATCGATAAGGTGCTGGCTCATTTTTCGATGCAAAATTCCAAGAAGGGTCTTCTTCCGACCGACATGGAATTGTTCTCTCTAAAGAACAGTGTCCTAAGACACCACAAGAAGAAGAGGACATGAGACAGATTCCATATGCATCGACAGTTGGAAGTCTAATGTATGCTATGCTATGCACTAGACCAGACATCTGCTATGCAGTGGGAGTTGTTAGTCGGTTCCAGTCAAACCCTGGGATAGAGCACTGGGTGGCAGTAAAGCACATTCTCAAGTATCTTCGGAGACGAGAAATTATATGCTTGTGTATTCAGGTGGAGACCTGAACCCCTTAGGATACACTGATTCTGATTTTCAATCAGATAAAGATTCTCGAAGGTCGACATCTGGATCAGTGTTTACACTTGGTGGTGCAGCAGTTGTTTGAAAAGTATCAAACAATCTAGCATTGCTGATTCTACCATGGAAGCTGAGTACATAGCGGCTTGTGAAGCAGCTAAAGAATCAGTTTGGCTTAAAAAGTTCTATACTGACTTGGAAGTTGTTCCAGGAATGGATATGCCATTGACATTATTCTATGATAATAGTGGTGCTGTGGCTAATTCAAGAGAACCCAGAAGCCATAAAAGGGGCAAGCATATCGAGAGGAAATACCATCTCATCAGAGAGATCGTGCATCGAGGTGATGTCAATGTTATGAAGATAGCATTGGAACAAAATCTGGCTGATCCGTTCACAAAGATGCTGCCTGAGAAGACGTTCAACAAACATCTTATGGGAATGGGATTAAAAGATATGTCACATCTGCTTTAGGGCAAGTGGAGATTGTTAGGAACAGTGCCCTTGAAATCAGATGTATTTATACTTTTTATTTTTTGAATTAATAAAAGAAGCATTTTTCTTCAATCTTGCCTCGTTTATATGAAAGATGAATGTTTATATGAAAATCAAAAATATATTATGAGGCTGTAATTTTAGTATAATGTATACAAGAGGATTAAAATTACAGCTAATATATTTAAATATGTCCGTGATTGATAGAAGTAAGGATCTTCTATCGCTAATCACTAATACGGTCCATGAACATTTTGAATGTGACAATCTTATCCGGATTATTGTATAGAGACACTTAGTGGAGGTATTATATATAATAAGATTATATAGGACTTGGACCGACATAATTTGAATCTTTATTTAAGACCGTTATAAAGAATTCAATTTATGTCACAAGATGATCATATGTAAATCAACCTTAATCCTGATTTAATCACAGACTCCTTGATTGTGCTATTGGATCTTTTGATTTGTTTGTTAAAGCTCATTTGATGTTGGGCCCAATACTTACATCTTGGAGGTTTAATAACACATTGGGCTGGGAATGTGATTTAAAGATATGGAATCCATGGCTTTTGAAAAGAAGCTTAAAATTAGTTCCCTTAAGTGTTGATTATGTGGCTAAATAGTTATGCGCACAATTTATGATTCGATCATAAATTAACTGTTTAACTAGTGAATCAATGGTACTTAAGGAATAAGAGAAAATTAGAGGGGTATAACGGTTATTTCACCTAGCTCTAATTATGAACTAATTATGGAGGGTTGAATTACATGTAATGATTATATCAGTGGACGACTCAAGTTTTTGAGTAAAATTAATCTGTAATTTTTAAGAGTGCAGTCTCAAGTTTTTAGTGGAATAACTTCGAGATTAATAAACTGAATAAATAATTAAAGAGTTTTAATTGAGTTTATTCAAGTTTATTGGAGCTTGAAATTATGGGTCCATGGTCCCCACACCGTCTTAGGTTAATCGCATCGAATACTCTTGGATTGAATAATTAATGTGATTAATTATTTATTTTTCTTACTTTATAATAAGTGTTATTGTGGAACATCACATAAGAGAATTTTGCTCTTGTAAGTGGCGCATATTATGAGTTGATGGAGAGAGAGAAATTTTATTTTTTGATATTTTTATAATGTGATTATTAAAATATTAAAAATAAATAATAAATTTAATTTATTAGATATTATTATTTAATTTAGATATTATTTATAAATTAGTTGCAAATAAGAAAATAACTTTTTCTTTGATATGATCAAGAAGTTGACGTTGAGAATTGTTCCCATGCGATCAAAATTAATGTTGTAACAGATAAACGTTATCTAAATATTGTAACAGAATCTAAATTAAATGTTGTAACAAATAAACGTTATCTAAATTTAATTTCTGATTCATTAGAGCCTATAAATATGGCATAAGGTGGACTTTCAGATAAAAAAAATAAAAGTTTCTTTCATCCTTTTTCTCTTATTTTATGTGCGCCAGAGTGAGAAATATAGAAAATCAAGAGTGAGCCACTCTCATAATTCGATACCGATCTGAGAAAGGTGAGGAAGGCTTGGTTTCGTTTTAATTTGCAGGTATTTTATGAAGTACCTTGGCCCGTAAACTCTACCGTGGGATTCTTCATCCATAGCTTCGAATCCGGTAGGGACGTCTTTTCCTTCGAGACCTCAACATATCGGTATGATTTTTATGTTTAGAAAAATTATATGATAATTTTTTCTTTCATATGACAATTTTAATTTTATGCATGTTAAACGGTCCGCATGCTTCCGCTATACACACACACACACACACACACACACACACACACATATATATATATATATATATATATTTTTTTTGAAAACCAACACACGTATCACAGAAGCGATTTGGCTGCCGATAGGTGTGAAGTCGGCGCTTCCAATGGTTGGATTTCTGTGCTTATTGGGAGCCATGAACTTTTTTCTTCCCTTTGATCAGCCTTGTATTAAGCCGGGATAGAAAAACTCTGCCTCCACTCTAGAGAGCAGATTAACTAGCACAGAAGAGCTGTATCAAATAGGCTACCAGGACTTCACTGCTTACCAAAAGAAAGATGGCCTTAAAACCAAAGACCTGTACTCATTGGCTAAATGGATTTAAAAAGCCATCTCCTTAAGTTTTTGATCAAACAATCTCACTATAGTAAAAAAAAAGTTTTGGACCAGATTGAGGATAGCTTTTCCTTCTCTTTCTCTAATTTAGAAAGATATTATCTAGGATCTAAGTAGTTTTTGAAACACTTTCTTTAAATTAGAAGATGGATCCTCTATTAAATTCTAAAAGGAACCTTGGCTTAAAATATCTCTCCGAGCTCTCTTTTTTGAAACCTTTATGCTCTTGTGTTAAAGTTAATGTCCTTCTTTTTCCTTTTACAACAAAAGAAAGCAGGGTGCATCAAGCTTTTCAACTGTTGCCGAGCAGTCAGCAATTTCAATTGATAGACTTGAAGGAAATCCTAAACCCCCTCCAACCTTTCCCTAATAATGATTTATCTATTTCTAAACCATCAATACATAGTTCTTATACTAGAAGCTTGTTCTGTAAATTCCTTATTGGAGGAGGTGTAAATTGGCCCTATCATAAAGTTATCTGGTAAGCAACAGTGTATGATAAGATCAAAGTTTTGCTTGGCTTACCCTTAAGGATCTTCTATAAATTAAAGATAGGCTAACAAGAAAAAGTTGAGATATCAGCTCGAAATGCCCATTGTATGGTGCTTGCACTCAGACTGTCTTTCATCTTTTCTTATTTTGATCCTTTACCCACTCTTTAGACCTACTTAGCTGATCGTGTCCATCTTCTCTTTAAACCAAGAGACCTTCACTACTTGTAAATGACTTGAAGAACATGGTTTATTTTCACCCTTTGACAGTTAGCTTGAGATCAGTTTATTCTTTCCTTTAGTAGCATATTTGGAAAGAGAAATTTTAGAATTTTCTTAGGTCTGCTTCATCATAGGCAGTTGCATGCTTTTTTCCTTTGACTCATGGACTTGTTTCTTAAAGAGTAGGGCTCTTGAGGGCAATGATTCTTTGAAATCTTTTCTTCATGTTGCTTAACTCTCTCTCTCTCTCTCTCTATGTATATATATACAAAAAAAAAAAAAAAAAAATTAAGCAGGCAATCAACCGTAGAGTTCTATTGCATGCCTAAAGGTCCCCAATGGCCAATAGTCCCAAACTATTGTGATGTCATTTGGTTAGGTGTTGATGCTAGCCCTAAGCTTTTATACCAATTCAAACTTCTCTGATTTAACCACTCATCCGCGTCGACTCTCATCAATTTTTACTTCACTCTTTTCATTTTTCACATTTACTCTCACTTCGAACATGTTGATGTTTTTCCACCAGTCTCTTTTGGTGCTCAGAGACGCTGAAAAGACTCCACAAGAGTGCATTTACTTCACCTGCGGTGGTTGGATGATGGTCAATATTTGATGGCCAATATTCACATTTACTTCACCTGCGGTGGTTGGATGATGGTCAATATTTGCATGGCACTCTCATGCATCTCATGATTAAATAAACACCTAATCTTCTATAGTGGATCACACGTACCTAATCTTCTATTGTGGATCACATGTACTTATTCTTAATCATAATTACATTCTTGCATTGAGATATAATGACAATCTATTACATGCACTCTGTTTTGGCCCAGTTTACCTACAACTTATACTCCTATAAACTTGCATGGTAATGTACCAAGCATTTGGAAAACTGGTTGTTGAGTTTGAGATCTAATTTAAAATAAATCACATCGAATGCTCTCCATAAAAAGCAAACTACAACAAGCTATTACTATTCTTCGCACCAAGTACCAAGATTTAATATTTTACATCAACTTCATGTAAAAAATAATAAAGAAATAAGCAAAATTATAAAACAACATTCATCTAACCGACATCCACCCCGAGTGCCGCCGGGTGACCTTGAGCGTCTGATTCCACGGACGGGAAACAACCTCATAGGTTTCGCTGTTGGATTCAGTGTGGGGATGGTTGTCGTTTCAAAGGCAGGCATTCTTTTATCCCATCCATCAACTCTTGTTGCATTGTTGCATGGCGGGGGTTCGAATTTCAGAAGACTGTTAACCTTGCTCAACGTGACTTTGAGGGAGAAATCTTGGAAGGCATGAAATTGTTGTCCGCCGACGGGCGTGGAACATGGAAGTTTAGCAGACCATCGGTATCTTTGTAATTTGTACGCGAATTGGACAAGGGTCATTTGGGTTTTTAAAGAGAAGGCACAGCAATGCAAGAAATTATAATCCATAGTTAAACCATTTTTTACTGCTGCTGGGAACAGTAAGGGCTTGATGCCAGGTCGTTGCGATCTTTTTATCAGATCAATTCATAAAATTCAACTATGGTTATCATGGAAGAAAGCAAGTTTGGATGAAAGCAAGTTTGGCTGGAGTAACAGCCTTTATTATGAGTTAAGTTTCTCAATATATTGATAAGGTTTGAGAATACCATTTCCATTAACACATAACTGAGATTTTGAGATTCAGGCTAGTGGGTGATCTGACAGTACCGTTGAGCGATAAAATCGCTATGCATCAATAATCGTATTCATGGCTAAGATTAGCCTTGATTCCTACCCGCTGTGCAATACCTGTCAAGATAAATCAATCTCGGTAGGTCGGAGCGCCCTGGCCCCCACCGAGCCAAGGGTTCCCAAGGCGCGAGCTATCGTCTATCATCTCTCGGCCCCTCGAGCCGAGCTATCGTCTCTCGGCCCCGAGCCGAGTTATCATCCATCGTCTCATGGTCCTAACCAAGCCATCCCATCACCCGGCCCTTCTAGCCGATCTCTTCTATCACTCGGTCTAGCTCGAGCGATACTTGTACCTCTGCGAAATTCGGCATGGGAAAGCTTGAACTAGTAAGATTCCAAACGGGAATCATATCCAAAAGTGGCCTAGAGCCCTGGAGCCTATGTCCCCACCAAATCTCGAGATGTCAACAAGCTCTCCCAGCCGTCGATCCTCTAACTAACCAGATACGAATCCTACCGATCTCATAACAAACTGGATTCAGATCTCAACGGCCTTCGTTCCCACGATGCTCCCAAGCAACCAGGTGATCCTCTATAAATACCACAGCCTCAGATTCCCTCAGGTACGCCATCTCTTATGCACACACTCGTTCACTGTCTTTGCTTCCGCCATTATCGCTCTGCTCAGAGTCCTGGGAGAGACTCTTCAGCGAGAGCTTTCTTCTCATTTTTGTTGACTGTCGATCTCCACTGACTTGAGCATCGGATGGTCTTCCGCAGATGACCACACCCAATGCCTCTCGTGTGAGGACTGTTTTGCAGGTCCGCCCAGGAGGAAGCCCATCTCGAAGCCCGAATGCGTCCGAGTCTGAGGACAAGATTTCAGCAGCAACAAGTACCAAATCACATATTGCATTTCTCTTTTGATTAGCCAATTGATCACCTTATACTGTTGATGGTATATTAATTATGCCAATGCATCCCTCATAGAGGGAGGCCGAAATAGTCCTTCGCAACTTTGGATGCAAAAAAATAAGATAAAATCTTTATCATCCTTTATTTATTCTATCAAACATTCTTTCTATATTCTTGGAGTAAAGATGTTACGAAGGGATATCCCCTCACCATATGACATAAATTTATCCAACCTATTGGATTTGATAGCTTATGATATATACTTGATGTGGGCCAAGCTAACCTAGCATGCTAGTGTGGCCAAAATAGGGTCATTGAGCTAATTGGATTACCATGCAAGATGGATAGCCATGATTAAAAGTAATGTGGCTGAATAAACTAGCCTAGATGATCTATTATTGAAGTCTAAATTGAACATCTTCAAAAAAGTGCTTACTTATCCAGGATTCTCTTATTATTTAAGATATAGAACAGTTTAGATAGGATTCTATTGTCCTATTTGAGAAGAACTCATCATCAGCTCGTGCCTAAACTAAGCTTATCTAATCTATCCAAAAGAAGAATCCAGCTCAAATCATGCCTCCTTCGAATGTTTATAAAAGCAACCTTATGCTTCGCAAGTAAACAGTTCCAAGCCTTAGCCTTGAAACTCAGGGTGCTCGTCTAGATGGCTATAAGCTTTATCCTTACTTGAGCTGATTTGAGCCTTAAAGGATTTTCCCTGGAGGTAAACTCTGAGCCCTCTCATGCACTTTTTTTTCTCGCAGGAAGGTAGATTGGTGGGCTGAGAGACGTGCTCTATAATGCTTTATTAGATCAAGCACTTCAATTGGGGAATCAGACTTTAGCTTAGTTTAGTAGAGCTCATCTCCTAACCGATCAATCCATCTACGTGAGAAAAAAGAGCATGAGGAGGCTTGATGTTTTTCTTTGAGGGAAATCCTTTGACATTCAAGTCAGCCTGAGCAATAATGAAACTTAGAGGCCTTTGGATGAGTATGCTAGATTTTAAAGCTAAGGCTTGCAATGGTTTACCTACAAAGCATCAATCTATTTTATAGACAATCAGAGAAGGTATGACTTGAGGTGGATTCTCCTTTTGAACAGATAAGCTTAATTATTGTATGAAGCGAAGAAGAGTTCTTTCCAAATAGAAGGGTAAAGTCCTATCAAAATTAGTCTGTACCTTAAATAGGAAGGGAATCCTAGATAGGTTGACATCTTTTTCAAAGATCTCCAATTGAAACTTTCTTAATAGGTCATCCAGACTAGTTTTATCTACCATATTACGCCAATCTTAATTGTTCGTGTTATGTGGCAGTCTAATCAAAAGATGGATAATTTTGATATCTCTCTTTTTTTAAAAATATTATTACTTTGCTTGAGCTTCTTTTATTGGCTTGTATAATGATTGTGGCTCCTTTTAGAATTAAAGTGGTTAATTCTATGGAGTTTTGGATGATACTCATAATACTGTGGCACAAAATGAGCATCTATAGTTTCAAGTTATTTATAACCTCTAATTTTTTGTAGTAGGTTTATGGTTGATAGTTCCAAATTATTACACTACTGTAGTAGTACTTTGTGAAATATTGGAGTTCTGATATTGAAAAAGCCCATGGCATTATTTGGGATTAATTATGTTACAGAACTTTGGTAGAAATGTTTGTTTGAAAACTTTCGGAGGTTAGCAGCATTCCTCGAAGCATGGGATGATTAGCTTCGTTTTTGCTAAAAGCATCAACCTACATATCTGATATATCAATATATACATTGCCTAGCATTTGTCTGTATGCCATTTTATCGAAGGAAATTAAAAAGGTCTATTTGGGTAGGCAAGGAAATTGTGAAGGTGGTTCTCCCAATTTTCATAAAATAAGAGTTTGATGCTTAACAAACTTTTTAATAACTACTTCAGAAGCAATTTTACCTTTTTTTCTTGAACAAAAAAAAAAATGTTCAAGAAAAAGCTATTCAGAGGAGTGAGAGGGGTGGGTGGAGGCGGTCCATCCAATTTTCATGAGATAAGGACTTCATATTTTGCTAACTTTTCAGTAACTACTAGGGAGACTATTTTACTACTCATACGATATAAAATCTCAATTATTCTCTTATTTCTACCATCCGAACAACATAATCATAAGATATCTCCTCCAATAAAATGGGGAGCTGATCTCCCCCGTTCACAGTCAAAAAATAAAAAATAAAAAGATAAGGTATCTTCTCCTACTTAAGATTTTTGCCTTTCAGCAATGAATTTTTTTGCAATGAATTTTAAAATTCATTGATGAAAGTGATATTTGCAATGAATACAAATATTCGTTGTTGAAAATTCATAATTAATTAGGAAGGACTTTTTGTAACGAATAGTTTTCGTAGTGATTAAAATATTCATTGCTGATTGTTTTAGCACCACATAATATTCATTTTTGCGGAAAATTGTTGGCACCAAAAACTTTCAGCAACGAATTACTATTTCTGCTATGAATAAATTCATTGTTAAAACTCCGATCATTAGCAACAAATTTTAATTCATTGCAAAAGTTATTTTTTAAAAAAAATTAATAAAAATAATATATTCAGCAATGAATATTTTTATTTTCTGCAATGAATATCCAATATAAATAAAAATTAATTAAAAAAAAGTTTATTAGAAGAATCGCCCTAACTACCTCTTCTTTTTATCTATGCCTTACGCTAGTGCGTGGATAGAATAAGGGTTAAACCCTATTTCTAAGCAGCCTGACAGGAGGACTTCATTGGCATCATCGTTGATCCAGGTATGCATCTCTTAACCAAACCGAGTTATCTAGTTTTTCTTCTATCCTAGTTTTTGTTTAAAACAATCCTAACCCTAGTCTTCTACTATAAACTTCCGGTCCCAGACGTGGTTGTGTTGGGGGGGAGGTGTGGGGGGGCTTGATGGCTTTTGGAGGGGGGGGGGGGGAGGAACAGATCGGTGATCGGTGGTGGGGCTTGGTGGCTTTTTGGGTGGGGGGGGGGGGGGGGGGGGAAGGAACAGATCGGTGGGGCTTGGTGGCTGTTGGAGGGGAGGGGAGGGGGGGGAGGGGGGGGGGGGGGGGGGGGGGGGGAAGGAACAGATCGGTGGTGGGGCTGGTGGCTTTTGGAGGGGGGGATCGGGTGTGTGGGGGGGGGGGGGGAGAAGGAAAGATCGGTGGTGTGGGGGGGGTGGCTTTTGTGTGGGGGGGGGGAGGAACAGATCGGTGGTGTGGGGGGAGAGGAATAGATCGGTGGTGTGGGGGGCTTGGTGGCTTTTGGGAGGGGAGAGGAACGATCGGTGGTGTGGGGGGAGAGGAATAGATCGTTGGTGTGGGAGGGCTTGGTGGCTTTTGGGGGCGGGGGAGGAACAGATCCAGGCTTGGGGAAAAAAACAGAGAGCTGGTCTGGCTGGTCCAGGCTTGGCTGGTCGTGGGGGGGGGGAGAGAGATCCAGGCTTGGGGAAAAAAATAGAGGGGGGGGGGGGGGGAGAGGAACAGATCCAGGCTTGGGGAAAAAAATAGAGAGCTGGTCGTGGCTTTTGGTGGGGGGGGGGGGGGGGAACAGAGAGCTGCTGGTCGTGGCTTTTGAGGGGGGGGGGGGAGGGGATTTAACTTATAAGAGTTTAGGTTAGGTTTTAACTTATAAGAGTTTAGGTTAAAGTTTATTGATCCAATTAGATCCAGGGGGAATCGTAACAGGGAGCAGGGGGCTGAGGCCGTTCAGGGAGTTGAACATGGATTTGGTCGTGGGGGCTTTGGTCCAGATCCAGTGCTGGGGCTTTGGTCGTGGCTTTGAGTGGCTTTGGTGTGGGGGGGGGGGGGGTGGAGGAACAGATCCAGTCGATCCAGTCCTGGGAGCGTGGCTTTGAGTGGCTTTGTGGGTGCGTGGGGGGGGGGGGGGGGGGGAGGGAACAGATCCAGTCCTGGGAGCGTGGCTTTGAGTGGCTTTGTGGGTGGGGGGGGGGGGGGGGGGCAGATCCAGTCCTGGGAGCGTGGCTTTGAGTGGCTTTGTGGGGGGGGGGGGGGGATTTAACTTATAAGAGTTTAGGTTAGGTTTTAACTTATAAGAGTTTAGGTTAAAATTTAATGATCCAATTAGAGGGATGATTTGGATACGGCTGCAAACCTTGACTTCCACTTCCCACAAAGCTTATGTCTTTCGACCCTTTAAGCAATGCTGTTCCACATTGATGCGTTGCTTGTTCTCCTTCGGAAGAGTCACATCTATGTTTAAAGAGAGGAAAGAAACCTAAACTAGCATAGCCCAGATGAAAAATCAGGCTTGGCACTTATCTAGGGGCTCAAAGTGTGCTTGTCTGAGTAGCAGACCCTCCTATAAAGCATTAGTGGAGTACTTATATTTCGACCATGCATATGTGTACGCATCTGTGTTAGTATGCAACAATATGGGGATACCATAACTAGAAGAAAATTCAATTGTTAATAATGACTATCACCTAGAAAATGATTTGAAAAGTTTCTGCCTATACAACAAGAAGTTACATGATGTAAAACGTTGATGGTGTTGAGGTAGATTTTAATCAAGGCAAAACATCCCAAGACATTGATCAGCCATGATTTTCTCATGGTAAATATTAGCAGCATCCAAGATGTATCTAGTTAATACACAGGTAAATATGCAAGTTATTTTAATACATTACTATGTATTACTTGATTGTGATAAGAAAATCAAGTGTATTGTTTTAATATGAAATTGTGCAACCTACAGTTTGCTATATTCTGACATGATATGACACGTTTTGACATGATATGATATGTTTTGATATGATATAATATGACATAATGTCATAATATGATATGGTGACATGATGATATGATGACATGTAAATATGAAACTAGTAATTGAATTGTTCAGTTGGATTGATATCCTGCAGAAATGGATCGCAGTTGGATTCACGAAATAAATCGTGTGTCACAACGTTTCAAGGATGGAGTTATCCAATTCCTAGACGTAGCACGTAACTGCTTGAATTCAAATGGTGAAACATTATGTCCTTGCCGCAAATGTGTAAATATACTCATGCAAACCTTGCCTGCCATTCAAGCTCACATTTGTACTTATGGTTTCCTCTCAACTTATATCGTTTGGAATAAACATGGCGAGCTTGGACATGTAGCAGTAGAATATTCTGACTCATCCTCAGAATCTGAAGGCATCGAAGCAGCAATCCATGATGCAGTTGGGCCAAACTATGTCCATGTGGAGAATGCAACCAATGTTGCTTTTGAGGAGATGAA